>JAOXYD010000136.1:10995902-11010434 GCA_028565735.1 Pinacopodium congolense
GAAATAAGTTAAAGGCATTTAGTCATTAATAGTCAAAATTAATCATATAACATTTAAAATTGTCAAAATAATTGAATCCAAAATAAAACATGGACAATAATAAGCATCAAAGTCACAAAAATTTTCCACAAATTATAGATTATTAAAAGAAAATTGATAAATTGATAAACTATCAGACAATAAATATTCAAGTGTGCTCAAGACATATAACCTTCCCCTACACTTAAATTGAACATTGTTCCTAATGTTCATAAACTACAAACAAAGTATAAAATGCAAGAGAAAGGTAACGAATACACCTGGACAAATACATTATCGTGAAAGCTCGCTGTTGATATGAATTGCAACCATCTGAAAAGTAAGGACAAAATATCGAAGCACCAAAAATAGAAAAAAAAACACACAAACTAAGAAAAACACACTAAAAAACACTAAAAGAAACACACCACTAGTATGCTGAAAGCACACCATTTTATTGAAAGCACATGAAATCCTACTTCTATGGTTAGGTTACCTCCTAACAAGCACTTCTTTAAGGTCTAGCGTTAGGGAATTTTGAACCTAAGCTTAGGTCTAACACCTAACTTCTTATCCTTGTCCTTTGAATAATGACAAACCAATTTTGGAAGGGTTCCTATACAAATCAGAAAGATCCTGAGTTCATAAGTCTTACCCTTGTTAAAGCATTTTGAAAAAAATTCTAAGTATTCAACTTCTACTCGCAAATCAAAAGCTGAAATGCCTATGAAATCTATGCTCTTAAATGATACCTTAGACTTTTCATCTAACTTATTTTCAGCGACCCGGAATTGATTCTCACATTCAATAATTTCAAATTTTGGGTTACCTAAATGTTAAACCAAGGTTGGTTCCACCTGATTTTGGTAATGACAAAACAATTTGTGATACTAATTTTTTTGTTTTAAGCATGTTTGAAAGATAGGTGGATTGATCAATCAAAGAGTCTTGAAAAAGAAATTGAAAAATCATATGAAGATTCGAAGTTTGAAGAAGATGTTTAAAATGAGTTTTATTTTGGCTTACTTAGTGTAAAATTTACTTGTTTTCATTTTGGTATTCTCAAAAGGCTTTATTTAACTATTCATGCTTACATATTTTAGAATATGCATATAGGAGCATAATCAAGAGGTATTATATGTTTTTAATATGATTGAACCTCTTAATACATGTTTTAATTGGTTAAAAAAATATGCATAAGGTATTAAAGATAAGTTACAGACCTGTTTAGTTGTTTGGATGTTTGGTTCTGAGGTTGATTGATCGAATGATCTGTTCAGTCGACCGAATACTTGACAAGAGCTTATCGGTCAACCAAATGATTTGATCGGTTGACCGAACACAGTGAAAAAGAACAATCGGGCGACTGAACCAAGAGATAAGTTGACTGAATGTTCAGAAGTTTCCAGACTCAAAAAAGGATTGTAACGTTATACAACGAGTAAAATCATTTATGATTTTTACCATTACCATTTGTCTAATGGATTTATCCCAAATTGATAGTATAAATAAGAAGTTATTGTGTTGTGTTAATACACGGTTGAGATACAGAAAGTGTGGAGTATAATATACTGATTTAAAATCTTACAAAATTTTCATTTTCAAAGGTTAATTACTTGAAAGGTTTTAAGTACTTTATTTTGTGTGTGCATTTTTTATAAAGGCAATCAATTATTTTTTATTCATTCATTCATAAACCTCTTATGTTTATCAAGTGAAGTATTTCTTAATTGTACCGAGTGATAATGAAGTTATTCTTAAGCTTAAGAAAAAGAAACAAGTGAAAGGTTTTCCTTTAGTCTATGAAAGATGACCCTTTGTACATGTAACATATTTAGAATTTGTATATCTCAATTTACAAAATTGTATGAAAAATCAAATTCTAATTATAGAATCCAAAAAGTGGAAGATTACTTTCGAATTAAAATCTAGTTAAGTTTTAGGCTTGGAAGGAATTCCAAAAACGAAATTTAGTCATTGAAATTGCCTTGTATTTTAACGTGAAATACAAACTATTTGAATTTTTTCAAAAAATAATTATTTAAATAGCTTGACAGAATTTTAAAAGGATCTTAATTATTTGAAATTGTTAATATTTATTGGCAAGAGTGGTTATTTGATAATATTAGACTCCAGAAAAGAGATATTTTCCGTTCCATTTCAATTAAATTTCCGCTTCTTCCCAGCGAGGCGAAGGCGAAAGTATTTCCTTCTTGGCATTTTACCTATGGATTGGGAATATTGGGCTCAGACGCTGGAGATCCATAAAGATATTATTAGCCTTTTTTATTTGCTCCACAAAATTTACTTTTAACTAAAAGGGTATGTTTAATAAGGTTTTTGTTAGTTTTTATCTTTTAAAATATATAATATAAAATTAAAAAATAACACACTGTATAAAAATTTAAATATACAAAAATTAATAAAAATATACAAAATTTAATAAAAATTAATAAAAATATACAAAAATAAAAATAAAAAATGAAAACAGAAAGCTGAGCTAAACATTTTTTAAAGTAAACTATATGTATATATATATATATATATATACACTATGGTGATGCTAAGAAATGAAAAATCAATGGTCTTCCCTAAATTATGAATCTTCACTGGAGAAACCAATCAACCGAGGTTAAGAGCAGGCCAGAGAAAAACAGATGCACGCATGAGGAGATCATATCTCGTGAGGTTACAAATTTTGTAACTGAATTGATTAATGTACAAAAAAATGCTGGATCACTCAATGGGCATGTAAATGTACGTCATTTTAACGGAAAAAGAAAATTGACAATGACCATAAATATATAATCCTGAGGGAGACGGCCTTAAACAGTTGATGTTTAACAATATAAATAACTACTAGTCCTTAAAATAAGTTTATACCATAACGTTTTTATAAAATCTAAAATAAAATTTTAAAATTTAAATTATAGTAGAGAGAGGGAAGGGAAGTTAACTTTATTAAGTTTGTAGATTTAATATAGACCTTCACCCTCTAATTAGGATTAATTAAAGAGTGCATAATTAAACTACTATTATTGAAATAAATTTACATACATATTAAGGATATCTTAGTAATGGAGATTGCAGAAAGTTACAACTAGACATGCAGCGTATCAACTCGATTTTTTTTTTTTTGGTTTGTTACGTGCGAAAGTAATCTCGACTTTTGCAATGAATGTTTGTGAATAAATTTGAGGTATACGTACATAAATCGATGTTGACAATTGGGAAAACGTTTTTGAAAGTTGTGATATCCTTCACTCCATTAATTTGGAATTAATTATATATAGAGAATATGATGTTGTCCATTCTCTTTCCACTGAATATGCAATTAATTCTTTTAAATTTTTTCTATGGCATATCACCATTTCGAATTCATTTTAACAAATCAACCACGAGCAACCATTTAATGCTTAAAAGGTCATTGCTTTCCAAGGCATTTATTTTGAAAGGAAATACATTTCGGCTGCTAAAATATGGGGATGGTGCGTAAGTGGTTGTTTTGAACTTGAAAAAAGGTCCGAAACTACTATGGTCGTTCCCCTACTCGATCGCGTGGGGATTGGATCAATAAGATCAGGCTAAGACTCGTCAAACTCTTTTCGTGTCCCACACTTCACCTTTTCTGCACAATATGCTTAATACACAAGATCATAATAGGTCGAGCCTAAGTGCAGAGTGTTCATGGGTTTTTGACTAATGTAAGTTTCTGAAATTTTTTCTACCTACAGAATTTAACTATTTCTTAGCTGGCAGTGGCACCACTTAATACAATGACAATGATAATGGCGACGGGAAACCAAAAATGTTGAAATATTTTATCATTTCTGAACGGTTTTACTTAGTCACAGTGCGAAAATATCAAGATTGAAGACTTGCCTTGCCATACTTTATGAAGATAATTCTCGTTGATTAAGTACTCGTTGCAGAAAATAAGAAACAAAAAAAAGGACATGATGATGCCGTAACAAATAGAAATATTACAGAATTAAAATTTAGTTTCTTATTGTATATTCTATGAACAAACAATAAACAAATACGACACCGATGCAGTGATCCTATATTCTTCAAAACACAAGTGAAAAATACCCTAAACTAGGCTTCTGTCCTGTCAGATAACATATTTGAGAGCTAAAAGAAACAATCAACAACTGGAGCTGCTGTTCCCAGCTTAAACAGCTCCAGATCATTCTCATAAGGAGTCAAGTTCAAATCCAGACACAACACCCTGCGACTGTTGGATTTCTTAAGAACAGGAACCAGTGCACTAGGAGGGGTCAAGGGTGCTTGCAGGGTCGGATCGTTCATGGCTGCTCTGTGCCTCCTCATGTGACCTCCCAAAGCTTGACCTATTGAAAACTCAAGCCCACAAATGGAGCACTCGTGGGTCTTAGGTTTTGCAGGCGACTGAGTATCGAAGCTGCCGTCACCACTCATTAACCGAGGCTTCTTGTGGCTGGCACGGTGGCCGCCGAGAGCTTGAAACGACGGGAATTGCCTGTTACATGTCTTGCACTCGAAAACACGACTAGGTGAATTGCTTATAGCTTCATAGGAAGGGAAAGATGAATCCCTCCTTTGAGACAACAACATCAAGCAGTTAGCCATGGAAATGCTATCAAGCTCTGTTTCATGGAATCTTCTCTTCATTTTTAACTCAAGAAAATGGAGAACCAAACAGATGACCAAATGTAAAGCACAAGGTGATGTCTATATAATAAGAGTCTGAATGGGATCTGTTTGAAGGAAGATTAAAATGGAACTCCGTTAGGGTATTTATAAGCTGGCTACGTGGGTAAGTAAGGGGGGTATGCAACTAACGTGTGACTTTTATTGGTTGACCTGGCCTAAATGACAAATATACCCTTTCTTCTCTGTCCATAAAGGTAATATTAAAAAATTAGGTTAATGTGTGTATGAAACGAGTAGTGTAGAGGCGTAGGCATGAGTCATGACCCGCGTGGGATGAGCGAGAAAGAATCATGAAAGCGAGTGGCGCAGCGACTCGTCTCCTTCCCAGAAGCTTCAGCATCTTCTAGAAGTTTCTCTCATTAAAGTATGAAAAGACTAATTTTCCTATACGTTTTGGGAGTAAACATTGAATTTGAATTTTGAACCCCTTTCTTTATTCGCAAGTTTCCTTAATTTGCATTTGGTAGTTGATGTATTTAATGTATTTTTCAGTTAAATAAAAAAAGCATGAAAAAGAGGCTATTTGAGTTGTTTAGGTGGGCGCATTTTGGTTGCGCATAATCGACTGGTGGAGTGACGCACGTAATACGCTAAGACTAGCAGTTTTTGACGCCATACTTTTCTATAGTGTAAAAATTGAACTTCTCCTTTTGAGTCTAATTTTCTAGGTATGCATTTCTCAAAAAAAAAAAAAAAAAACTTTCTAGATATGCTTACAAAGACTGGTCATTCTATTCTACTGACATTTTCGGTTTATCAAGGGTATATGTGTACCACAGTGGAGTAGACTATAACAATATGGAGTAGGTATAGGTTGTTAGATATATCTTGTGAACAAGACTTTGTAGTTGGAGAGTGAGATGGATTAAGGTTGTTTAACTGTATAACAAACAATATCAATACAGAGAAAACAAAAAGGGCAGTGAAAAGGCTATCAAGGGATGTACAGAACCTATTTATCAACATATCTTCAAATTATATTCCGCAAAAGTTTTATAAATTTATTTTGCCTTTTTTTACAAAATGATGTGATTGTAAAGAAAAGAAGAGTCACAACAGGAATTCTTCAGACCAACAGTAAATTAATGTGAATTAATTAGTCAAGACACTATGAAAGACAAGCATTTTCTTCTATTCCATGATTCTAGATATGAATTTAAACTTGATTTGCAATTTGGTACACGGTGTAACTTGATAGATAATTCAAATCTTATCTCTTCTTCAAGACTTGTGTGAAAATAATAATAATAATAATATTAATAATCCTGTCTGGATCATGCAGGAATTAGGGGAAGTGTGTACACAAACGGGCATTGATGACCAGGTGGAGTTGGTTTTATTCAAGTCATTGACCATGGATTAGCAGTGGATAGTTAGTCTACGATAAATAAACAAATGTTTTCTAAAAAACTTTGTGTTTTTATATAAAAGTAGGAATTGCGCTTGCTGTATACAATTTTTTCCTTGTTCCTTCCCGTTATTTCTGTTCTCTTTGTTACAGATAATACTATTAAAAAAACTAAGGATATTCATTAAATCACATTCTTGTTGAGCCAATGAAAAAGAGGAGTTAAGAGTAGCTGACTTAATTGAGTGGCGTTATTGTCGTCGTCATGACGTCATAATTAGCAACACCAGTTTTTTACGTGCAGTGTGTGCACTTTTGCAAGATCCATCTAATTTTATTGCGCATATTCAAGTAGGGCCCAGTGACAAGCTCTTTAGAAATTAACCTAGCTGTGACTGTAATGTAGTTGACAAACCTAGCTATTGACTTGTATTAGTGAATTTAACTTTTATTTAATTAATGTTTTAACCAAATATATAACAGTTTTTTCGAGAATATAAAACATATTTTCACAAATTGTGACTGCAAAAATAAATTCCGACAATATATTAAAAAAATAAGCTATAACAAAAGCATCTAGTCAATTGATTAGAGGTCCAATAATGTACCCGCTGCCCAAAGCATCTCGTTTATAAGTATTTAACTCATGCATTTAATAAGTCTTTAAATTAAAATTATTTAAGGTTGACATATTTTTGCTACATGGATCACACTTTAACAAGTTGTGTATTTTTTATATGGAATAAATTTTGGGTTCTAAATTGTGGAGATTTAAATCAAACATCCCTTCCATCCGGTGGGCACTTCGCCTATCCCAGAAGTTGGTTAGTTTGACTGGAAGAGCCAAGTTAATTAAGCTAGGATCCACATTTTCTTTCTAGAATTCCTTTTAAGACTTCATTGTTCAGCAGTGACCTACCCGAAACGTAAAGCAGGATTGGAAAATTAGTGGGCTTTGTTTGGAGATGAAGGCCAATACTGTTGAATAAGAACAGAGGGACCAACACCTTTTTCGGCACTTGCACCGAAAGTTTCCAAGAGATTGACCCGGTTAAGGTCCTGCTTGGCTTTCATAATACGGTCTCCTCCAATCAAGCGGAACCTCCATCCTCCAGGGTGACTTCCCATTATCACTACTTTGTTCCATCAAACTGCTTAAGGTAATAAGCAGTAGGTTTAAACTCATAATCCTAGCTAGTGGGTTAAGAATTAATAAATACCGAATATATTTTGCCCTAAAGTCATGACATGCGAAACTTGCAATTCGATATAAAAATAAAAAAAATTGTCCTCAACATGTTTATGTAAATTAGTTGCGAAATTATTAAAAAAAAAAAAGTTGGTGGATCTATTATAACGATCCCAAAAGTTCAAACTTTGAACAATACTGCAACTATGGGATTTACAAGTCAATGCTTACCTGCCGTGTAACGGATTGATAGGATCAGGATTATATAGATAAAGACAAGCTTAGAACATCGAGTAAGTGCTGACGTTTAAATGAGGATTAGATTACTGTTTATCTAGTCGGCTAAGATATACAAGTAATTGGGGCTTGTGGGTGTGAAGCCGCCTCCCAATTTTAGTAGTGCAAGTTTTTTCTTGTACAATAGCGTTGTCCACACTGCAACTTCCTAGAATTTTACGTAGAAAAAGAGGAAATTTCTGCAAAAGTCAGTAATATATTCAACAGAAGTGTTACTAGGAAAAAAATCCTGTTGGCCATTAGTATAGACTTCGAACAAGATGGTGACTAGACTAAGCAACAACAGGCACGAGTCTCTCTTTTCTTTACTAATCTTATCTTGTCAACTAGAATAAACGTCTGGTGTTTTGGTAGCTGTCGCACAATGCCATCCTGTTCTGGGGGTTTGAGGTGCAACTCGAGTCAAGTGTAAAAGCGGGGCGGGTTCTAGAACTGCCAAGTCAAGCGAAAAATCAGCAGTTTGAAATCGAAATTGGAGACGTACAATCTAATGCAAAGTCAATCACGTAGTAGCTGAGCTAAGTAATTACCTACTGCCTTGAATTAGAGAAGCCACCAAATTCATATTCAACAAGTTAAACAGAGTCTAGAAGGCTTAATCTTTCTTAACATCAAACTGACTAATACAGTCTCCCCCAGGAAAGGTACTTGCATATCCCTACACCTTTCCAAACGCATCTACAGCGGACAGGTTGGCTACAGATCAACTTCTCATATGCAACAGCGGCCAGGCCACATCATTTTCCATGCAACCCCTCAAATTTACAAAGACTAATTTAATATTGTTGTCTAAAAGAGCCAAATCATCCCATCAACAAATTGGTTGTAATACAGTTGAGAGGAGAACAGGTAAAAAAGGGTTAAACGACAAATCTTTCCCACGGGCCAAAATCCCTTCTACTCCAGAGTAGACTTGAGGGTCAACATCTGCAGGGTAATTTCTTTGATTACCTTTTTTAAGGCTACAAGCAAATACAAATCTCCCAGGGAGTTTCTCAACAAGTTGAAGCATTGCTTTCTATACTCTTAAGCAAATTTGTAGCAGGAACACTAGACTCTGGTGAAAGAAATGATAAACTAGTAAAGTGAAGGATGACTCATCCTAAGAGAAAGAGATGATAAACTAGTAAATTTGCTCGCCAATACAACATCCCATTATGTTCAATAAAGTTAAGAATCTCTCCTAGCACCTTTTGCCTACTTGCTGCTTTTAACATGTCAGCTTGAGTCCTGCCTTAATAACTACACATTTCCATTTTCCTTCGCTTTGTAGATGGATGACTTGATCACCGTCTGAATTCTCCCTACTGTGCTTGTTTCTGAGGTCAAAATAAGTGGTTAACAGATAATCGTTAACTGTCTGAAGTTTATTCTTTAAGATTTCATAAGTTACCACCTGGCAAATCCTTCAGCAATCAATATCATATCAGAAGAATATTTCATAGTACTCGAACAAATTTATTGTTTGTACCAAGGTAGAATCTTCACCAGAGAAAGTACCGAAATCCAACTCAATTGAATCAAGAACACTATCTTAAAGGAGGAGAAATGACATTGTTACATGAAAATGTCAAGTGTAGCATTAAGGCTCAACTACTGATAATCTTGCTTTAAGAAAAAAAATTCTTCGTAGTTAAGTCATCCGAAAAATAACTTCAAGATTACAACTTCAGCAATCTTACCAATTGCACATCTCTGGCTCGGTAGAGCAGGACTCTAAATTTTCAAGTTTTGAATTCTTTTCATACAAAATTAAAATCTTTCCTCTTTTGAAACTTTATGAAGTGGTATTGATTCCTTGGTTACTGCCATCTTTGCTTTGATTAGAACCCCCAAACTTCTCTTTGAAGGAGTCCTGCCTCTGCAACCACATCATGTGCCCCTCCAATCCACAACAAAAATTTGAAAAGAAATTAGAAGCCCATCAAGAATCGACTTTAATGTACTCACCAACAGAAGAGGCAAACACCAAATAAGCGTGTCTGAGATACCTGTAAAGCAGCGGCCCAAACAATGAGGAAAGAAGCGAACCAGAATTTCTTATCCTTGAGGAGCTTTTTTGCTTCCATTCTCATTAAACAGAAACCCTAACCCTAGGAGGTTATGTTTTGGAAACTGAAGAGAGAAAGAGTTGGGTTGGTCTGTACTTGGGTTGGTCTGTACTCTGTGATAAATTCTTTCCGGTTCAGGTAATTAAAAAACGTGCTTAGACAGTATGGATCGAATTATTTATTTGTTAAAAAAAAATGAAGGTCTAAATGCCGTTTAAGGACAAAAGGTTGATACTCCCGTGATTGCAACCGCGAATAACTAACGCTTTAGTTTCAGTTTCAGTTTAATTTTTAATTTTTAATTTTTAATTTTTAATTTTTATTTATAAAAATTAATTAAAAAAATACATTAATATAGTATATAAATTGAAAAAAATATATAATACTCAATATAAAAATTTAACAACCATAACAAAAAATTAAAACCTACAATTTAACTAAACATGTCCAAAAAAATCAAATAACTCAGAAGAAACCAATAACTGAAATTGTTAGCTAATGCTCACAGATTTCACCAACTTTTATCTGTGTTATTTTTTAAAGTTGAACAAAAATAAATAAAGCATACAAGTATGGGGAAATGGAGAAACCTTTTTTTTTTTTTTGGGGTCCAGAAAGAAAGAAATATGATCTTTTCAAGGTGGCAATTTCCCTGATAAGTAAAGAGAGAGCTTGTCTCTCACTGTAGCTCCATTTTCAGTGGCAGATTCACAGATCTGTTGCCGATAATCCGGGTCATGACGATGTGAGAAAGGCATGTCCTCAAACATCTCATCCTTCATGTCTATGATAATATTATGGAGCAAGCAGCAGACATATATAATCCTAGGCAACTTGTTCCTGTCAGGAAGCCACATTACTCCATGAATTATTCGCCACATCTCCTTCAGCCTTGCCAATGCCATCTGTGCAACTGGTAGTGTTGCCGAATGCTGCTTGTTAAACTTTGTCTGATGACCTGGAAGAGGATGCCTATATGGAGTAAGAAGCCATGACAGCAGAGGGAATCCTGGATCACCTATTATGTATTCTCCAAATTCTGTTCCTTTCATAAGATTTCCAATTTTCCCATTCAGCCTTTTTCCTTCTTCCGCAAGTTCAAAGAATTTTGAGTTCTGGAGAACAAGAGCATCACTTAAACTACCAGGATACCCAACAATTACATCTCGGAATCTCATTTCAGGATCCACTATTGCTTGCAAGACCATGCTATGTTTTTTCTCTCCATCAATCCATATCTCATTTGATCGGTCAACTGTAGGCAGAGTCATGATGATGTGAGTGGTGTCAATTGCACCACAACAATTAGGAAGGCCATGGATTTCCTCAAACTTGGATTTAATCTCATCCATCTCTGCTTCTGTGGAAGGCCACCGAAGATGGTGCAGCCCCTTTTCTTCCATTGCTTCAACAAATCGCCAGGTTATTTGAGAAACAGTTGACTGGTTCATTGCTAATGAATCACCAATAGTTGACAATGATTCACCGGAACTAAGTCTCCTAAAAGCAACAGCTACTTGATCATTTATACATAAAGGCCTCCCATCACTGCCAACATAATTGGATTTAGGCTTCATAACATCTTCCACAAGCGAACAGATGTAGTTGAATGTCTTCCTTGAAATTTTGAAGAGAGACTCAAATTTCTTTGAATCTTTTGATTCAGATAGAGGGCCTACAAGAGGAATAATTAGAAATTAATCATTTATATTTGTTAGCCTTATGTCAAAATTTCCAATGAGACATTGAACTATTCAATATACAAATATGAAGAATTGTTCAGTTGCATGCCAGATTGAACAGAGTTAAACATGTTCTAGAGCTATTGTATCCTTTTCAAAGATTAATAAAAGCTATCCAAAATCAATCCAGAAGTGAAGTCTCTCTTTAGTCAACAAACAAATGCAACAGAGCGCCAAAAATATTCTGATACTAACTAATTATCATACGTAATAAAATTTGATCTTCATAACCCTAAATTCATGAAGAACCAAGATTTTCATTCTCCAAAAGAGACCTTGCTAAGAAAATATAGAGGGCTATGACTTTGCTATTTCATTTCTTTTGTCATTTTCAAATGTAGGAGAGGCATTCATTGGAGGTAAATAAATGAACAAAACTATCTTACAGATAAAAAGGTGTGAACTTTTTGCATGTCATGATTTGGTTGGCAAAAAAAAAAATGCTTTCAAATTATAGGGTGAGGGAACACAGAGGAAAACACTAAATGGAAGGTTGCATGGGTTTGGTTTTCGTGAATAAAGAAGATGACTTGAGATTTCAACAGGTAAGAAGAAAACAGCGGGATTTAAGAATAATATCAAGGGACTTATTATGAAAGAAAATCAATGTCATTTCTTCAGAGCACCTTAATAACATTCTGAAATGTAGTTCAAGTATAGTAGAGGTAAGGTTCTACATCGACCTTTTTCACCCTAGCTGTATACTTTTTACCAGTATCGGCTAGTGGTGAAGAATGAAAATGAAAGGAATGCGGATCAATCATGCTAAAGTAAATAAGACACCCCTCGATTTTATATAAGCAGTTGAAGTTCTTTAGGTACCACATATGTCAGATATATGCAATTATGATTTTCAGCCTCAAGTTCAAATTCAAGAGCTGAAAGAATGCATATGTTATGCATCTCTGACAGAAATCTTAAGCAGCTCAGTATGCGAGTAACCAAGTTGATCATTGACAGCAATGTCATCATGAATATCACAAAGAAGCTGCATGAAGTTATTAAAAATCCTGACAATAAAGCATGCTGTACATCTCATTCAACCAACTTAGAAAGTTAGATTACATTTTGGAAGAGAAGGCATCTTTTAGTTTGATAAAAGATGAATTTTTGTTTACCCGGTTTAATTATTGAAACAAGTTCTAGTAATGACTGCATAACATGGAAAGACTAAAATGTTGCCTAATGTGGTCCTCATCCACGAATCCATTAATCTACCAAGTCTCGAGAAATTTGATAAGAAAAAAAAAGAGGGTCCATTTTTCTTTTGCCCTTTGACCGCATTTTAAGTAATGAGAAGAGAATTTGTGATGGTGGAAGCAGATACCAGAAATTTCCAGATCAGGAGGGCGCCAGATGGGAACTTATTTAGTATTGAAATAGACAATAGAACTTTAAAGACACTGATAAAGCTATAGAATGTCCAGGCATATGCCAATTAGGTAAGTTTCAATTGCCAGGCACCAAAGATTAACATGAACCTTAATACTTTGAAAGATGATGTCTAGATGCAATTCTCTATCGTGCATTCCCAACCATAGTCAAGCAAATTACCGATTGGGTTCATAGAGAACTGTACAAGACCTATGACCTGAAGTTCTGGCAGATAATTGAGAAACTTTTACCATTGCGACTTCGCACCCCAAAACATAATGCTCAAAAGAGCCACGTTGATTTACGAAGCGAACAAACGTTTAACACTAAACAAAATTGGTATAAGGAAAAGATGACGAACAGAACACCACCAATCCGTTTGCAGAGTTCAGGCCATCGAAACAAAAGGACAACACAAAGTAACCAGCAGATGGGAAACGAGCATACAATTGCAATCCATAGGAAGACATCGAACTGGATTTGACCAGCAAAGAGCCGCAAAGACAGAAAATTCCTCAAAACTAACAAACATTAATACCCAGTAACAGCAATAAACTTCGACACACGAACAAAAGCTCCAAAATGCGATAAATCAATCACAATCAAAACAGATAAAAGAAGGACATACGGCATACATAAAAATGCAAAACAGAGGAACTGCATGGAATGTATACCTCTAATCCTCCTACGAAAAGCATCCCACCAATCAGTGGAGAGGTGTGGCTGGGACAAAGCAACAGAAGCTGCAGCAGCGATGAGCATGTTCTTCTGGTCAACTTTCTTTCTTCTCTTCAAACTTCTGATGGGTCCCATTTAGAAAACGAGCACAAGACAAAACCACCTAGTATAAGCCCAGAGACAGTCAACAGATAAACGGTTGGTCGATGATTCCTCTTTGGCTGCAAAAAGAGCTGTTAATCGAATTCGGACTTTCCACTGACGTAAGGTGCAGACAATGTGGGGAAGGGAAGTTACTCCCACGAGCAATCAGCATGGATTGTCTTCATTTTTATTTTTTTTCCTATTCTCATTTTCTTTTCTTTGTCGGGAACTCCTCCAGTAAGATTCATTTGGTTTATATGATCGGAGATTTATAAGCATTTGTTGCGCAAACACGCAGTTGAATAGATCGGTAACACTCTCAAATTTTATTCTTAAATTCACACGTTCTGATAGCATTTAATGGAACACTGTAAATTTTATTCTCAAATTTTAATAATCTTAAATTGTGATCTATTACAATCAAAACTTTAATTTGAAAATAATCGAAATTAAAAAAAAATTTTCTGTGATTTAATTGACCCACCTGTGATAATATTAGGATAAAGATCGAGTATTAAATGATAATTAAGCTTAACTATCTATTTCTTGAAAATTTTAATGAATAAAGGACTATCAATTTAATAAAAAAAATTAGAATCTATTCATCATGCATCACACATTTCACATAAACAAAATGTCATTTATACATATACATTATATTAAAATAACATCCCACGTTGTAATGCAAGTTTATATCATCATTTATATAAATGTCATTTATATATAAATCATTCCCAACAAATTGTTTTATTTTTAGTTTTCAACTCAATTCCTTTTTAATTTTAAGGGCCCTTCTTAATTTAGTAGAATTATCATCAATGATCCACCGGCAAACAAATTACATAAGATACTTCCTACTATTAGAAGCAATTAAGTATTCTTATTACTAGAATACCGAGTCTCATTATAATAAATCATACAGGATACTTTTCACTATTAGAAAGATCTTGGGTATTCTCACTATCAAAATACATGTCACATGTCAGATAATCAATG
>JAOXYD010000136.1:11063384-11087306 GCA_028565735.1 Pinacopodium congolense
AAGAAAGTGGTTTTGAGATTAAAGCATTAAGAAGTGATAGAGGTGGAGAATTTACTCCAACGAGTTTAAGAGCTTTTTTTAGTTGCATGGAATTCGTCGTCCTCTTACAGTGCCTAGGTCTCTGCAACAAAATGGAGTAACGGAAAGAAAGAATTGAACAATCCACAATATAGCAAGAACAATGTTGAAATGCAAAATGATGCCTAAGGAGTTTTGGGCTGAAGCAGTTGCGTGTGCGGTTTATCTCTCAAATTATAGTCCTATAAAAAGCTTAAAAGATGTTACTCCATAAGAAGTATGGAGCAGAATAAAGCCTTCTATATCTCATCTAAGAGTATTTGGATCCACTGCATATGTGCATGTTCCGGAGTAAGAAAGATCTAAAATTGATGATCGAAGTAAGAAATTTATTTTCATTGGATATGATAAAAAAAACTCTTAAAGGTTTGTACATTTACACACAAAGAAGAACTCTCACTCACACAAACAATGGAAGAAGAGTAATCTTGTAATAGAATTCTTATTCTTAACTCACTTGCATAAAATGAAATATTACATGGCTATTTATAATGTCAAATAGAGAATTCTAGACTAGCCAACTTAAAAGCTACTTAATGCTAAAATATAAAGAGGGAAAAACATTCAATGAAACAACAAAATTTATAACAGAAAAAACTGACCAATCTACCTTTATTACACCCTAACTCTCTCTAGGTAATTCTAAATGACATAAATTTTAATTCATCTGAATCTACACACATAGATCTTTAAAACGAATCATAAATCACCTTAATTGGTTGAGTTTTGACTATTCAATTGCTCATTCAAATTTGCTGCAGAATATGAAAAGTCATGTTTATTATTTCTAACATACATATCCATGCTAGCTAGCTATTCCCTCGAGCTCCCCTTGCATTGGAGAATGCCAAAGTTGGAAGCCAAGGTTTGAAATGATCTTCTTAGTAAGATTTTTTTTCTTATATATTTTGTCATATTGTTTAATCTAATCATTTGTGTTTGTCAATTTCATATTGGTTCAACGGGCCAAATTCAGTTTGACTGGGTTGAGACTAGAGTTTGGCTTAACAAATTCTTTTAAACTTAACCAATATGACAAATTAGTTTCAGTTAAAACTTTAGTAGTCATAAAGTCAACAGATTAAATCAAATTTGATTGCCTCAAATATGGTTTGAAAATTTTTTTTGGATGATAAGTTCAAAATCAATAAATCAAATCAAGTTTAGTCGAATTCAAATATGAGTTAAAAAAAATTTTATGCCCAAGGATGAAACCTACTCATTATGAACCATATTTTCTTATCCTTTCATTAAAGGTTTTGTCTTGCCCACTTCAGGTGGTGGCAACACATGGGTTTCTCACCAAATTTACCGTTTGCAGGAGATAGGTTAGCCAAGTGTTTCCTCAGCTCCTTGTGGTTAGCAATGGAGCTTCAACATAGTTATTTCAAAACAAAGTGTACAAAAACCATTACACTAGCTACAATGGTTGATGATATTATGATGTGTATGGAACCTTGGAAGAACTTGAGCTCTTCACTTCTGCTCTCGAAAGGTTACTCCCTAGTTAGTTTTCTACACACATATATATCTATATATACATTGTGACTATATATTGAGACATTTTTATTTTAGGTGGGATCTTAATATGATGGACTGGCTTCAGGAATATACGATACTACCCTTTTTAGCCTTGGTCAGTTTAGTAAATGAAATAGCTTACATTGCTCTCAGGGATGATGGCATTGACATCCTTTATTACTAATCTCTTATCTTATTTTTTGTATAGAATTTAGTTATTTTATGTGTGTTTTAGCATTTTACACACTGAATTTGTCTAATATATGCATTTCCCATTCTAATTCTTCAGTGGATAGGTTTATGTAGAAGTTTTTTAGTGGCACACAAGTGGTACCAAAGTGTATATAAACCAACTCTCCAAGAAATACTTGGACAATGGATGGAAATTATAGGCGGTACAATTATTTTGCTCCACGCTCATTTTCTAACAGCAAATCCGATTACAGACACAAGGCTATGGCATCTCTAAAGGAAGAATCGTATCCTAATATCATTAAATGGTCATGTATGAGCTTTAGGGCTGCAAATGATCTTACAACCTAATCGGTACTATACGAATTTCAACCCTTATTGATAAATTTTTGTGTTTTTGTTAATGGATTCTTGTGTTATTTGACCTTCTATTCTATTCTTAAACAGTATGAGTTACAAAATCAATCCAACACTACATATATAAAACTGGAGCTTTTGAAGAAGAAAGTCGTGCCCATTTTTGTGATTTGATTAGTGAAACATTGAAGAAGTTAAATAAAATTATAGCAAGTGATACATCATTTTGTAGAGAATTTGCTTTAATATGCATTTTTGTGAGTATATTCTTCTAAGGGGGCTAGGATATAACTTGGACTAGATCAAATAAGTATCCATATACATTCTAAGGATATCATATCTTAACTCAAAATTTTAAGACGACGGGTTATGAGTTTTCTATTGTATATAAGTTACTCTAACTTTATATCTATTTTTTATGGAGGATAATTCACTTATGATTTGACAACAATATCCCCCTTACAAGTGAATCTATCCACATTGCTCTCCTCAATCCAAAATCTAAGCGAAGTTAGTAGGTACCATGGTAGATAAGTAACATCAACCCAAATTTCAAACTTCGCTCAAAGCCAAACAATTTGGGCTCTAAAATCACTTATTGGAGGCGAAGGAGAACTTGGACCACACTCGCAACATGTATATATATGGCATAGCATTTTTACCAGCATGGTGATGAGTTTGGCATTGTTGATCGTGAAACCAAGGGTCATTTCTTGTTACTGCTTGTTCAAACTGCTCCACTTGCATAAATGTCTTCTATTATGGGCATATCATGAGTCTCTGATTTCCCAAGATATTATGTATGTTGTAAGATATATACAAATATTGTATTCTATTAGAGCTTTTTTTGAAAAACTAAATCAAAATAATTAATTAATCAATAGAGAAATACATAGTTGAGAACCTAACTATCCTTTACATTTTAGTTCGTCAATCACACTTCATTTATCCAATTAGAACCACTAACATCACTTATTTCATCAGTGGAAGCTTCAAGAAGTTGTCCACGATTTACACCTTTTTCTCCAATATCGCAAAGCAGACTAGCCCTCGCAGGCACCACTTGATCTCTGATCTATCGCCTCTTCTATGGATTATGGGAGATTACAAAGGCTACTCCTCTTTTCTAGATCCCTTAGCAGTTTCCGCAATCCTTTAACTCTGTGTAAGTCATTGTGTACTGCTACTTTCTTCTCAGTTGGTACTCTCATATAATTTGTAGCACTCCCTATCTTTAATCACATCATTGATGTCATAAGATAATTATACAAAATAATTATGAAACATTACTATTATTAAAGTTGCAAACCATAACTAATAGTCTCAAAATTCTGTGTATACAACACAAAATATAATACGCAACAGTAGATATAAACAAAAAGTCAAAAAAACAAACAACTATACACATCTTATGCTACTGGCCCCACCTAGTCTCCATAAATCAATCTCGAGCACTGGGGTTATCACCGCTCACTCTATCACCTAGAAAATTAGTGGCAAGGGAGGAGATGTCAACTCAATAAAGGTCACTTAACTGTACCCTTATATATGTACATATCTCATTATATAAGAAACAAATAAATGATGAAATAACTACTACACAGAACATGTATATGCTAAACACATAATGACATAAATACTCAATACACATCTACAATATTATGATTATGCTTAGTTATATTATCACTACCATTTATTGTCTCATTATGGGCCCTACTAAACCTAGTAGGCTTATATTCAATGATCTGGTGGCTCGTCTCATTACATCTCATCACTGTATGGAAATAAAATCACAAATATATATATCAGCATAGGGCACCTCTCTAACTCAATCACAGCTAGTACCCTGGTACCGCTTTAGTACCTAGCCATCAACATAGGATGTCCCCAGGACTCGGGATGATTCCAGTACCTAGTTATTGACATAGGACATCCCCAAAACTTAAGATGTCCCGGTACCTACTCTATGGACAGATACCTAACCACATCTCACTCAGAACACAACAACCCATCAATACCAAAGACCATCAAATATAGCCTATCCTAGGCAAGCTACTAAT
Organism: Pinacopodium congolense; assembly: GCA_028565735.1. NCBI lineage: Eukaryota > Viridiplantae > Streptophyta > Magnoliopsida > Malpighiales > Erythroxylaceae > Pinacopodium > Pinacopodium congolense. Next base: position 11,067,593 of record JAOXYD010000136.1, read on the forward strand.
CCACTATAGTTCTTTAACTCAATCTGTCATAATTCAGTCTCATTATGCTTTATAAAGATAAATAATCAAATATGAATCATCATACACCACTAAAGGATGTCTATCACATTTTTCACATAATTAAACAATACATATCATATCACGTAAAACTATATACTAATGTCATATTTATTATTTAATCAAATTACATTATAAAACATGTAATATAAATCATCATTGCTGGTATAACACTCATATGTCTCCAAAAATAAACAATTTGGTTATCAAGTATCTATTTTATACGAACATCACCTCATATATGCAAAGAACACATTTAAAATTGTCTAAGCACATTTTGCATACATAACAATAATATAATGGTATAGTTTCAAGTTAACCTTACCTGGTTTCCCGAATTACCAATTTTATCCAACTCAATCTATTATCCTAGTTTGCCTCCCAACTTATAGATTTATAAAACACTTACAATTAGAACCTATATATATATATATATTCAATTTCTAGTAAACTAACCAAAGTAGGACCTAATTTTAGAACCAAAGTAAAGAAGCTTTCGTGCAAATAGAAGTTATAGTCATCACTTAGATTAGAATAAATTTGGAAATTCACAAGACAAGTAACTTTTAGATCTTTTAACTAGTACAAATGTTGAGTCCATTATAAGACTTATATATGCATGGCTACCTATAAAAACAAAACACATGACTCTTGATGTGTCCTTGCTTCCTTAACTTTTGGCCACTGTTTGATTATGCCAAGCCAAGTGGCCTTGACGCATTTAATTGAAAGCCAAGTGGAGAAGAGCTTCCTCCTGTGAAGTCATGTGTCCTAATCCTAAGTTGTGGACGTTACATAATCAGTCCGTTTAGCTAAATAGGAGACATGCCTAATAGTGTTTGTATTATTCAATTTTCTTTCTTATGGTTTCATTGAGGTGATTGCAGTCTAAGGCCAGGCCCAGTTTTTCCAGACTGCACTTTAAGGTAAATTTGAAAGATGTAATTCCTAATATTTAGGAAGTAATCCCTGATTTTTAGGAATTTTGATTGACTATATATACTAGTCAAACGTTAAATATTTAATAGAAACTAGTTTCCTAATTTTACAATGTTAGTTTAATATATATATATATATATCCATGTATTCAAATCACTAGAATTGATGAATATTATTTTAGAAAGTTCATAAATTGTATATAGACCATTGGAATTAAAAAAATTCATTTTTAGAGAATTCAAAAGTTGTGACATATTATCAAGCATGTTCTTTCATAGACCTCAATTCTCCTCATTTTACTCTATCTTGTTCATCATATTCCTCTTCTATATTATATGCCTTTTTTCCTTCTTAGCTTTTTAAGTAATTAGAATCTAGTGAGAATAACCTTGTCTTGGATGATTGTGCGTATAATAATGTTCAGTGATTCCAGAATAAAGTGAAACATATATATTTTCAGTACCATTAAGAAAATTTGAAACACTATTGGTCAGACATATCCCAAAGTTTTTTTTCTCAAAAATTGAATGCAATTAACGAATCAAAGGCAAAGTCAACAAACAAACCACCCTAGACAGGGAAAACAAAGAACTACCCTACACAGGGAAATCAAGGAAAAGGACCACTAGGCATACCTACTACAGAGCTGAAAACAACTAGAAAACACACAATCAGAAACCTTGCACATCAATCTCAAAAGAAGAACTAGCAATAACACCAAACCAAGAGGGTGAACAATGCCAATAGAGTGAAGCCGACCCCACAACCAGCCCCCTGCTCCCACCACCCATCAACCTAACATAGTAAAAAGGCCATCCAACATGGGGGTCTCCTTCCTACAGATAGCAACCTACAAAGTAGAACATAATACCCACCAACTCGTCATCCTCTAATCAAAGCCAGAGGGCTGACAAGCTAGACACTCTAGGAAGTTCTAAGATCTTGGGACATAGCATAATACAATCCATTTAACATAATCACTTCCCTAATTTCATTCTACAAGAGATGAATAATCACTTTAAGCTCACTCCCTTTACCTCCATAGATCTTAACATTTCTTTCCTTCCAAATGTTGTAAATTAAGATCCCTATGGCAACTCGGAAAAGTATCTTATCACCTTTAGTTCGGAATCTTAAATTCCTCCACCAAGAAGAGATATATGTCCAGGCGAAGCACAGCCTAGAAAAGTCAAACTTCCTCAAAATCCAATGCTAAAGAGTATGGTTAAACCTGCAAGCAAGGAGTAAATGGTTTAAATCTTCATTAAAATTATTCATGATGCTGCTCGAATTTACAAGATTAAAATAAAATTTTAATCAAGCAAACAAGGGATTTGATCTGTCATATAATACTCTAATCTCTTATACGATTTGTGGGACGAAATAGACTATTATCAATGTATTTGAATGTGTTATTGTCATGATGTTGCAATTTTCTAGTGATCTGTAAAGAATTATCATGTTTTTTATTCTTTAGCTGGTTTGAACGTTAATTTCCATGCCATAAGGATACAAATATTAGGAAAAGAAGACCTACTTACGTTGAATGAGACAATGTTAATTATTTAGATTGAGAAAAGAAAAATAAGTGTCATACTTAAGAATCTAATGGGAGATGGATCTACTCTTATTATTATAACAACCAGAGTGAAAGAATATAATGTTTCACAACCTGCTGACGGTGCTCGTAAACGAGTAAAGTCATCTATGTCCTTTAACAAAAACTCTCTTATGCACATGCTATAAGGGAACAGTATTAGAAACTCAATGACAGACCCTTAACAAATATTAAAAGTGTGAGTGACAAAGGAAAAGTGCAAATAGCTAGCACTCCTATTATCAGTAAAGGAAATTTAGAAAGTTCAATATGTGAATCAAATAAAGGAAAGATAGAGAAATTGAAGAATTTATTAGAATGCCTTGAGACAAATGTGAGAGGTTGCATATGTTGGAGAAAATTAGATAAAGAAGTATAATGCTACTGCTTATCTATCTTATTTCATCTTAATAGAAACTTGTTAAATAGGCTTTAAATAAAACTGACACTGCTGAAAAAAAAAAAGGGGGAACCTAAGCTACGGACTCTCACCAACCTAGCTATGAATTAGGATAGATAATAAATAGATAATCACAACTAATCCTCTAGTTTATTAACAATAAAGCAAACAAAAAGTAAAAGACTCATTCAAGTTCGGATTAACCTCAACTTCCAACACTCCCCCTTCATTCGAACTTGGAGAGACCAAGTTGAATACATCACTCTTCAAGTTTCTTCTGAGGCAAGTTCTTTGTAAGAATATCTGCATCCTACTGATCTGTCGTGTAATTCTTCAGTTTAATTTCCCCATTAGCAAGTATTTCTTTGACAAAATGATGCTTAATTTCAATGTGTTTTGTTCTACTATGATAGATCGAATTTCTTGCTAACATCACCATTGATTTACTGTCACAAAATAGATCTGTAGCTTTATCTTGTTCATGTCCCAAATCTCGTAAAATCCTCCTTAGCCATACTACCTGACATGCCACAGCTATCATAGCAACATATTCTGATTATGTGGATGAAAAAGTCATTGTGCTTTGTCTCTCTGAACTCTATGAGACTGCTACCGATCCAAGTACAAAACAGTTTCGAGAGATGCTCCTCTTATCATCAGTAGCTCCTGCCCAATCGTTGTAACTATAACCTTTGAGACTAAAGGATATTGTTTTTTGAAACCAAATTCCCATGTCTTTTATTCCTACTAAGTATCGTAATATCTTCTTTGTAGCACTAAAGTGATGATTTGTCAGATGATGAATAAATCTGGACAACATTCCCACTAAAAAACTGATGTCAAGTCATGAGTGAGTCATATAAATAAGTCATCCAATTAGGCTTCTGTATTGGTTTCCATCAACTAGTCCTATACCATCTTCAGCTTGCAATTTCTTATTGACATTCATGGGTGTGATTGCTGTCTTGTAGTTCATCTTGTTATATTTCTTTAAAATGTATTCGATGTATTTCCTCTGTGGAATAAAATTCCTTCTCTGCTTTGAACAAATTCTAACCCCAAGAAATAATGAAGTTCTCCCAAATCAGTCATCTCAAACATTGATTTCATGGAACTTTGAAACTCATATATGAGTTGTGAAGATGAACTGGTATAAATTATGTCATCAACATATAGATTTACGATCATCAAGTTTTTAATACCTTGCCTTTTGATATAAAAATTTGACTCATGCATACTTCTTTCAAAGACATTTTTTGCGGAATAATTGGTCAATCTTGTTGTACCATGCTATGGTGGCCTATTTAAGCCCATAGAGTGCCTTCTTTAGGTGGTACACTTTGTCTAGTTTGCTTGAGTCTTCGAATCCAGGGGGCTGACTCACATATACTTCATCATATAGTTCTCCATTCAAGAAAAACAACTTATCTCTCCTAGTAAAAGTAAACATTCAGCACCAGCATTCTATGTTAATAATCATAGTGAACAAAAACGTGGAAAACATAAAATAGTTATCAATTATAAGGAAATGAAAAAAGCAATTATAAGCGATGCATATAAATTACCTCGCAAAGATTATATTATTACAAAATTAAAAGGTTATAACCGGTTTACAACTTTAGATCGAACTTAACATCAAACTGATAAAATAGCCATTCTCTTTAAGCTACTAATGCCAAAATTACACGAATTGTTTCAAAGAGAGCTACAGGTGAGAATGTCTCCTCATAGTCGATTTCTTGTTACTGGGCATATCCCTTCATTACCAACCTTACTTTGTGCTTTGGAATACTGCCATCAACTAAAAGCTTTGTTTTAAAAATCCACTTTAAACCAATGCAATTTTTGCCTTTGGGGAGATCAGTTAACTCCTACGTTTGATTATGTTGTATAGATGCCAGTTCATCTTTCATTGCATCTCTCCATTCCTACCTTTCCATGGCTCCTTCTACTATAAATGGATGTCCAACAAATAGAACTAATGGCGATTTAACCTCTCCCTCAATTTCAAATCGAAGTCAAGGTATTCTACGAAACTCACTTCTGAAAAGTTGAGCTAAGTCATTCGAAGGAGATTCTTCGGATGAAGACGTAGTACTTGACAATGGACTTGTTCTTGCTGGGGTCGAGTTCGGTAAATTAAGTGGAGTTATTGCCTCTTTTTCGACTTCAACATCTACAATTGTCATCTTTTGATTCTCAACTTTGCTTTCCCACTTCAAGACTACCTCCTCATCAAACAAAAAATATTTACTAACAACAATACAATTATTTACAAGATGATAAAGACAATGTGCTTTAGAATTGGAACTATTGCCCACAAGAATTAATTTTTGTAACTTGTCTTCTAACTTATGCTTATCCATAGTTTGAAAGGCATAGTATACACAACCAAAAATGTGTAAATGGCTCATCGATGGTTTATTGTCATTCCAAGCTTCATAAGGAGTTTGATTCTCGACAGCGTTTGTGGGAGATAGATCAAGGATGTGAACAATTGTAGCAATGCCTTCTACCCATAAGGAGTTAGAAAGACCTTTGGCTTTCATCATTGAACAAATCATCTCCACCACTGTGCGATTCTTTCGTTCAACCATGCTATTTTACTCTAGAGTATATGGCGCAGTGAGTTCCCTTTTGATGCCTTGTTCATCGCAAAATGTAATGAACTCCTTCGAGAGGAATTCACCACCTCGATCTGTATAAAGTACCTTTAAAATTTTCCCACTTTTCTTTTCTACCATGGCTTTAAATTTCTTAAAATGATCAAAAGTTTTGTCTTCATATATAGAAAAGAAAACCCAACTCATTCGACTAAAATCATCCGTAAATAGTAAAAACTACTTACTTCTAACAAGATTCACTCTTCATCGGTCTATACAAATCAGCGTGTACCAGCTTAAGGACCTTTGTTGCTCGTTTGGCTTTTCCAACAGGAAATGCTTTCTTTGCTTATTTTCTAAGCACACACCCTTCACTTACCTTCTTTTGTTCAAATGTAGAGGGAAGGTTGCTAACCATTTGTCTATTTTTTACTAGCTGCAGACCCTTATAGTTAAGATGACCATACCTTAAATGCCATAGCTCGCTATCCTCCATTTCTTTATTAACCAGCACAGCTTCTATGTTTCCAGTGAAATCAAGACTAAACATTCTATTTGAAGACACATTAGCTTAAATAAGCACTTTTCCTGAGTTCCTATTCTTTATCACACATTTTGATCCATCAAATACCGCAGAATAACCACATTTAATTAACTGACCTACACTGATCAAGTTATGTGCCAATAGAGGAGCATAATGCACATCTTTAATAAGCTTTTGTTGATTACCTATTGCAACCATGGCCGTCTCACATCCTTCAATTTGAAGCTTCTAATTATTACCTAGACAAACCTGTGATTTGATGGATTTGTCCAATTCTTTGAACTTGGATTTATCTCCCATGATTGATGTGAGCAACCACTATCAAGATACCATACCTCATTCTCTGCCCTTCTAATAGTTGTGTTTGCCACGAATAAGTAGTCTTCTTCTCATCCTCTTCTGCATAAGTGGCTTCATTAGGCTTTATCCAACAAAACTTTTCTATGTGTCCATATTTCTTGCAATAACAGAATTGCACAGAACTATTGTGACCTTGTCTCCTTCCTCGGAAGCCTCCTCTTCCTCGTTGGTTCGAGGATTCTGTTTCCACTTTGGTTTGAAAAGCTTTTTATTCTTCTTTTGTCACTGTTCGATTTATCCTGACTTCATATGCTTGCAAAGAACCCATTAATTCATCAAAATAAAAAATAGACAAATCTTTAGAATCCTCAATCACTACTATTACATGATAAAATTTAGGAATTAAACTTCTTATAACTTTGACAACAATCATTGCATTAGCAATTATTTCTCTATAAGAACGCATTTGACTTACAATAGACTAGACACATGCCAAGTATTCCTGAACTGATTCGTTTTCCTTCATGGAGGAAGTTTCAAACTCACGGCAAAAATACTGAAGTTTAAAAATAATTAACTTTGTTAAACACTGAAATTTTGTTCTCAAAATGGTCCATGCTTGTTGGGCTGTGGTTGTAACTTACCCTGAGAATATTGATTCATCCACTGTTTATTGGATAAAGAATAATGCTTTGGCATCAAGTTTTTTATTTTCTTTCTGCTTTATCTCATCATCGCTGGTTTTCACATACCCTTTCTCCACCAAGTCCTAGAGGGCTTGAGACTTGAAAAGCGTCTTCATCTTATTGCTCCAAAAATTATACGAGTCCCCTTTGAAAATTGGAATCTAAGTTTGAGATAGGCTATCTGCACTTCTGTTTATTGCCATTTAAAAAAAAAAAGAAACAAAGGAGAATCCGTTCAAGTGCCCAGTTCAGATGGAACCTGGCTCTGGTACCAAAATTGTTGGAGAAAATTAGATAAAGAAGTATGATGCTTCTACTCATATATCTTATTTCATATGAATAGAAACCCATTAAATAGGCTTTACATAAAACTGAAACTGCTGAAAAAAAGGAACCTAAGCTACAAACTCTCACCAACCTAGCTATGAATTAGGAAAGATAACAAATAGATAATCACAACTGATCTTCTAGTTTATTAACAATAACAAACAGTAAAAGACTCTTTCAAGTTCGGATTAACCTCAACTTTCAACAACATACTCACTGATATTTTTACTTATCTTTTCTGTTTTTTGTATTTCTATTGTCTCATAAAAATTTTCTTTAATGATGCAGGTAATTGATTTAGAAACCACATATCATACGATATGTTCTTTCAAATATTTCACTTTCTATACTTCTTTAGCTATAAGAAGATAATCATAGTTGCAAGTCAATTATATGTTAAAGAGACATTCATATGAATAATTCCCTTACAATAAGAGATGTCATTCATGTTCCTTAATTACATGTAAACCTTATTTCTATTAAAAAATTCACTTCCAATTCTAATTATCAAGTAATATTCTTTTCCTCACAATGTGAGCTTTAAAAATAAGGCATGAAGAGGAAGATTGATTGGTATTAGTAAGAGGGATATCTTATACTACTTAGAAGACTAAAGTAGAAGAAAATTTGAAAATTCCTTTACATTATTCCTTTCTGAGTTTATTTTGTTAAATAAAGAAAATTTTTTATTTTTATCATTGTTATTTAGGTCACCTATGTTTTATTATCCTTAAGTTGACGATTCCTTTATTGTTTAAATAGTCAGTTATTGAGTCAGCTTTTCATTGTCATGACTTTAAACTTAAAAAGGATGAACATACTTCTTTTTCAATAAGTAATACAAAAATTCTTCCTTTTTTTGTTATTCATAAAGATATTGGAGGCCCTATATGATTCTAAATATTTCTAGTACTAAGTGGTTCATCTTATTTATTAATGATTGTCTTTAAGTAACATAGATTTATCTTTTGAAAAATAAATTGAATATCAAGATTGTTTTCCTAATTTTTACAGCATAATACAAATTTTGTGTGAGTCCTAAGTAATTCTATTATGATAATGCCAAATACTTTTTTTAATCAAGCCCTCTCTTTAATTTTTTCAAAAAGAAGGAATCACTCATAAATTCTATTGTCTTAGTATACTTTAACAAAATAGAGTAACTAAAAGAAAAAATGGCCACTTTTTAAAAATTATAAGAGTATTATTGGTCCACAAAATGTTCGTAAACAATTTAGGGAAAATAAATATTAACCACTACTTATCTCATTAATAGACTTCTAATAAAGATCCTTAATTTCAAAAGCTTGTCCAATATTCTAAAAATAGATTTCCTAAATTTTAGTGTTTCAAACAATCTTAGTCTTTGGAAATGTTACTTTTGTTCATGTTCATTCTCAAAATGGGAGAATGCTTTATCCATATGCCCTTTAATACTTTTTTCTTGATATTCTTCCATGTAAAAGGGATATAAATGTTTCTATTCATATACTAAAAATGTTTTTTTTTTCACTTTAATTAATGTTAATTTTAATGAAAGTAAGTATTTTCCCCATCACTCTTATCTTTAAAGGGAGAACTTAAGTGAAAATAGAGTAGGTGGCTTATTTTTTCTTAATTCTTGTAATCAACATATTTCAATTATTTTAACAAAAACTATTTAATATTCTTTTAGTTAGTTTATTCAATCTATTTCTTTCAAGTTAATGCTAGTTGTTAAGTCATTAAATCATGTAAGATGATGAAGGATAAGGGGAATAAGTTTAACCACTCTAAGAGGTAAATACAAATTCTTCAACCTGTGCACATACGATCTTCTTCTCAAATAATTATTTAAACATCAAAAGTAGCTTTTGAAACCTACTAAAAATATCATATCATAAATTGAATTTTCTTAACCATTTAATAAACTTGTTCAATCAAGTGATATTAAAAGACTACTTACCTTTAGAAAAGAAATTAAAAAATTTACAAAACATCCATTATACTTGGTCATGACCTACCATAACTTATCCAGATTTGTAAGGTATTCCTTAATAACCTTCATACAATACCTATTCTAAGAAATCTATCTAAGGCATTAGTAAACAAGAAGTAAAAGGATGCTATGAAAGTAAAGATAAAAAACCTTAAAAGAAATAAAATATGGGAGTTGATTGAATTATTACAGTGGAAGAATTTTTATTTTTTTTTATAAATCATAAATTTTATTAAAAAGACCAAGTTACCAAAATAATGACTCAGGACCAAGAGAAAAACTCTTATGCTTGAGGTGTCTAAACTAGGCTATGAAACTTCTTAAGGAAAAACCCATATTAATTACAACCTAAAGTTCAAATTATGTACAACTTAAATTCATAATCTAGCAAAATCTATGGGCATTTATAAATCTCATTACTATCAAAATAAATACCCCTATCTTTATATTTCAACCAAAAAACAACTTGAAAAAAGCATTTATGTATAATGTCATCTACATAAGATTTTCTTTTTCAAAATGTCGTCTATTGTGTATTTCCATGACTATTAAACAATGACTTGTCATAATACCCCCAAAAATTTTCCTTTTAACCTCTATGTTAGAAGTCTCAACCTTATCACCATTTGATATATTCCTTTCTAGCTCCTTATGTACTAGCCTCAAACTTGTATTACATTCTTCTGTTTTTAGACCAACCTCTCTATAAGTCTTCTGTATTATGGACTTCTTATCAAACATCGCATCCCTGCTAATCATCACTTTTCTTATTTTTGAATCTCAAAACTTGCACTCCTTTACTCCTTTTTCGTAACCTAAAAAGATACACTTTCTTTACTTCGTGTTAAGTTTCAATCTCTTATTGTTAGGAATATACACATACATAAGTCAACTGAATCTTCTCAAACTAAAATAATCAACCACATTACTTGTCCATGCCTCTTCTTCATTTCTCCTTTCTAATGAAATTTGTGGTGATTTGTTAATGAGGTAACACACTATATTCAAAGCTTTTGCCCAAAATCCTTTTGGAAGCCCCACATTTAAACTCAAACACCTATCCATTTCAGTGATATATTTGTTCATCTATATAAAAAAAAGTCTATTTTGTTGTAGTGTTTTCCTTACTGTGACGTGTTTCTAAATGTCATACTCCTTAAAAAATTCTTGAAACTGTGAATTTGTGTATTTTGTACCATTATCTGATCTCAAATACTTGAATTCCCCTAGTTTGGTTCTCTACCTCTGGTTTCCACTTTTTGAACTTGGTAAAGACTTTCGAATTTTGTTTCATGATGTACACCCAGATCTTATAAGAAAAATCATTAATAAACATTAAAAAATAGTGAGATCTTCCCAATTACATTTCTTTGGTAGGTTCTTATATATCATAATGCACATAATCTAATGTATCATATGTCTTGAGCTTACCAGTTTTGAAACTCACTCAAATATTTCCGAGGAGGACAAAACTTGCAAAAATCTAACTTGCAATCATTGACATTATGCAAATATTCTCGATTATATAATTATGTCATCCTATGCTTATTAAGTGACCCAACCTCATTTGCCATCATGTAGTGATATTCTTTGACTGCACAACATTAACTCTACATACAACAGTGTTTTCTACTAACTTGTACATGTTTCTTGCAATCCTCAACCATTTCATCATAATCAATGCCCTTTTAATAACTTTAATGCTTCTGTTAACTCCAAATTTGTATTCCAAACTATCAACAAGCAATGTCTCCAAAGCTTTTTGGCACGTGTTTAATATCATATAATGTCATAACTATTCCATCATACATCTTAATTTTGATTTATTGTTATAGTCTAAACAACTTATAATTTTAATCAATTTAATCCAAAACCAACGAAAGACAAGTGCACCTTGTTAACAAGTAGTATAAAATAGAGTAAAGCCCAAGTATCGTTCTCCCTATGAATCTGAGCATAATACTAGATTAATTAATGTAAGATTATCTAGACAACTCCAAGTTGATTGATTAAGAGAAACAAATAAGAAACAAACGAAAACGAAAACAAACAAGGTTCAATATAAACATAAGCTAAAGGAAATGAGTAAACCAAATGATAATTTAGCTAGATCTTCGGATCTACTAAGTTAAGAAAATAACAACATAACGTTGGATAGACTTAGGGCCTACGCACTAAAGCAAGATGCAACCAATGGTCATGGAAACATCTTTTCTCTTCTAAACTCAATCCATCTATTTTGGTCTAGTAAACATACTGGAATAGAAGCTTTAATCTCAAGATGCCTAAAATTAAGTTTGTTAATCCTATGAACCCTCATAAAAGACTCAAGGGCTGGTTTAACAGCTAAATTCAATTATGTTACCTAATTAATCTTCAAATAATTACTAGCCCATGATCGGGGTCCTCTAATCATCTAAAAATCCTACTAAGATGGTCAATTAAGCAAGATTATGTATTAAGAACTTTTAATAGGTAAAATTCCTTTAATAAACATAAACTTATTCAAACCCTAACCCTAACTAGGCATTTAATCATGCATAATTATCTATAGAAATAAGAATAAACCAAATAAATACATATCTATTGATAAAATCAGGAGTTAAAACAAAATATATAAAAAGGGAAGGAATATAACCAATAGATGGTCAAAATAGGTTGAACTCCTATCTTTAGATCCACCTACAAACTCTTAGAAACTCTAATCCACTAGTAAATGCCAGATGAAACCAAAAGAAAAACAAAAACTAGCTAAAAAGGAACGAAAATGCCTAAGGAAGACGCTTCCTAACTTCTGCTGACTCTCCTTCGCGACTCTTCTCTTCGGTCTACTGAATCTCCAACCTGTGATCTTTCGATTCTATTTATAGTTGGTGGATAGCTACTAGGGTTGCTTAGATGAAGTGACATCGTTTCCATAAGTTTTACGAGTGACTTTTAATAAAACGTCGCTTCCAAGTCATAAAACTCGAAAGAATAAAGCTGGAGCCCCTATATTTAGTCGATCAATCCTTACCATTCAATTGACCAATTTGTATTATTCGGTCGACCGAACTCTTCTTGTTACTTCATTTGGCCGATCGATCCTTCATTCGGTCGATCGACCTCTTCTTGTTTCTTCATTCGGTCAACCAATCTCTGCCATTCGATCGACCGATCTCTTCTTGTCTAACTGTCGTATATGAGCTTTAAGCATTGAATGTCTAAGTCTTCTTTATGCTCCAAAACAAGCTTTAATTGAGTTCAAATCTCCACAATATGCTCTAAAATCAATATACACCTGAAATTAATAATAATTGCTCTATATTGGTATAATTTAACTACCAAATGGGTAAAAATATAATGAAATATGCATAATAAAACAATGTAAAATTCCCATTAACACTTGTCTCACTTCGACAACTGCACATGTCTTGTCATCTTTCAAGTTAACAAAACCAAAATTATCTTACATGTATGAATCAAACTAGTCCTTGTTTGGTGTTATGTAATATGAACACCTTGTGTCTAGAATCCATTTAGCAGTAAACTAACTTGATGAAATTGAAAGCATGTCTCTATCATTGCACTTTGAGTTAAAGCTCTGCACCACATTAACATAATTTTGGCAACTTTACCTTTCTTCTCAACATTCTACTTATTGTTTGGACAACCTCTCTTAAAATGGTCCAAATATTTGTATACGTGACACTACAAGCCTTTCTTCCCTCTGAATTTAAACCTTGAATTTCTTTTCCCTTAGTTATCTCTGTTCTCCTTTGGCCCTTGTTCTTGATTACTCTTCACATACAACGCTTTATCTTGAGAAATTTGACCATTATTTTGTTTCCATTGATTATGAGCCAATAACGCAGTAGTAATCTCCTCCACGAAAATTATTTCTTTTTCGTATAGGAGTATAGTCATCATGTGTCCATATGAGGGAGGTAATAAATACAACCATATTATAGCTTGATCTTCATCTTCAATCCTCACCTCCAGCCTTAACAAATCTAAGACTATTTGATTAAAGACATTAATATTTTACGCCAGGTCTTCCTTTTCTTACATCTTTAAGTACAACTTATTCATGAGGGAATTCGCCATATGTTAACTCTTTAACTTCTACCACACCTCTATCAAAGATGTTTAATAACCTTTTTTGTAAGACACAATTTAATGGTACTTGCCACTCACATTTGTAATTCTTCCCAATTTAAATCATTTATGAATTCAAGTTTTTTGTCCTGTAATGCATTTAATTTCCCTTATTATGCCAATAAATCCTTTATCCTTCATTGCCTTAACCCAATGTTTTCAGTCCATCAAACTTTGCAACATGATTCATCACCATCTCATACCACATGTTCTAATACTAGTTTTTAGAGAAATTAAATGCAAGGAAGATTAAAAAGAAGAGAAAGAAGAAATAAGAACACATATAGACTTAATAAGATTTAAAAAAAACCTTGTATTTCCTACATCTTTGGGAACAAAGTGACTATGAATTCTTTTATTCAATTGAAAATAATATGATTTTCTATAACTCACAACAGTTTCATTGTTGTCCAAAATGACAAATAAACGCTTAGACGTTCCAAGTTCAAACTGGTCCATGGATAATTTTTATTTAAGAGAATTGCATGTTAAAGATTAATTAGTTAAGAATTGATTAATATATGTTCTATATATTTATAAATTTTCTTTTTTAACGTTAAAATGATCATGCTACCTGCACAGGACAATTCCAGGTTAACTTATTAAATTCTCTGTCAATTTAGATCCTATTTTATACATTGGTTTATCCTAGTTTTTTTAGCGCAATCAACACAGTATATATGCATGGTCAATAGAGAATAAAGTAGTCCTCTCAAGATTAAAAGAATGAGAATCCTCCTCCTTATATATCCCTTTACATAAAAAGCATGTATATTCTTATGGCCACATGCACATGTATATGCATGAAAGAAACAGCTGTTTTGATTTTAGCAACCCAAGTGTCATACCCAAAAGAGACAGGATTAAGGGACCGATATTACGTTTATTTTATTTTTGTTGTAATTTTTTATTTTTTCTCTTTATTTTTTGAAATAAAAACCTATATTATTGAGATTTATAATAAAAAACAAAAAAAATATGAGTGTTTAGTTGAAATTTGTCATAAAAATAATTTAGTGATGATAATTAAATGAAAAATAAATTCAAATTTTTAAACTAAAATACTCTCATATACCTTAAAAGTTTATATTGATTAATAAATTATATTCATTATTTAATGTAAACAAATTTATTTATAAAACATAAAGAAATCAAAAAAAATTTATTTATAGTTTTCTGGTTATATTTTTGTAAATTTATAAATTGTGTTTATAAATAAAAATAAATTAAGTATGTTTCTTTCATTAATTTTTATATTTAAATAAATTAAAATAATAATAATAATAAATAGTTCATACGGTGTCTAAGGTGTGTACAATCCAAAAAAGGACCTTAAATATTCTTACATATATAATGCCCCATATTACAAAAGTGCTTTTTGCTCCACTCAATAATTAATAAAAGGGTTAAAGTCATTTTATATTCTTATAGTTTGATAAACTATTAATTAGGTTTTTATAATTTTAGAACTACTAAATAGCCCCTCATTGTTTTAAATTACTTTTATTCACTAGTCTTTCATTACTTTCATCTTATATAAACTAACGACATGCCTATATGACATACTTGGAGACACGTGATAATGTCACATAATGCTAGATTAATGGGTAAAAGTAATTTGAAATCTTTTAAGAACTTATTTGATAGTTTATCAAATTATAGGAAACTAATTTATAGTTTAACAAATCACAAGAACCTAAGGCCATGTTTACTTGGGTTTTAGTTTTTTTTTAGTTTTCTATTTTTCTAAACACAAAAATCGAATAAAAAATACACTAATACAGCACAGAAATAAAAAAACACGACAACTAATACAAAAATATAACAATTACAACAAAAAACCACAACTCACAACCTAACTAAACATCTTCTAAATGATTTTAACTCCAACTAATGAATGATTTTAATAATTAAAATAAAATTTTAGTAACTAAAATTTTGCACCCTTTAAATATTATGTCATTTTAATAAAGTATAAGAAAATTTTAAATTAAATTTTAAAAAAATCAAATAAGCCATAAAAAATATTTTTATCTTTTACACATTCAATATAAATGATATTGGATATATGTAAGAATAAGATAAGTGTATCGATCGTATAAATAACACAGCACTAATTGTTTTAAGTTGATAATTTTTTTTCGTTGATAATAGTTAGATTTAAATATAATTTCATATTGTCTAAACTTAAAAAGGATTTTTTATATTCAATTCTAATCGAATATAAATGAAATAATGTAGAACTTATTCATATTTAAAATTTCACTCATAATAGTGTGAGGAATTTGTAAAATTGAGTACATAAACTTTTTTTTACTACATTCAGAACCATATAAAGAATATTAAAAAAATTTCATAAAAAGTGAAAAAGTAAATTTTATTTAAATATAATTTAAGTCATTAATTTTATATCAAATTGAACTAAAAATTTTTAACCCAATTGAATTAATTTTCTATCTAAGATTAATGACTTAAATTGGGTTTAAATAAATTTAAATTTAATATTGACATACTATTTAAATTAGAATAAGATTCAAACTATTTTATTTAAATTCAATCATAATTGAGTATAAAAAATCCTTTAGGCTATATGAAATCATATTTAAACTAAACTATTATCAATTCACAGAATTTATCAATTTAAAGTAATTATTAATATATTATTTGTATGATAAATTCATTTGTGTTTCTCTTATATATATATATATATATATGCAATATCACCAATATCTTTTTTATAAAAATCATTGACATTGAATTTGTAAAAGATAAAATAATTTTTTCAATTTATTTTATTGTTTAAAATTTAATTTCAAAATCTATATACTTTATTAAAAAGATACTATATTTAAAGTATGTTTTATTTTAATTATTAAAATTATCAATAAGTTGAGTTTAATATCATTTAGATTCTTATGTTTTAGTAAAATATTAATTAAATTTTTATTGTTTGGTAAACTATTAAATAGGTTCTAAAATTTTAAATTACCTTTATTTTGAAGTCTTGCATCATGTGACATTGTCACGCATCTTTAAATATACCACATGAATATATCATTAGTCCACATAAATAAAATAATAAAAAATTAATGAATGAAAATAATTTAAAACTTTGAAAACTTTTTGATAATTTTGAAGTCATATGGATCTTCAGGTTTGTGGGTGATTTTTGCCTTTAATAAAAGGTTTGTCTTTTCCACCTCCAATGAAGAGATGACATTCGCAAGAAACGGACTCTTTTGTCATGATTTGCATATGATGTTAACAGAACGACGTAGGATCCAAAGGTTGACTAAAGAGATGTTGATGACTCAAAGAAGCTTTTATTTTTGTGCAGAAGCAAAAGAAGTGGAATTTTACTCTTAAGAGGATTAAAAAGAATAAAAAGGGTCATCGATATTTTATGGTAAAAGTCTAATAACAAGAAAAGACCTACTTTCTATGAAAGAACATAAAGAACAGGGAAAAAGTTAGCATGCACAAGTAGAATCAGGTCAAACGCTCGAAAAGCTATGTCCATGCAATTAAAATGATTTAAATCACATTGAATTCGTGGGAGTTATCTCAGTATTTCATGCAGAGATTACCTTGGGCTCTATTTATCTTTTTTTTTTATCAACTTATCATCTAACCATATGAATGTGCTTTATACCTTTTATTTTTCAGTTTAAACACGCAACCGGGATATTAAGTTGTGAACTGAGAGGGAAATATCAAAGTTTCAGTGGTTGTCAAATTTATTTCTCTAACTTTCAATAAAGTATAGGTTGATACATTATTGCGAACTAAATAAGAGAATTAAATTTTTTATTTTAAATTTATGTCACAAGATTTCTATTTACAGTAAATTTAAATGAATTAAATGCATATATTAATATACAAAGACTTCTTATTTTATAATAATAAAAAAAATTTAAGAGAAATTCATGTATCAATAAAGTATAAATTGATACTAGTATTGCAATCATCTTACGAGGAGAGCTTCAATTACAGTAAATCCAAATAAATTAGGTACATATAATAAGATACGAAAGACTTACATTAATAAAAAAAATTTCAAGAGGAATTCATATATCATTATAATTTCAAATCCACCGAAGTGGTAATACATCTCTAAAAAATAAAATAAATAAATAAAACAAAAAGTCTCATATCAACATTATAACTTATATATATGAATTTAAAGACCTATATGCCTTGCAAAAGGTTATAAATTTCAGTGGACCACCATGGCCGTACATTTTATTTGCCTAACTATAAACGTTGAGGAATTCATATGGTTGTGTCGATTTAATATAGTGTCAACAACTACCCTAAAATAAGCATGAACTTTGGCTTTCTTAAAGAATGGCTAAGATTGTTTGTGTCTAAGACTTTCAATATTGAAAACAGTTCTAACAGAGTTTATTCAAGCGAAACCCACTAATGGTGACTCTTAATTGTATTTTGTTCTTCTTAGTAACGGGGGAACTCATTATTTTATTCCATATTGGATAAATTTGTGTCTGTAAATTATATATTTTATGTAAACTACTTATTAAATTATTGATAAAATCAAACGATATGTTTAGGCCTTGTTTAGTTGAGTTTTTGTTTTTATACATGAATTATATGTTTTATATAAACTATCTAATAAATTAATGATTCAAAATTACACAAAATGCTTAATTTAAGTGATGACCTTAACACCATATTAGTAGAATTAAAAGTTCAAACTCTTAATTCTTAGGGAGTATATCTAAGTTGAACCCAATAGCTAATACTTCTTTTTTTTTAAAGATTCTTAATTGTATTCAAAAAAATGTTGTACAATTATCAAATAAATAATACTAATGGTAGTTGAAAGATTGTATTGTGAAACTTAAAAAGTGGGAATCATAATTAAAAGAAAAGGAGAAAACAAAAAGTTGAAAAGGGAAGTAAGAATCAATGAAGAAAAAGAAAGAGAATACGGATCTCTTCTAGATTCTTCATGTTGAAATTTAGCTTAAAAAGAAAAGAGGAAAGAACTTCATCTTCTTTGGGATATTCCTTGCTTCTTTTTAGCATAATCCACAAGGACTCTTATTAGCAACCTGATTAAGGACTCTTATTAGCAACCTGATTATTGTTATCATTTAAATATATAATAGAAAGGTGTGTAAAAGATTAAACCTATTTGTTATTCATTAATGATTGGAACAAAGTTTATGATTCCATTAAAACTTTGTAGTTAATAACCCTGACTTTAATCAAATTAGCTGAAGACTATTTTATGTGATTAGTTCATAATCATATTAACAGAGTACAAAAATATTTATAGTAAATAATTTTTTAAAAGTTAAATAAATTTATAAATATATCAACAAATACAAGACTAATATCTAAAAGGACAAGGACTTTCCCTAGCAGCTGAACTAGCATTGCACGGCCTACTTAGTTGTTTAACTTACATGCTTGGTGGAACATAATGTTATAAGTCATCCATAACCTTTGGAGCTTGTAGTGAAATCCCTCGCTTGTCCCCTATCTAGCCTTTATTCGGCTTACCATTTCTTTTAGTTGCCATCTCTCCAAGAGGCATACAGAATGTGATAACTTTGGCAGTTTGGCTATGATGAACTTCCTAATCCATGTTAACTATGATGTCATAAAGCTATTTATATCCATCTTTGAGTTTACAATTATTTCTCTCCTTCCATATGGCATAGACATAAATGTTGACCCCTATCTCAAAAATGGTGGTCATCTTGTCTCCTAAATGAAAGGCCTTTTTACTGAATCATAAGTTTTGTAGAAATCCACCTTGATTGAACAATTCTTTCTAAGCCTTTTATTGATATAATTCTTAAGGAGCTCTTAAGCCAAGAGAATCTTGTCCCTATATAGACCTGACCATGATTAATAAACCGTCAGTTACTGTTACAAAACTGCCGGTTACGATTTACAAAAATCTCAAAATCTTAACCTAACCGTCAGTTCATAGTTTAAGTTACAGTTTGAAAACAGTCGGTTACGATTATGGTTACGGTTTGAAAACAGTCAGTTACGATTTAACCGCCGATAAAGCCGGTTTAACCATAATCATTTTTTTATTATTCATAATTTTATTTCTAAACTTAAAATTTTGAAATTTGAAATTTAAAAAAATGTCAAATATAATAAGT
>JAOXYD010000136.1:11130927-11142862 GCA_028565735.1 Pinacopodium congolense
TATTATATTATATTATAAAAATAATTATATTATATAGATTATTATAATATAATTATTTAATTATATAAAGTTATTATGTTAATGAATATATTAGGAAATAGATGTAAATGAATTTTAATTTTAAATTTGTTCTAAACATAATTATGAGTAATTCAATTGAATTCTATATTTTAAATGATAAATATCCAAATAAGAGATTTTATTTACAAATGAATTCCATATTTTGCATTCATTTGCTCCAATCAAGGGGTAAATTATTTGTTGGTGTTTAAAATTAATTTAGACAATATTAACCATAACAGTAAAAGTTAACCCCTTATTTATTTTTGTTTTCATCTTATAACAAAGAAAATTATGACCACGCAGAATAGTTAACAATCTTGACAAGTAAATTAACGACACTGCGTTTCTATTAATATTTTTATGAATATATATTTTTAATCATTGGTTAATAGTAACCAATTAAAATTTTATGTAGTGTTTGCAAGGCAATCATATAATAGCTTATATAACTCAATTCTTCACTTAAGTATAAATAAGTATAAAATGCATTGCATATGTAATCAAAGCCAAATCAGAACACAAATTATTATTTGATAGAACAATTCCCGTTTACAACAAATGGGAAATGATTGACCAATAGACTTAAAAAGATGATGACTTCGCTGAACTATTGCTCAGGGTTTCAGGGACTAAATGAAGGAAAAAGAAAAAAAGAAAATGAAGGTAAAGATACTCTCATCGATGATCTGGAGCAGTGTTGAAATGATTAAGCACATGGATGTTGGATAACCAACTCTTCTCAATTTCGGAGTATATAATCAAGGCCAGGAACTGCATGCCAAAATCTTCAACTCAGTGTAAAGAACAAGGAATTGAAGCAGGCCACATGAGCCTAACTGAAGTCAGGTTTTTCCGGATACGTGCAGCCTGAACGTTGAATAATAACATTTGCAGCAAAGGAACCAGCTCTCACACAGTCCTCAATGGACTTCTCCTGCACCAGCTGTGACAAAAATCCCCCAACAAATGCATCCCCTGCCAAACACAAAGCACATTTTTGGTGAGAAGATAAATCAATTAGTTTGACGACATTAAATCCTTCGTCACAATCTAGTCACTGTGTCTTCAAGACAAGTCCTGCAACACGAACCAATCTCATAGAAGCCTCATTAACAAGATTTATAAGATTCAAGGATATTTTGTTATTTTAACTTCCATTTTAATTTTTGAAACCCTGGTACCCAGCTAATCTGGGTGACACTAATAGATGAAAGATTCACAAAACCAGTGCCTCTGGAGCAATATTGCTAGCGATTACCCAAGAAGCATACAACTCATCTTACACAACGAAGCAAATAACATTACAAGGTGTAGATAAAAGATTCACAAAATCAGTGCCTCTAGAGCAATATTGCTAGTGATTAACCAAGAAGCATACAACTCATCTTACACAAAGAAGCAAATAACATTACAATGTGTACCAACTTTATGTACATTCAAGTCAATGGATGAATTTCAATATTATTTTAAGTTTCAACTCTACAAAGGCCTCATGGGGAGTATATACCTGCTCCATTTGTATCAACCAACTTCTCCCTGGGCAACAGGGTCACGGGGAATAAGTTCACCTTCCCATCCTCCGCAACTACAACAGGATCTGCACCCTGTGTGATAACAGTTATCCTCTTATGTGTTCCTGATGCCTTGGGCCACTGAGAAATCTTTATAGCAATCTCCTCAGTGTTCTCAGTCTGAAAAACAAAGCAAGGCCTGTTTAGGTATCTCTGGAATGTGAAAATGTACAACATTTCTCTGAATAACCAAAACATATATCAAGAAATCATTACCTCCCATCCATGAACCTTCGCAAAAGTTCTAGCTTCAGTCTCATTGCCAAAGACATAATCTGTATAACTGTAGAGAAAGAAAATCTAAACATTGGATGAACAACTGACAATATGAGAAAATATAGAGACCCTACCGAAGAGCTTTCTCCTGCACGTCCTTGAAGAACTCACAAATGAACGGAGCAGAAAGGTTCATTGAGAATACCTTCAAATGCATCAGTGAGACCATTGATAGGTGTTAAACTTCTAGAAAGATTAAGTTACAGTTGCAAAAGCCTTACTTTGTTGCTTGCAGCTGCATGTTCAGCAACAAGCATAATTGACTCCGGAGAGACGGTAAGGAAAAATCCAGCAATATAAATGTACTTTGCCTTTTCAACTGTTAAAACCACAAGTATTGTGAAGATAAGCCAACCGAATACAGGACCAAGAATAAGCAAATGATGGTAGTAATGAACACTTGAAGATGCTATACCCAATGCCCAATTTTCTAGTCTTTTCAAGTGCTCAATTTTGTAACAATTTGCAGCTGATAAATTTGCAACAAGTGACCTGCATAACACTTAATCCTTGCCATCAGTGACCAATATAGTACAACTAAGATGAAACTCTCCTGTTTGCCAAAGAAGCTTTAAATTTCCTCCTGTCCAAAGTACGTTATTTGGCACCACTACTACCAAACAATATGCAGTTAAAAGTTGATTGACAATTAATAGGCAGAACAATCACGTGAGACCACCAGATACAAATGGACAGCAAGTTGACATTAAATGCACAAACACTAAGTGCCTCATAACTGTTTAAGCCATTATTCTGAGAAGAATTATGTTTATTACTTTACATTAATATGAAAACTTTCATTAATCTGAAGCCAATGTCAACAATAAAGGGACATAAACAAAGTCTCAAGACTAGTATTCTGAAACATCAATTATAAAACCCATTATCAGCTATTCATGGAGAGCTTAGAGGAGGAAAAAAACCAAAAAACATTTGATTGTCCAATCTGAATTATAATCAATATAGGGAGTAAGGCAACACTGACCTCTCTCCACCAACAACACAAACAGCACATGTCCCAGTTGGAGCAGTTTCATCTTCATAATATTGCCCCTGAACATGCATACTGTAAACAGTGTAGTCGGGACAGATGACCTCAAACAAATAAACAAGTTGCAGAATAATATACATTTACACCAGCTTGCTTGATATTCTTTTTCATCTCATCTCCAAACTTGTCCTTTCCTATGCAACCAATATAGCTTGTTGCACCAGGAATTTGGAGCATCCACTGCAAGAGTAACAAAAGAACAGAGTGAAAAAAGCCAAGCAGTTAAGTTAAATGACGTATATCTGTATCAAATATATTATCACAAAGGTAGGGGAAAACCTGGGCAACTCTGATTGAATTTTGAGTAGCACCTAGAAGTATAATAACAAATTACAACAAATTAATTGACTTCAAAACTATTAATACAGTAAAGATCTTCCAACAATAAATTGGACAATGAAAGTGTAATATGATGTCAAATCCGTAAATTTCGTCATATAAGAAGTCAGGATAGTACCTCCAGCAATGTACTCCACATTCTGTTTGTTAGCCAATTCATCATACCTTCAAAAAGACAACAATGAAACTCTAAAATGAGTGATAAACAAAGAAAACAAAATTGTTGAATCAACAATATCATCTTTCACAAGAAGTAAATGAAAAATTCTCCTTCGATCTCCTATTGTAGATTTTCCCAGCTAAAGCCCTGAAAATCTAATAAATCCGCAAAGTAAGAGACAGGATTCGAAATTACATGGGCAAGTGCTTATCTTCAGCCAGGATAGCGTTGTTCAACTTGAGGCCATATCTGTTCCAGAAGTACCCCCAACACAGTAAACAATAGGGAAAAGAAAAGGAAATGGAAGCAAATATATTATATCAATAAAAAATATTCAAACTTAAAATTTATCTGCCATTTGAACTAGGTCAAGGAATACAGGAAACTAAAGTAAGAATTGAAGACTTTAAAGCTCCAAAGATTCCAATTTTTTAAATTCCCATATCCTCTTCCCCAATAACAATCCCCAACCATAGCCCAAGATTAAAAAAGAACACAAAATAAACAGCAAATATTAACCTGGAGCCATATTAGGAATGCCATGAGAACTAAAAACACAAAGAAGACGCTCAGATCTATATATTCTCACAATATAAAAGAATAAACAAGAACACTTCTCTCCACGAACGATCAGAAAAAACAACAGATCGTGCAACCATTGAATGGACAATATATGAAAGCACTGGAAAAGAAAAGAACTTATTGAAGAGAGTTAAGGTAAAGCAAACTGACTTTAGCAATAGCTCGTCGTCCACGACAGCGGAAATGTCGAGAAGCGGGTTTCCCATGCCCAGCAAGATTCCCTCGTATGCCATGTTGGTCGATCTTATCACTGACTGCACTAAGCCAAAGGGGAGATACGGAGAGGAAAATACTGGAGGTTAGAAGCAGCTAGCTTTTTATAGGCAGTGGGACGTCGCTGCTAACAACCAATACATGCAAGTGCTTGAATTGAATTGGGTTTTTACTTTTTACACTTTCAAAAACTTTTCTTGTGTCTTTAATAAATATTTCCAATATTTTTTCCATCCGTATTAAATGACTTGATTTAGTTTGCTTTTTACAGTAGATTCTCCAACTTTAAGTTTACTCATCAAATTACTAATAACTAATTACATTTATTGAATGAGTTAGCAACTCCATAATCAAATTACTGCGGTTACGACTGGTAGTTAGTCATGAATACTGTCTAATATTTGTGTTTAAAATTTAACAAATATATGAAGTGAAAAAGAATAGAACTTACATATATAGATAATATTCTTAGCAACAATTTCAACACATTATACAAACTCAAATTTTACTAATATAAATTTTACAAACGCAAACTCCTTTTAAATTGTTTAAAATTTATAACTCCTTTTAGGGGTGATTTATATTAGTTTTTATACCATGTTTAAATGTGTTTTTACTTCAAAATATCTATAAAGTTGTCCTATTTATGAATTCTTTTTATTATACTAGAGATTCAAAGCTATTTATACTTAATTGGATTGAAAAGAATAGAAAAAGAGTTCAAGGATGAAAATAAAAGCAATTTCGTAAGCATTTTGGGACACCTTTTGAATTAGAAGAGTTGTGAAATCAATTTAAGAACTTAAAGCATTATATTATAAAGTTTCACATCAAATTTTATAGCCATATGACAAGTGATGAATGATGCATTAAGAGAAGAGTAAGAGAAGGTCAAACAAATACTAGTTTTAATAATGGTGACTTTGGTGATGCATTAGGTGCATTTTTATAATTTCGATTTTTCTTAAATTTTATAGGATGTAAATCATGTAAAGAATCTACATACCAAATTTCATGGTCATTAGAGTTGTATAGAAAGAATTAGAGTAGAAAACACAAAAAGGGATAGAAGTTCTCAATTTTTTAGACTTAAATAGAACAAGTAAAATGGTGTTGTTTTGTGTCATTTTTAAAAGACAAAGTTGACAAATTACAACTAAACATCCTAAAGCCCTAACAACCACTAAAGACCTATATAAAGGTCTTAAAAACATAGAAAAGAGAGGTTTTGGAAGCTAGACCAAATTAAAGAAGAGATTTTTTATATTATTCTTGTTCTTAGTTAGGTTTTAGTTTATGTTTTGTTTTCTTTTATTTTTTCTGCACATTAGGAAAGTGGTTTTAAACCTTCAAGAGCATTCAAAGTGGATTGGAGAGTGGGTTTCAACGATTTGGACTAATTTTAGTTGTAATCCTTCATCTTTTTATCTTATTTTGTAGTGACTCTTGTTTTCATCGATGGATTTATGTTTTCATGTTATATTTTTGTTTTTATTATTGAATGTTTACACTTAAATTGTTTAGTTAAGGTTCGGATTTTATGGGTCTTGTTTGATTAGAGGATTTTTGTCTAATTAAAGTGCTTAATTTAATCTTTCTTTGATTGACCATCTTAATTAGATTTTTAGATGATTAAAGGACATATGAATATGGGCTTTTAATTATTGGAAGATTAGTTAGGTGATACAATTGAATTTAGGTATTAATCAACTCTAAAGTATTTTGTAAAAGTTCATAGATCTAACGAACTTAGGTTTAGATACCTTTTATTCCAATTTGTTTATTATATTAAATAGATTAATTGATTTTAAAAGAGAAAAGATATTCCATAACTAATGCTTATATCTTGTTTTAGTAATGAATTCTTTAAATCTATCCAACAATTTATTTCTTATTTGATAACTCATTGAA
The DNA here is from genome assembly GCA_028565735.1 of Pinacopodium congolense. Lineage (NCBI taxonomy): Eukaryota > Viridiplantae > Streptophyta > Magnoliopsida > Malpighiales > Erythroxylaceae > Pinacopodium > Pinacopodium congolense. The sequence goes on from JAOXYD010000136.1 coordinate 11,137,094, forward strand.
ATCTAAGGCTGTAGTTTAATTATTATTTGTTAGACTCTTAATTCATTAACCTGTGTTTAGATTGAACTTTTTATTTTTATTTTCTTTTGTTACTTTTTATTTCTTTTAATCAATCAATTTGGAATTGTCTAGATAATTAAATATTAGCTAATTTAGTATTACGTACAGATTCCTAGGGAGACAATACTAGGTTTCTTACCATTTTATACTACTTATAGACAAGATGTGCTTACCTTTGATTGGTCTAAGATTGGATTGGTAAAAAATTATAATATAGTTAGACTGCAATAACTCCCCTTACAATAATGCACTATATCCATTTAAAATTAAAACTCTCCCTAAATAAGACATAATATCACATTCAAACTCTCCCCCCTTTTTGAATCATTAAAAAGGTAAAGATAAATATAAAAAAATAAAAATCATCATGAACTTTAATATATGCATAAAAGAGAGATATCATAATGAGAAAATTTGTCATATATCAACATCTAAAAATAAAACATAAAAAAATATGTCAAGTTTCAAAATACATCATCTAAATTCTATACAAGAAAATACCAAGCTCTCTTAAATAACTCTCATGTCACTAATTCAATAGTGGTGGAGGAGAAAGATGAGATTGAATATTGTGAAGCAACACATATATCTTATAAAGCTCTGCAGACACCCAATGAATCTGTGTGGACATCTCATTGATCCATATATCAAATCTATCGAGTTGATATTAAAATGTAGCAAGCTCAAACCAATTATTAAAATAGTCTGGAGAAGGCCCAAAGAATAGAGCATCATTATCAATGAATAATTACTTGATATGACTCTAAGTAGGCTCATCATCACCACTAAGATGAATAGGAGGAGGAATAGGTAGCTATTTTAGCTAATGTAGTTGAGTCATTTAATAATTTATAATTTAATACCTTATGCGAGTTTAAGTGAATTGATCAAAGGAGGAATGAAACTTAAACTCATCTTCTGTAGGAGGAACATGAAAATGGTTTAAGATATGACCTAAAATAAGAAAATAAGGGATGTTTTAATTTTTCTTTTTACCTAGGGTAAAATAAATCATGTTATGTAAAAAAAAATTGTCTAGATGAATTTTTCACCTATGATCAAGGCAGAGAGAAACAATGGATGATCTAACCTTAAGGGAGTAAAATGACCACTAAAAGAAAGGAAATTGTATTTAATAAAAATGATGAAAATGAGTTGCATTAAGCTCTCTCACATCACTTGATTTATGGGTGATACCCTCATCATTATGTAATTCAAAGATAGTTTGTACTCGAGTAGCCATGGAGTGAAAAGAATCACAATGTTTGGTTAAACAGCTATAATAAGAGGACTTGTATGGGATAAGGAATTCCTAAAATTTAATTTATTTGGTCTTTAGAAAAATGGTATGATACTCATCTCCTATCTGACGCTCTCCAAGGTTAAAAGGAGAGATTAAAATTGGTAGGATATATCCTAGGAGGAAGAGTAACAATATATTCCCACCCATGATCAATAACAAATCAAATCGAACCATTTTACTTGTAATGATCTAAATAGAATGGCGCAGTTAGATGGTTTTCATGCAGTTCTTTGAAAACATAGTAATTGAATTAAGGAGAGTTGATGTAAAAATATTTATCCTGTTATGAAACTAGTGATCTATCACTCCTCAAGGAACTACACCTAAGATTCTAACCATGATAAAGGATAGGTGAGCTTCAAAGAAAACAAATAAAACCTCTAAAAATAAAAATAAAGTTGACACCCAAGGAAAGCTATAAGAATGGAATTTACAAGTGGGTATCAAAAGGGTTATGGTCAATAACAAAACTTGTATATAGAAATATATTTCTATGATCTAATGTTCAACTATTTTAAACCTAAATTAATTTTAAGTATTTATATGTCGCTCTATAGAAAAGAAGAAGAAGAGAGAGCTAGTGTATCTAAAGTTCTAAACATGAATGCATGATCGAAAACTATGTAACTTATCAAATTAAAACTTGGAAAAGATCAATTTTACTACCAATTTTATTTCTATAAAGTCAGTTTTATAAAATAACCCTTAATTTGTCAAAATTTTGGCAAATTCCCAAAATCTCAAAATCCTAAATTAGGGAAATATAAATTTGATAAAGTAAGTTTTAATTAAGTGTTAAAAAATGCTCTAATAAACTTCTAATTGCATTTTTATAAAGTCAATTGTACAAAATAATCATTAATTTATCAATATTTTGAAATTCCCCAAATTTTAAAGTCCTAAAATGGGGAAAAATAATTTGACAAATTTTGTTGAAAAAATAATTTGACAAAGTTAGTTTTATTGAATTTTTAAAAAGCTCTAATTAGCGTCTAATTGTATTTCTATAAGATCAATTTTATGAAATAATACCTAATATCAAAATTTTGAAAAAAATTCCAAATTTCATGGACCTAAATTGGGGGAGAATACAAATTTGAAAAAAATCATCTTTAATTAAATTTTCAGAAAACTCAATTTTGTTACCAATTGCATTTTTATAAAATCAATTCTATAAAATAATCATAAATCTATCTAAATTTTGAAAAAGGCCTATATTTTAAGGACTTAAATTGGAAGAATATTTAAATAATTTAATTCTACTTCTAATTTCATTGAAATATCTTTAATTTTGTAAATTTTCAAAAAAAATATGCTAAAAAATGAAAATCTCCAATTCCAGAACCTTAATGTGATAAAAATTAAAATTGGTTTGATTCAAATGCAATATCATGAAATTGAACATCTAAAATGCTTAAAAATTGTGAATTACATTGTAATTTATCATTAATTGAATAAAAATTTGATAGAAATAAAAATACTTAAAATTGTGAAATTAGGGTTTTACATCTTTTTTTGCATGATGCCGATTTTTGTTTGATTTCCCTCACATGGTTCAATAATGTGCCTTTTATTCTTAGGAATAACTTTTAGTGTCCTTTAACCAATAAAACAAAATTAACGAATTTTTGGTACGCACATTAACTTAAGTCCTTGTGTGTTATTTGTTTTTCTCCAACACTTGGGCAAACATTCTAACTACTTATTTTATTATATCAAAATCTCTTTATATGTTCATAATATCCACAATAGGTACAAACATAAGTGAGTGTGAGTCCTATATATATAACACTAAAGCTACACCTAGGTATTAATTTTTTAAAACTTCTCATGTGGTAATTTTGCTGAGGTGGGTAATATGATCTTTTGATGTTATATCTATCTTATGTTGCTTTCCTAGATCTTATGGCAAGACTATACGTGTATCCATGATACCTTTTCCTAGATCGTGTCTATTTGTGGATAATTTCAATTCATTTGGCCCAAGTATAGATTCATTTTCTAGTTTCTTTCCTTTTACAAAAAAAAATTTACTAGTGGATGAAATATTTTCATTATTATACTTGTAGTTCTTGCCTATCATTTCCAACCTTCTAAGCTTTTAACATTGACTTCAAATTTTTATTCCCTTTTAGTAAATTTAGATAATGACTCTTTAAGGGATTCTACTTCTTTATTTAATGAGTCATTTACATTTACCAGCATCTATATATTATCCTTATGTATATATATATATATATATTTTCTTTTATTCTACTTCATATCTAAGTTTCTCATTATCTAATTTACATTCCTTTAATAATTTCAATGTTTCTATATACTAAGTGGACAACTTTTTCTTTTTTTTAATTAGCGCTTCTAAATATTCAACTAACTCATTATAGTTGAAATCTAGATCACATTAATCATCATTATGAGAAGTAAAGTAAGATGATACCTCATCATTTGCCAAGAAGTACTTGAGTGCCACTTCATCTTCTCTTTTGGACTCATTTGGATCATCCCATATGGTAGCTTTTAATGCTTTCTTCTTCTTTCCTTCTTCTCTTTTTTATTACTTCTAGGAGAAGGCATTATGACCTTATTTAACCTATTTCATTGTGTTCAAAATAAGTAATGATATTTAACCTATTTTTCTAATAGAGTTTATCTTTTTGGGAGTCCCTTCTTCGTATTGATATCTTATTCTTTAGGAAATTTTGTAAGCTTCTTGTGATTAGAACTATATCCTCATTATCATTTTCACTTGTCGAGCCTTTATCATCACATATGTCCCCTTGATTCCTTAAATTCCATATTTTTCTTTCTTTACATGATCTCCTCTTCTTATGTCTCTTTTAAACTCGTCTCATATGTTAAAAGGGGTCTCATTAGTTCTTATAATAGGAGGACATTTAAATACTAAGTGTTAAACCGAAGGAGGTCCTACTTTGTTTTGATGATGACAAAAACAATCTTTATACTAATGTTTGGTTGTGGTTAAGTTTTTGAAAGATAAGTATATTGATAAAGTGATAAAGAAATGATTTATAAAGTCTTGGATCTAAAATGGAGTTTATGATGATCAGGTCAAAGACACTTAAGATGGAAGACCAAGTTAGAGTTTTGAATATGTTTACTATTGTAATTTTTTATTTAAGTTTTAATGGGTCTCATCTTTATGTTTAGAGGGCTTATTTCACTCATGATTATATTCATGTTTAGATTTTACATGTAGGTTACATAATTAAGAAGAAAATATATGGGCAATGATTTAAAATAATCCTCTTTAAGAGTTAAATATATTTTGAGGAAAGTTTTAAATGTATATGTGAGTTAAGAAATGTTTTTAAAGTATTGTGAAATGTTTTCAATTAATTGGAATATATTTGAATGTGTTTAGTGCATTAAAAACCAGTCTATATAGGAAATAGCTAACTAGTCACTAGTTGACCAAAGGATTTCATGCAATTGACCAGTGTGTTATTTTTCCTTTGACTAGTCGATCAATGTGTCATATCAGTTTACGTATACTAATCGACCAATTGTAATGAGAGTTGTGCACCAATAGGCAAAAATTAATGAGAATATGAAATAAATGAATTTTAACTTTGGGCAATAGTCATAAGTGGATAGTAGGATGATTCTCACTCTAAATACATGTGTTTATGTGTTGTTTAATCATCCAATAAGTGTAAGAAATACATATAAGAGATTTGAGCCATTGTTTGTAAGTTTTGATTGAGTATAGTATTGGTTTTTGTTGAGGTTTTTGTGAGCTTATTTATACATCCATTTCAAGGGGTTTATGAGCCCTCTCAAACGCTTTATGAGCATAAGTGAAACAATTCTTCAAGTGTATTTTGAGGATTTGTAATTTTGTGAAATTATTGAATTTTAAAATGGCTATCCTAAAACCTTAAAAAATGGATCAATAAGTTATACTTGTGATTTTTAAGATTGTGAAATAGCCAATGAGGTGTTGGGGAATGGACGTAGGTGAAGAGGATATCATTAAACTAATATAAACAATAGTTGGCACATTCTCTCCTATGTCCTTGTTACTTAAAGCTTTATATTTTGCAAGTTCTTTATATTATTCTTTACTTTGTTAATATTGCTTATTGTAATTGTTATAAAGCTTCCACATTAGATTAGAGGACTTTTTGAATTTAAGATCATTAAGTTAGAAAAATTTTAGAGAACCTAATTCACCCCCTTGGTTAGCCCTGACCACGGTTAGGTTTCTAACCGGCTAACCGGCGGTTAAGGTTTAAAAATCATAACTGTGATCAACGGTTCTAAACCGGAACTGGAACTGTTATTAATAGTTTCGGTTAAGGTTAGACTAATTTAAAAATCGTGAACTGAGAGTTAAATCGACCGTTTATTCATAATTATAAATTTTTATCAATTAATTAACTAAA
>JAOXYD010000136.1:11158849-11174548 GCA_028565735.1 Pinacopodium congolense
CTACCTTGTTGATTGAATTATGCCTCACCAAAGATGTCCTAATATTTCAATTACCCTCTTTCAAGGTGTAATTAAATGTCCCTATCCAAATTAAGTGGAATTGATTAAACGGTCTCTCATTCTAAAAAACCAGTCCACTAATTTAACTAGTTGTGAAGCCATCATATGGGGAATCAACTAATTAGCCACGATCTCTCTCTCACCAATCAATTAACTGAATGAATGTAAGTCTTTAGGATGTCAGCTCTCATTATACAACTTTACACAAATTACCCAACTTAATTTCTCAATATATTACAAGGTATAAGCTCAACATTCATCAAAATCATCATTCATTCAATTCAACAAGATAGAAGTTCAACAAGTAGTTCAAAAGTAATCTCTACAATAAACTTACAACAAGTAGTTCAAAAGTAATCTCTACAATAAACTTAGCTACTCTTAACATCATTAACACCCCTAACTACCACAAAATCCATAATAAAGATAATAAAAGAGAGAAAGAATAAGAAACTAGATTATGGGAGTAATTTTCTCTTCTTTCTCTTATACTGTAATTTCTACAAATGAGAAGTTCTTGCTAAAAGGTGGATGTTGATCTTGATTTCCCACTTTGTAAGACATAAAAACCTACTTTCTGCTTCTTTGGGTAAGGCCCGAAATGTTTCTTTATGGCTCCTAGGGTTTTTATGTCTTCCAAAGTGGTAAATCAAGATCAACATACACCTTTTGGCAAGAACTTCTCATTTGCAGAAATTCCAGCATAGGAGAAAGAAGAGCATATTACTCCTATAATCTAGTTTCTTACTCTTTCTCTCTTCTATTATCTTTATTATGTAAGATATAAAAACCCAAACATTTATGTCCCCAAATGTTTCTTTATGGCTCCTAGGGTTTCTAACCCTTTTGTATGTCTAAAAAACTACAAAACTCTCAAATAAGTGAAACACATGTTGTTCTTCTACTCACAGTTCCCATGATTGTGGGAATGGCATTAATTCCCACGATTGTGGGAATATTTCTCTAGACTTGAAAGCTTTTCTCGCTTTCTGCGCCCTTTATTCTTCTGGCCATAACTCCTTCTCTAGAACTTTAATTGACTTAATATTTTATATGCAAGCTCCTCACATGTTGCGCTAGCATACCATAAAATTGCATCACAATTGGAGCTCTATAAGTCCATATAATTCCTCTTCCAGTTCAGTTGAACCATATCCAACGCTGAAATTCTAGTACCTACAAAAACTAACAACCAAAGTGTCTCAATCCATCCCTCAACATAGGCTCACAATCCACCCTTAAGCACTAAATATTATAGGAAAACAATTAAACATATAAAAAATCATGAAAATATGCAAAAGATCAAATAAACTAAGGTTGAAACACACAAATAACACTTAAAACACATAAGAAAAACTTAGAAATATAACCTAAAAACACACTTATCAAGTATACATACCACAAGTAATATAGTAGATTTAATGGAGTCCAAGTATCATCCTAGGAGGATTTAATTACAACTAATAAGTCTCTCAAATTACAATTATCTTAAAAAATCCAATTGATGGATTAGTTAAACTAAAACTACTAAACTAAACCAAGTCACTTTCAGTTACTAAAAAGAAATCAAAATCACTTAAGAAAATTACCAAATCCAAATATATTGCTAAGGTTTTCAATGTTAAATGATTTAATTGAGTAAAAACTGTAGAAATTCCTCATACGGGGTTTCTTCATTAAATCCAGATGCAACTGTAGTTAAGACAATGCCTTATCTCTATCAATCCTATTTTACAATTTAGTCATGCAACGAACATAGATGGTAGGCTTAAAGATCAAGAAGTTTTATCCTAAAATTCCCAGTTTTAGAACTAAGACCCTCTTAAATAACTAAAGTTTGGTTATTCAGTGATTTAAATTATGTTGTTTATTAACTTCTCCAATAACTAAGGAAGATTTCTTGGCTCCTTAGTTATCTTATAAATTTACATAAAGTGGCTAGCTTTTTATAGATAATTAGGTACTCAAACAAAGAAATATTAGAATCCAATTTCATGTAAAATCACTTAATTAAAACATCTACTAACTTAACAGTAGCTGTTAGAGAAATTATGCATTTATTAATCAAGTAACATAAAATATGAACCATGAAGAAGATGTCTATTGATCAAAACAAAAATAGAGTTAAAATTCGTGAAATAATGAGTTTAAAAAAAATCAAAATCTACTCTAATTTATTTCTAACTTATATTCATATCCTTCCAACTCTATGATTCCTCAAAAATATCTTTAATTTCTAATAAAATGAGTTGGAAGATAAAAATAACTCAATACCTAAATCTAGAAACAAAAACAAAAAAAGTAAACTATAATGAAGATTACTAAGAACTGATTAAAAGTCTGCTACTGAGTCCTCAAAATGACCTATATTCTTATCAATTAATGTTGAAGTCGACTATGGGTTAATGATAAGAATGAAATTTGTTATGCTTTTACATGTAAATTCATTCGAATTCGTTCCTATTTTTAGTTTAAAAGTACTTAATTTGTGTTATTAAATGGTTGAATGATAGGTTTAATCTTTTAACACAAGTTCTGGATCAAAGCATCAAGTTTTGGAGACATTTGAAGCAAAGATTGGAGGGAGGTCTGCTACCTAGATCATCAATGATGGTTTAGGAGAGCTAAACGGTGGTATATGTTGACCACTATGGTCATGGGTATAAATGGTAAAAAGAAAGTCAGAGATGTGACCTTTGAGAAGACATTAAGACTTCCTTAAGCTTTCATCTTATTCTTGCAACTTCTTCATTTATTAGAGCTTCGAGTTAAGTTTTGATTCTATTTGATTTTTAATCTGTTCAGTTAGTTATTTTAGATCATATTGCTCTTCATTTACAATTATTGGATGTTTTTATTAATATATTTTCATATTTTTGTGCGATTTTTTGTTAAGATTTTGAGCTTAAACTTCATGAATAATTTATGGATGCCTAATTTTAATTCAATAGATGGCTTTATTTTCTAGTTCCAACCCTGGTTTAAGTTATTTAAGCTTGGGTTTTCTGTTATTTAGTTCTATCTTTGTTAATAAATGGTTGTGTGGTGGATTAACTCATTATTTTCCTTTACTTTGTGATTTTTATTAGGTTTTTCCTCATAGCTAAAGTTTGTTCATTTTCTTAGTTTTAAGATTATTTAATTTTATTTTTTTTCCTATTCTTAAGTGTTGGATGTTCTGTTTTAACATATTTAGTTTTGGGTTTTGTATGTTAGCTTGAATTAAGTTGATAGTTAAAGTAAATATCTTAGGTTTCTAATAAATTATTGTTGAATCTCAATCTTCATTATTTGTATTATATTTTCTAGCATGTTTACATTGGATTTATTTTCTATTTTTGTTATATTTAACATGTTTTGTTGAGTGTTTAAGGGTTTGAAGGTATTTTAGGGATGATGGAAAATTATTAGTTAGAACAAAGTTGGGTTTTTGTTAAATTGGTGATTTTAGAGCTAGGGTAGTGGGAAATTAGGTTTATTGTCAAGACTTAGGGAATATTGTTGGACTTTATCACCCTTTTCATAATTCCTTATTTAGTTGTTTGGATTAATGCTTTCAATATGTAATAGTCATTAGCAATTTTTGAAAGTAGCGATAGGTTAAGTGATTTTGTAGGCAAATTTAACCATTTAGTCTACGATTCTAATACTTTAGGTTATACCTTCCAAAATTGTGTGATGGTGGCCTAAGTTGGCTACCCCTTATTACTTAATGCTTCTTCTCTATTAAACTTAGAGAGACTTTCTAAGTTATAGTAGAGTTAAGGGTATTTCTAGTGCTTATTAGATTTACCTATTTTAAAGGAACGTTGAATTCAAGGGCCTGTTTGGATTCATAGATTAACATCTTGGTTGGAACACATTTTTTTTATATTCGAAGATAGATGATTGTCCAGAATCTTGATGATTCCTTCTATCCATTTCTTTGATATTGTTATTAGTTTTATTATCGTTTGCACTATGTTTATCTCCTTAGTTTCATTCGTTACATTGTAACTTATTTAGCTTTCATTGCATCAGGAGTTTTTATTTTTTTTCCAATACAACATTTGAAATAGCAATTGCATCCTAGCTCCTTATGGTTCGACCTTAGCTTACCGTAGTACATAGTGATCTCTAGCTAGGTTTATTACTTGGTAGTTAGCAAAGAGTTACTAGTTGAATTGTCTAAAAAAACCCCTTGATTCCTTTATAGATCACACCTCTGCAAAATTCAAAAGCAGTTGGTATTTAGGATTTACGATGCCATTATATAATTAGATTAATCTACTATTATAATCATTGGTCTTCAATGATAGTAGGCTTTAACATCAACAATGCAGCTATAAGATTATGTTGATCTCCTTAGAAGATTATAACAATGGCATCGTTAATGGTGTCGTTAATGACAAACATTGTTCTTCTGAAAAATGATCCACACTTTATTTTTTTAGCATAAATTTTCTAATTTTGGCATGAACCTATAAAACACATAATTATACACATAAATTTAGACAACAATACATAAAAAATAAAGGTAAATATATACCAATCATGTCTTAAAACACTATAAATCACACCCTTATCACTCAGTTAAGCACAAAATAAGAAGAAGAAGAAATAGTTAACTTTAAAACAATTTAACACATAACTATTTTCTATACTGTTTAAACCTTTAATATTCTAAAAACTAAAGACATTTTGATTATAAATTATTAAAAATAGAAACTAAGCTACTAAAATTATTAAAAATAGAAACTAAGCCCTAGATTTCCTCTTAGATTTTGTTTTGTTTTTATGATAAAATCAAATTTTTGATGATCATTTGGGACTTAATTTGAATTTTTTGTATCTAACTCATTTTGACTAGTCTTTAACAATTCAAAATTGGAGGAGGTTTGGGTGGCATTTCCTTTTGCATTACCTTAGCAAGCTTCTTAGATGTTCTAAACAACTTAGTCTTCAATAAAAGCTTCAATTTATTTTTTTTCTTTTTCCTCTCTTGTACTAATTCTCAATCCTCATTATCCTTAATTGTGTTATCCTGCTAAACTTCTTAATTGAGTTTTTGATAGACTTTAGCTATCTATATTAACTCATAATGAAAACTTATTTTGAATTTCCTCCCAGTCAATTTTAACTCCAGTTTTGGGACTTAGTTCTCTAGTTTATATTGAAGCAAGAGAGGCTCACATCAATTTGACTAATATTTCTATATGTTCAAAGCGCTGAAAGATATGTGTTAAGATTGAAATTCAAAAGAAGATTATTAAGGATTCTTCATCCTATTTAAAGATCATAAAGTGAATTGATCAAGACTCAAGGTTCTTAGAAGAACTAAGATAGAATACATATATGTTTTGACCTGTAGTTTTCTTTGTAAGTATTACTTAAAATCTTTCTAGTGTTTGGAGAGGCTCACCTCATATATAACACATTCATAATTTAGAGTTGATTGGTGTGGTTTTATAATATGTTTCTAGGATGTTTCTGAGCATTTTAAGTGTTATGTGTGTGTTTAAAGCTTAATCGGTGTGATCTTTAGCATTCTTATCACTATCTTTTATTCTTTTAGTTGTGTCTTATTGTTTTTTAGTGATTGAGGGCAAGATTTTTATTTTATTTGAGGAATGGGTTGATGCATTTTGATGTTTAGATGAGCAGGTAACAAGTGAAGCTCAAATAAGCATTAGTTTTGGTACAATGACTTTGGTGATACATTAGATGTACTTTTAGAGCTTAGATTCTTATCAAATTTTAGAGGATACAAGAATATCATGTGAGGAACCTACGTACCAAAATTTCATGATCATTGGAGGTATATAGAAGAATTCATAGTAAAAAGATTAAGGAAAGTTGAAAGTTAGAGAAACCAGAGCCTTTCTGTTGCATGATCATGTAGTTACACGATCATGAAAGTGACTGGAGCCAAATTTCTTCTCTTCTATCACCCTTTTTACTATATGATAGTAGAGATGAAGCTGTGACATGTCTATCATGGGTTTTTAAGACTTGGAGACCACCTTTTAACATTGTTAAGGGTTAGAAACCTTAAGAGCCTTTAGATATCATTAAGGAACTTACCAAAAATGAAAAGAACAACGTTTTAGTGGCCAACGAAAGGAGGAAATATCATCAACCTTGAGATTAATAAAAATACACCAACTTCCATGTTTTACAACATTGAGGAAGTGAAGAGAAGAGCTCCAAGGTTCACATAGCTTCACTCTTTCTTTCTTTTATACTTTTTTGTATGGAAAATATGTTAGTTAGGGATCTTATGAACATTATGAGTGGTTGAACCATATTGTAAGAATTTTTTTGAACTATTTTGTTGAAATCTTGTTTATTGATTCAATAAAATGATGTTTGTGTTATTTATCAGTTTTAGATATTGCAATAGAATGAGAGATTGAGCATGGTAATTTTTGTTGAATTTACAATGATAGTTAGCACTTAATAAAACTATAACTACCAAGTTTATTAATTTATCAAAGAGAGATCTTGGTTGATTAATAGATTACCTATAATATTACTTCATATGTAGTTGTATTTCTAGGAAAGGTTTTATAGATTGCGAGATTGCAAGACTAATTCTATTTTATTCATCTAAGGATATTTATTTACTTTTTGAGAGCGGGTGACTAAGGTATTAGGATATCCTGGACCAATCATAATTGAATCTATAAGCTAGGAGAGAAACAAAATAGGGATAAAAGTGATTCCTGCTGTTTAATCTTGAATTCCCAAATTACTGCATTTTGTTCTTCATTTTGATAAGTTGTTTACTTTATTTAATTTTCAGATTTTTCTATTTGTTTTTATGCCTTAGACAAAATATAATTTAAATAGTTAGGTGACTAAACCAAATCCTTGTAGGATGAGATTTACTATACTACAAGTTGACTACCAATTCACTTGCGGTATTAATGTAGAACGAGTTAGAAATTAACAAGAATATGCATATAAGTTGTATAATTAAGAATAATCTTGTGTGAAAGGTTTTAAAAAATCCTATTTGTTAGTTTAAAATCTTTTTGGGGTTATTCTAGATGTGTGTGTGAGTTTATGAAATGTTTATAACATTAGGATATAGGTTGAAACTACATTGAAATTTTTATGAATTTTTTGAAGTTAAATGATGGTTTGGATAATGTTAAATGATAGTACTATGACCCACCATTTAGTATATGCTTCTAGTGTAATTATATGATGGTTTGGGTTGAGTTAAATGATGATCTGCATGACTCGCCATTTAGTATACATTCCAGGTACTTAGATGACAACAGTTAAATGGTACCATTTAATTTCTAAGAACTGTCATTAAAGAACATAAATCATACTTAATATATTTTCATCGACAGTAACAAAAATTTTTAGGTATTAAAACTTTGAGAAATGGTAACAAATTCATAGTTTGACCTAGGGCTATAAATAGGATATCTAGCACTTATTTTAATCATCCAAGGGCTTTCAAAATGATTTACCAAGTGATTTGAGCATTATGAAGATTCTTGAAAATGTTCTCTAAGTTTTGTTAGAGTGATTTTGATACACTGTTCTCTGAATACATTCAAGTTTTTGTGAGCCTCCAAATACATTAAAGAGTGCTTTAGTGAGATTAGTTTCCAAGTACATTTTTTGGGAGATTGTTTTTATTGAGAGAAGGTTATTTCTTAGCCTTAAAAAGGAAGTCAAAGGTTTACTTTGATCCTAAAAACTTGATTGTATTTTATAACATTTTAATATTATTGATTTTTGAGTGAAATAAAATCTCAGCAATGATGTTGGGGATTAGACATAGGAGTAAGCAGATAATGTTGAACTAAAATAAATTGATGGTGTCACTCTTCCATATACTCTTTAATTTTACACATTTTTAGTTGTGTTTTATTTGTTTTATGGATCCAAAAATTGTGTTGTTCTAATATGCATGTCAAGCTTTTTTTTATGACATCACATAAATCATTATCAATTTGTTACAACTGTTAATTTTTTCCACAATCACTTTTCCTAAGGTATTAAAGAACCTAGGATTTTATTATAGAAATTTTTTAAAACCTAATTCACCCACCTTTTAAGTTCCATTTAAGTCTAATAATTTCCATTAGTAGGAGATTCTAACCTCCATCATCATCATATCTCCTCCTTCATTATATGTAGATAGTTTAGAGTTCTTATGCTATGGCTTCCTTAGGTCAACTTCCACATAAATTCTTGGATGATTCACTCTGGCCATTTTTTTTGTTACTAGGTCTATCAAAATGGGTTTACCCATAACACTTGCTATGTAACTCAGCTATTTATTAACAAGTATTCCAATGGAATATTTGGAAATCTGACTCAGACTAGAGATTTTATGATCCCTATTTTTGGAAATAAGTTAAGGTTCCACTTTTTTAGAAATAAAAGCTTGCCTTGAATATGCCAAGAGCCTTGATCTAAAATTAAGTTCGTGCCATCATCAGCTATAAACTTGAATAGGAATTGGTTTTATTATGTTACTAGGATCTCTTGTAGTCCATGGCTCTTTTAGGATATCAATAAAGCTCTTTAAACAATAGGATATGCAAGTCTCTTTCTTATAAAGAATCCTATTGGAACTCAGCACAGCTTTATAGAACAATAGGATATGTAGGTCTCTTTTATATGCTTTTTCATTATCAAAAGGGAGGTTGTTGAATCAAAAGAGTTACTATTTTGTTTTTAATTATAATAAAGAAATTTGTGACTATTAATTTTCTTTATGATGAAAGATTTAAAAGATAATTTCATTAAAGGGTCATTTTATGATGAAATGAAGTGAAAATGAATGCACAAAAAGCCAACTTAAGAAAGGAACAAGTTCATGCTAATTAAACCTAGTTTTTTTGATATTTAGGTAATCTGAATTTTGATTGTAAGTTTTATCTAGACATTTAATAACTTGAGCGGCTTAAATTTGCATATGCATTTTAGAATTTTTTTAAATATGCATCAAGTTTTATAAATCAACATTTTGAGTTTTTGAATTTAATTAAAGAGTCCTAATTACTAAAAGAACTTTGGGAACTTTGAAAACTTGGTGAAGTCAAATTTTTATGGGAAAAAATAATGGTTGGAAAAGATTTGGAAGTTTTGAAAAGTATAAACACAGTGCTTAAATTATTTCCATAAACTAAAGTTTTTTTTGGTTTTTGATGTCAATTAAAAGGTTTTGGTACTTAAAATTACTTTACAAATGCTTTGAAACAAGTGTGAATTAATTTTCAATTGAAAGGAATTGGTTTGAAATATTTAATTTTGGATTGGATCATTTATAGAATCTGAAAAATCTAGTATGCAAACAGAATGGTTGATCAGTCTATAATAAGTGGTTAACTAGTGTAAGCTTTAAGTAGACTAGTCGACTAGTTTATAGCAATGGTTAACTAATGGCTAGTTAATTACTGCAATTTAGTGATCGACTAGTCAAGCCTGTAGATAGTAGCAACTAGTTTTATGTTATACTTAAAGTTAGTTTTCATAGACCTAATAATTAGAAAGAACTTTTAATCGATTTTTCAGTTTTGGAAGGGTATAAATAAGGGTTTGGAGGGTGGTTGAACAATCTTTATGAAGTTTTGATGAGTTTTTAAACTATAAGTGATCAAGTTCTTCATTTGTTGTTATTAAAGCATTCATTGCCAGTTTTATGTTCTTAAGAAAATAAAATTTAATTTATCATTTTCAATCCAAGTAAAATTTACTTATATTGCAGTATCAAACTTTCTAGAAGTTTTCCATTCATATTTTTCATGTTGATAAGTTTTTGATAATTATTAGATTTCTCAAGTTAGGCATATTTGAGGTGTAATTCATTTTATAGAGGGACGTTTGGAAATATTAGGATTAGGATTAAATTAGAAAAAAGTAACTCTTTATCTATAAGAAGATCTATTTAAGGTTTCTCTTTACTTCTGTAAAAGAATATTGGGTATTAAAATGCCTTTTCCCACTAGAATAAGAATTGTACTAGATTAGTTTTAATGAAAATTTTAACAAGCAGTTAGAGAGTGAATGTAGGCAAGAGTTTTCTAATTATACCAATATAAAAATTTGGTTTGTCAACTCTCTCTTTATTTCTTTGTATTACTTGCTTGTACATTTTATTTATGTTCATATTGTGATCATTAGCATTTATCTTAACTTTCAATGTCAAGTGAAAAATGCATCAAGTAAAGTTGTTAAACCTTAAAAGTTCATTTCAGTCATGTAACAAGAATATATCTAATATGTATGTACATATATATCAGAGAAAAAGATTCAGAAGTGGTTGCATGTTTGAAGATTGTTAATTAATGTAATTCGATAATGCATAACAAAGGAAAAAAGAAAATAAATAAGAGTGTGTATTCCTAGAAGATACAGAAACATCTTTAATCTCTCCAAACTTCCATTCATATAATCTAAATTTAAAATTTTGCATACCTTATTTTGTAGTAGTATTCAACTTCATTACCCAAAATTATGTAATAAAGTAGAAATTATTAAACATAGAAAAAATAATAAACCTAAGAGCATACTTTTAAAATTATTATAATTTTGGAGAAAAAATCAAGTTAAAAATAATATTTTTGAGAGTGAAAAAATTAATATAGGCCATGATATAAATTTTTTGAAAGACATATGACTCTAAATATGAAATTTAGATTAAAGGTAATAAAGGAAAAATTCGAGGCTTTTTAATTTTCAGGGTGGGTGGTAGGTCTATTGCGAACCACTAATAAATTTTACCTAACTAATCTACTGTGTAGCATGGAAAGTTAGGTTTAATCGCATAGAGAGTCAGTAGTATTCTTAAGCTATTTCTAATGTCGCATAAAAGAAAAAGAAAATAAAATAAACCCTTCATTGGAAAGGAATGTAACACCCAAATACCCCTAGAAACTGCTTCCACTTCTACTTTTTGTAAGCCTCTATAACATACTTAGCTTTGAACTCTTAGGTAAAGAAATCTCAAGTCGAAGGCATTGTTAGATGAGGATTTCGTAAAATGAATTTCCACTACTCGTAAGCCACTCCTTGAAGGAGGGAGACAGCACAATGCACCATCTGATCTGGTAGACAACTGATTTTAGCTAATACCCTCTCCACTTTCTCTATCTAGAACTCAGCTTTTTCAGATTTCTCCAAAAATGCCCCAGTAAATTCCTCAGCTCTATACTTTGGCAGCTGATCAATCGGAGCCTTTGATGTGCACATACGGTGTAGTAACATCATCATGTCCTACGATAACTTAACCAAAGCCTCTCCCTGAGCTAGAGGAGGAGGTGGCACCTTAGCTTCACCTCGATTGACTCCAGAGGGTCCAAAGATATATGGATGAGATCGCTCAGGATTAACATTATAAAGCATGAAAGTATAAGATGCATATAAGTGTGAAGAGTTGAAATAGGCATGAGATTAGAACAATATACATGAAAACTGAGGTTAATTTGATGTCTGACCTTTCGACCCATTTTGCATGAACTTAGGATTCGAATATGAAAGAGCCTTAAGAATGAAAGCTATATAGCTAAAATCAAGCTCGCATACATGGGCTCAAGAACTAAGGTTTCTATTTGGCAGTTTAAGAAAAATAGTCATAGATTAAGTTTCACTCATCCAATGAATGCGCTTCTTTCACCAATGTGTCACTGGGACATTACACTACAATTTTTTTGTTTTAACCTACTCCAAATTCTGGTTCTAAGTACCTTAAAAACCAAGACATAATTCAGGTTTTCTAGAACAGGACATGTCACAGGCAGTTTCTAGAGAATGATAATAACTCTAGTTATATTCATCCTTTTTACATGACTCTTTCACCAATATCTCCCTAAGATCTAGCTATATAACTTTCATTCTTAAGATTATTTCAGATTTAAATCCTAAGTTCATGAAAAATGGGTCGAAATGGCGAACATAAAATTAACCTTAGGTTTCATGTATATTGTTCCAATCTCATGCCTATTTAAACTCTACACACTTATTTACATCTCATGCTTTCATGCTTTAGCAAGAGGGACCATATACTTACTTGTTATGCTTTAAACAAGTGACTTTTTAGCTCCCTAAATCATGCAAATCCGTGCTTCAATCAAGGTAGGAGAAGAGAGGTTTGGAAGAGCTGATCAAGATCTACAAAACACTTCAAGGTTTGGCTTCATTTTGGTAAGAATCATATAGGTTAGGGTTAGGGATTGAAGATCACAAAGAAGGAAGAAGAAAGAGAAGAAAATGTCCAGAAAGTGGACTCAAAATGGTTAAAAATCAATGGTGGTAAGTAATGAAACATAATTGGTCCAAATGTCACATTCTCATTGGTTTATACTCCACTAATCACTCTCTTCAACTTGTCATCCCTTGTTTAAATCACCATAACTCACTAACCATTAATCATCTGATTATGAAATTTTATAGAAATATCCACAAGACATATATGAACAATCTTTATGTTTCATACACACCCTAATTTGGACTCTAAGGTCTTCAATTTAAACAAAACATCTATGGCTCCCGAATTAGTATCTTAACATGAGCAGATTTAGTTAAACAACTATATCTTTCATTATACTTATCCTTTTGACCTAATTCTTTCACCAAAATCCAAATAAGACTTAGGGATAAAACATTTGTTCCTTATGCTTCTTCAAATTTGCACTTTATAAAGACAAAAAATGGGTAGAAATGTTAGACTATATTTCAATCCTAAAATCAAATTTTGACTCCAACGACGTCTAAATTAAAAACCCCCTCCCTACAACATCTTATAATTCATCAATCCACCATTTTCAATTTCCTAAAACATTTATCATCACACCAATCTCTCAATTTTCATCCTTTTAATCATTCTAAATAACAAATTTATAAGTCAAGACACAAATAAATTCACATTTGCACGATAATTACATCAAAATCTCTTATACCTGAAAATGATCAATTGAATGCATTTAACATCTTTACCATTATTCCAAATCACCATGTAAGTATGTATATGAAATGCAAGTCACAATTATGCATATGGAATGACTCTCTGAACAGCGGATTCCTATATATATAGGAATCGAGTTACTACATACCCATTTAGCCAACAAGCCAAAATTGCCTAAGTATGAATGTCATTTGTTCACCAAGTGATTAGCGTCATGCAGGTCCATATAAGAATGTGTTTCCAAGTGATAAGCATTATGAAATGTACGTCCATGCAATGTCCATGCATGAATTGCCTATGTCCCATGCAACGTCCTTCAAGTAGAGAACTCCCATGCAAGCACGTCCTTAAAGTATTGAATGCCTATGAATGTTTTTATGAAATGCCACGTTCTTATGAAATGCCTTCCATCTTATGGCCAAATGCTATCAAAGCTCATCAAGGGTCTTATAATGGAGGACCACAAACTCCTTTTCACTACTCATTGGAGTAGTTTCAAAGTTTTTTTATACTTAGTAAAGAACTTCTTTTTTTTTATTTGTTAAAAATTCCAAGCGTTCAACTAGTTTATCATAGGTAAATTAAACTTCACAATCATTTTCATTATAAGAGATGGAATAAGGTGGAACCTCTTAATTATCCATAAAGCACAAATGGGGTATTTCTTCCTCCGAGTGCTTATTTTCCAAATCACTTATGTAATCCCAAGTCATTGCCTTTAATGTCTTCTTCTTCTTTTTCTTCATTTCTCTCTTTTCTTTCTTGTCACTTCTCTCTTACTTATTATCATCTTTAAGAAGAGGGCATTTGGATCTTACCTTCTTTATGATCTCTTTTCTTTGAAAAGTTATTCTTTAACAATCTCCTAAACCTCCTTATGAATGTAACAAATTTCATCCTCTTCACTATAACTTATTAAAGGTTCGTCATCACTTGATTCTTCCATTGATGCTTTGAATGCCATGATCCTCTTCTTATGCATAACCTCCTCCTTTTATGTCTCTTTTAACCCCATTTCATAGGTTAGGAGATATCCATTTAATTCTTTTAGGGGGGAGGATATTTAAATCCTTTGCTTCACATATGGTTGTTACTTTTGCTTCCCATGTCTTTGATAAAGACCTTAAGATCTTTCTCAATAGTTCAATATTAGCATAGATCTTACTTAAACCTTTGAGGGAATTTATAAGATCGACAAATCTAGCATATATAGAAAAAATGATTTCATCATGCATCATGTGAAATGATCCACATTAGTATGTTAACATGTTAACCTTATTCTCCTTTATTTGATTATTACCTTCATGCGTTACTTTTAAGGCGTGCCAAATTTTATATGCAGTCTTATACATGGATACTCTATTAAACTCGTTTCTACTTAAGGTACAATATAGAATATGCATAGATCTATTGTTCAGTGACATAAGTTTTTTAACATTAATATCCCACTCTTCCATCGATTTTGGTATTCTTCGACCTCCTATATAAGCATGAGATTCCTTGTGAAAAATACACTTTCAGTCATTAAGAAGTATCTTATTAATTTCACAAGGTTACACTTTCAGTCATTAAAAAGTATCTTATCCCATTCTTCCAATATAAATAATCATTTCCATTGAAATATAAGGCTTTATTAGTATTTTGATCTTTTAGACTACTGGATGATACTACTATGTTTAAATGTTTCATATTATGATCTTAACATTCACTATTTTGTTAGAAATAAAATTATGTAAGACTTAACTCTGATCTCACTTACTAACCCCTATATGAAACTTAAGACAAGGATAAATTAGGTTACTAAAATTTTTCTTAATTCTTTCTACCTAATTAAAATTTTTCCTCTAAATATAATATAAAATACATAAAAACAATATTATTAAACAGTAAAATAATATGATTTGAAATAAAATAAACTCAAATAAATAAAGAGGAAAGAGACGAGAGGCATAAATTGATTTTTTATAGTAGTACGGTGCATAACTTATATCTATTTCCATTTTTCAACATCTCGTTGAAAAGTTCACTATCACTACTTTCTTTAACGAATGAAGACTAATGTTAATTGATTTCTAATTATAATTTAAGACGGGGTGTAAGAACCATGTTAATAAGGAATACAAACTAATGAATACCAAGTATCATCTTTATAGAGATCTAATTGTAAGTGTTAGGAAAAACAATGTTTAATTATGTAAACGATTCTAATTAACTAAGTAACAACAACTACCAATTAACTAAGTAATAAAAAGGAACTAACCAAAATAAATTAATAATGTTCAATCTAAATACAAGCTGATGAATCAAGAATTGTATTAATGATAAATCTAACTAAGGCTTCAGGTTTCAATGAAACAATTAAACTAATGGAAATAAGTGTTCGATAGATTTAGGGTATTCTTCACTTAAACAGTGTATTATTAATGGTTGTAGAAATACCTTTTCTCTTTAAAACTTAACTTATTTATTTGGTCTATAAATAAATTAGAATGAAAGACATTAAATTTAAGAAGTTTAAACCTAAGGTCTTTAGATCTAAGTACCCTCACAAAAGACTTCAAAACTTAGTCCACTTCTAAATTTATCATGTTACCTAATTAACATTTTAATAATTAAAAGCCAATGGTTATGGATGTAACCATTTTCAATTTTTGTAGGGATGTAAGGTCCTTCATTTACTATATCCCACAATTTTACATTTTTGGCTTGAAGAAAGAACTTCATCC
>JAOXYD010000136.1:11176661-11200956 GCA_028565735.1 Pinacopodium congolense
CCACCTACAACAATGCTGGGATGAAATCTGAGTATTGATTAGTAATTAAACTCAATTATCTACCTCCTGAAAAACAAATGTAACGGGAAAAGTGTGAGCTACCAACTCAGTAAGGGTAATTAAAATACACCCATCATGCATCACATAATTCACATAGGCAAAACAGATATTATTCATAATCATCATGTCATAATATATTTTCACATTGCATCCCAATCATATACCACATTTTATCACATCTCTATTCCTTTATGAAATATTATTATTCAGTTCTCTTATTTCTATGTCCACAATTTGAATTCTTTCTTTGTTTAAGGGCCTTGCTTAACCTAGTAGACTTATATCTAATGGTCTGTCGGCAAATAGACCACGCAGGACACTCCCACTCTTGGAAATATCTTGAGCATTCCCACTCTTGGAATACTGGGTCTCATTAAATAAATCACACAGGACACTTCCCACTCTTGGAAGTATCCTCGGTATTCCCACTCTTGGAATACCAAAATAAATCACTAAGGATATCCCCACTCTTGAAATATCTCGTCACGTGTCTAATAATCAATCTTAATCTTATCGTATAAATATCAAGACCATCAAATATAAATCTATCTGGGTAAGTCATTAACTAGAATCTCATTATAGCTTCTTAATGTTCCATAATTTATTATCAATTCGTCACACATTGGATTTCCTCGTCACAATTCATAAAATAATTCTTAACAACTTCACAAATTTTCATATTCTACCATTCCGTAGCTCATCAAAAAATTTATCACATAATTATGTACATATTTTCCATCATCCAATAATGTATCGCACAACACATTGCTTAAACATAAACACTTTCTTATGTAATCACAATTTCATATAATTCTCATAATTTGCATGAAGTTGTATTATTCACAGTTTATACAAATTGCACATAAAGAGCCATTCTATTTTCATAATTCACATGAAAGTTCAAAATAATCATGTTTACACAAAATGCACAGAAATATGGGCATATTCCAATTAACCCTTACCTGGTTTCCAAAATATCCCGATTGATAATTCTCTACGCTATCTTCACGACTTATGAATAAAATAGCATTTTATTAATAAAAATAATAGTCTAAAATACTATGCCTTATTTCACTCCTTATTAACTTAAATTATTTTATTACTATTTACCTTGTTTATTTCTTAATAATGGCATTACATTTGGGTTAACTGGAAGTAACTAATTTGAATCATTTATCAACATCCCTTTTCAATATGAACTTGATAATCCTATACCTCCTACACCATCAATTTCTCTGTAAATTTTCTAAAGCCATCAACACCATAATCCCATTCCTCATTCATAATTAATAAGATGGAATAATATAACAATGTATTAAGTCCTAAAACTATAAAACTCTTCTCTAATCACTTAACATAATGGTACACAAATAATTATTTAGTAACCTAAATTTTCATCAAGAAAATTTTCAAGCATAACATAACAATTGTAGTTTTTTTTTCTTACAACCTGTGAAACCAAATCCATTCCTATATTCATCCTTGAGTACTTTTAAAAGCTTCCTCATTTCCTCAATAAAAGTTAGATGAAATACCTTAGTTGTTCGTGCAATCAAAGTGGAGTGTGACAATTGGACTGGAAATGAGTGGAGTGTGCATACAAGAACTAATTGTCGCCAAAGACAAACAAGTGATGACAACACTGAATGATTCTTATGAAGATAGGGCTGTAACTTTGTCTTCGATAGCGTTGTTGGGTGATGAGGCAACAATGGCAAGTACAAAATGAAAACAATGAGTAGGTCCAAAGAAATCAACTAGTGGAAATTAAACCATATAGGTGAGTGACGACAGCCAAGCTAAAGTGGGGCAAAGGAAAGTTTAAGGTTGGGAATTCAGAATAGATACATTTTTTTTAACATGGGTTGGGTTTGTTGTTTGGGTTGGGTTAAAATTAACTTAAGCCTAACCCACTTTTATAGACGTTACAATTAATAAGTGGAGAACTTGATTTTTCTATTCAAAGTTATCATGCTCACCGTTCTCTCTGTCTCTTGGAAGACTTAGAGTTTGTTTGGAAACGTTTTTCATTTTCATTTTATGTTTTTGTTTTTTAAGTACAAAAACCGAACAAAAAAAAACAACAGCACACTAATATAATACAAAAATTTAAAAAATACAAAATTTAATAAAAATATACAAAAACTAAAATTAAAAAAATTAAAACTAACAATAATACTAAACATCTCTTTAGTTTTCACGTTTTAATGATTTATACTTTATTATGCATTTTTCTAATTTTTTCAGTTGTCTTAATATGCTAAGCCACCTTTTAGTTTCGGTATATCAGAAAACTCAGCATAATCTGCCATAGCGCGCTCTTACTCTTCCATAGTCCGGGCATTTTACCCGTAGACTACCTCGCAAGGTGCTCTTGTCTAACTCATGAAGCGGTTTGATCCCTGGATCCTACATTAGATATACAAGTCCCTGGCTGGCAAACATAATGGTCATCCCTGTTCAGTTTCATAAGATGGGCATTTCACAATATGCTCTTAGTTTGAAATGGATAAGAGAAGATCTTTTACGTCTTTGTATAACTGAACAAATAAGTCGGTCAGTTCAAACTTTGTTTTTGCTAAGAAACAGGTTTTGTAACTTTCCTCTCATATTAAAGTTCTCATAGAAGAGACGAAATTATATACAAATATAACTGCAAATTTGAACAGAGTACATTATTTTCCTGGAAAGAAGATATATTTGGGAGAAACGGGAAAAACGTGTAATTTAAAATATTAAGGCTCAAAATAATAATTCTTAATTAATAAGTGGGCTAAATTGAAAGGCATCAAAGTTAAGGAAGACATGTGTAAAAGTTAATTAGATGAT
This sequence comes from Pinacopodium congolense, assembly GCA_028565735.1. Classification (NCBI taxonomy): domain Eukaryota; kingdom Viridiplantae; phylum Streptophyta; class Magnoliopsida; order Malpighiales; family Erythroxylaceae; genus Pinacopodium; species Pinacopodium congolense. The sequence goes on from JAOXYD010000136.1 coordinate 11,179,551, forward strand.
AACCAAATATAATGGACCCCTTAAAGTAGAGCCACAGCAAGCATGTAGTGCAGTCGCAGTCACCTGAGGCCTTGTTTAATTAGACTTTAGTTTTTTGTTTTAATTTCTTGTTTTTCTAAATACAGAAATCAAAAAAGAAAACATACTAATACAACACAGAAATTAAAAAAGAAAATACAACAATCAATACAAAAACACAACAACAACAACAACAACAACAACAACAAACTACAACCCACAACTCAACTAAACATCCCCTTAATTAGTCCTAAGCATCAATGTCGTTAGCAACCACACATAAGAGAGTAAGCATCAATGTTATCATGTCAATATCTCTGAAACCTGCCATTCCACATCGAGATCACCTCATTCTACAGTACTCTAGAATGGCTCAAAAAAAAAAAAAATCGCAGAAAACTATTTTCGTTATGAATGAATTTATTTTGGATCAGTTTACATGATGTATAATGAGAAATGTCAACATTCCATTCCATTGTAGGAACAAGGATCATAATTGCAATCATGAAAAAATCATAAAAATGATGCTGCTTTCTACGAAAATCACACTAGTGTATAAGATCTTCGCTGTGCGCATTGCAGCAATAAGAGACGAGAGTTATACTAGCCTGATTTGGCTTCGTTTGGCCTAGGTATTCTTTTGTACTCGTAATCGTTTATGTCCACTTTATCTTGCAAAGCCTATACACACAAAAAAAAAAAGAAAGGTAAATGACCAATGCATTTGGTTTATTAAGTTCATTATATGCCTACACAAACTGCAATACCTTTAGTTCTTCTTCCAAGGAAATCTTTTTAGGCTTGTATGCATCAACAGGTCCTTCTCTAGACAAAGCTTTTCTTGACTCAATAATCTCCCATTCTTGATCATCTTTCACTTTAGCAATGTCCTTGCTGGACTCCAAAATACCAGCACAATGTTTTAGGAAAATATTAAAAATTAAGCAGACGGATGACAACAATAATCAGATAGAGAAGGTTTTGATTGTCAGAATGACAACAATAATCCTAGGGAATATCTAATTATGACAACCACATCAAACAAGAAGCAACAGTTCCCTTCGAAATGTTAGTTAAAAAAGCATATTTACTGACTGCCATATGCATGACAAAATGATGTCATCTATACGAATTGATGACCATTTACTCTCCTTATACATAAATTAATAGTTCCAAAGTCCTAGTTCGAGCCCCAGATAAATGTTCTCCTAATACAGTCGTAATATCACTCCAAAATGTTATTCTTCATCTTGCAGACAATCACACAAAGCTTCAAGCTTTTTGGTAAAAAAAAAAAATTCAAAGCCTGATTCACACCCACGTTCAGACCTTAAATTCATTCACTATAATAATAATAATAATAATAAAGATTGAAAATTGGAGGAATCCAATCTGAAGAAGGGAAAACAGTACAAACCTGCCTTGCAAGAGCTGAGCAAGTCCTACTGCGCCGAAAACAGTGAGGGAAATCATGGGAAGCCCGTATCTCATAAATGGGTGCTTCCTTCCCCATCTTTTAAACATCGATACCGATCGCTCTGCATCTTTATTCGGATTGGGTTTGTGATTAACATTTGTATCTTGTCTCGCGCAGCTCCCAATTGTTGTCATCTTCTTTAAAAGCTCAGAAAAAACATGCAGCTAAGCACCTAGGTAATCGATAAATATCGATTATTTGGAATTTAACGCTGGAAAGAGAAATGAATTGGGCTTCGGCTGTTGCAATCGAAAATAGAACTAAAATAGCAAATAGTTTGATTGGGGTTTAGAAAAGTAAAAGTTTCTACTGCTGCTATTGACTATATTGCTCCTTCCAATCCTTCCCCTAAGAAAAACAAACAAGTTAATGAGGTAACAACAGTACATCCTAACTACAAATAATTTGGGTTTCTATTTGAGAAAGCCCATGAACTACTAGCTTTGTACCTTTTTACTAGAAATGGCCTTTAAACCTTCCACAGAACTTTTGAACCCAACCCAAAAATATTATTTGAACTTCGTAGCAGCCTTGCAACAAATCAAAAATAGGTGTCGAAAAATCACAAACCTTTACTACTACAAATTAAATTATAATCTTTATAGTAAACAAATGCACTAGATCTAAAGAAGTGTGAAGACAAATTTCGAAAATCAATCAGATCTTGTGCCCTTCAACAAAATTCAGGGCAATGATTAGGACTATATGTCGTCAAGCAACTACTTAGTGTAAAAGTCCATAGCAGTCTAGTAGCCAAAGTCCAAAATAGTTTAGTAGCCGCCTTTTACAACTATGAATTTCAAGAAAATGTCAAGGATTTGGAGTCCCTAGCACGGTTGTTGTGTGGAAAAGGAAGTGGAAGTTCATAACTATTAAAAATGACAATGTTTAAATTGAATGATTCAATCATGTTACAATCGACTATAAATGTAACAAAGAATGTGTGAAGAAATAGTCAACAATATACTGAAAATTATTCTTCTCTTCCTCTTCTCTCATTTTCTCTGGAGTCTTCCTCTTCTCTTCTATCCCTTCTTCAGTCTCCATTGTTCTTCTTCTTATTTTCTGGTTACAAGATTTTTAATCGTAACATTTGGTATCAAAGCAGTCGAACCTAGGTGACCTTAAGCATGGTGGATGATATTCGAGATGTTGAGTGGCAAAGGATTTAAGAGAGCATGAAGCTTTTGCTGGAGAGCTAGGCACGGTGTGAGAAGCTATTCCTAGAGAATCAGAAGAGGGTCGACAGACGTGAACTAGAAATGGATGAGCTGAGATCCCTGTTTGATCGGGTTATGCAAAAGTTTGGAGGTGTTGTCGATGCAAACACATCCAGCAATGACGAGAAGACTCCTCTCTTTGGCGAGAAGCCAGTCACTGTCTCTGAGATAAGAACACTAGAGGAGATTCTGTTGAGCGAAGCTAGTGCTGACATTGTGCTTATGTCTACCGGAGTTTTTACAACAACGACAAGGCCACGGCTCACTTAAAGGGTGGTGCTAAGACATGCTGTATTTTAATTAGTGAGGGTAACAAGATGGTGCAACTTGAAACTAAGGCGAATTCGAGCTGGAGCGAGGAGCTATGTGAGAGGAAATTGACCTCGAAAGACCGGTGGAATGATGTAGTCTTTATTGCCTTAAGGTCTCAACAGTGCGAGAAGACACCTAATCGAAGGCTCTCTCACATTCAAGACATTGAAGGGATGAGGATTATGACTCTAAGAAAAGCAACGCTCAGATACAAAGGAATGTTAAGGTTCCAAAGGGAAAGAGGGTGAATAGTACTGTACCTGGACTATGCTCTGATGTTCTTCATGATGCCAAAAACGATAAGGATGTAAGAACAGATCCTCAACTTGCTATTACTGAGCATGCCAAGCATCGTAACCAATTTACTACTCAGCTTTTCGGTAATGACCTTCAATGTCATGATTATAGAGGTGGTTTCTAGGTGTTCGCTGAGTGGCGTGTGAGGAGTTTGTGCATGGTGTTTAATGAGTGACGTGCGAGGAGTTTGTGCATGTGGAAATTTATTCTTAATGGTTATGCTAAATTAGGCATGTTTAAGCTGACTCGTATGTGTTTTGATAAAATGCATGAGAAGGATGTTGTGTCAGGAAATATGATGGTAATTGCTTATATGCAGAATGGGGCTTCAAGATAGTTTTTAAATTTTTATATGGATTTGAGGAGGTTGTTTAGTTTGGATAAGATTGTTAAGTTTCATAGGCATGAAGTGGTTTTTTATGAATATGAAAGCTCTAAGCCTCCGGTTAGTCAAGAGACTCAACAAGTCAGCTAAAGTGACTTTGTTTCTACAGATATCATCAACAGTAAGGTGGACAGGTTAAATGATGTTCAAAAATTGAGGGCGAGTACAAAGAGACAGGGCGCTGAGTTTATTTCATTCAACCCAGCAAGTAGCAATTGGAAATTCTCACTTTCCCATTTCAGTGGATTTGGCTTGAGTGATGATGATAAAGAATACATTACGATGGATGATGCCCCAACATCTTAAAATCCTTTTCAGATGAATGATGATGAAGAGGTCCTTGGTAGGGATCAAGAAACTGAAAAAGTAGAATTGGAGCCTACATGACCTATGCGATATTATTCTCTTCTCGTACATCTTGGTCTTGATCCTGTAAGGATGAATGAGATGAGGATGCTAATGCTCCCTATTGAGGAAGAAGATGACCTTGCAGATATTTATGACTTGTTAAAAATGGTGGCAAATTTAGCTGCTTAAGAAGCAAATTAAGATGTTCTTGCACAAGTTGTTAGAGGAATAGCAAATTTTGCTAAATGTGAGTCAAGATCAGCAACTCAAGGAGCTAAATCAGGAAAATCATTTCTAATTGAGGACGGCATGCTTCTATGGATTGAGCAGAAAGCAAAGAGTGAAGCCTCATCAATCAAACTCCACACAGAGCTTGCACTTTTCCATTTAGCTCAATGCGAAGTGAATGCAAGAGATATAATAAGGTAAGGGATAAAGAGTGGTGCGTGTGTGAGTTTTGTTGGTCTAACTGATGTTTAAGCCTCTTTCATTAATTTGATTCATTTAATTTTTCAAAAAAAAAAGATCAAAGCAAGACTTACATGCAAAAATAGAAATATAAAACTATCTATTCTTCTTCTTCTTTTCTTGATCTTCCATTCTTCATTTGATCTAATTTTAATGCTTGCTCCATTTTAATATTTCCTTTACAAAAACTTTCTCCTTATGCTCCAAGATGTGTGATATTACATATTATGCATTAATCTATCTTTCTAATACATCAAAACTAGAACATTAATAACAATTATATTTTGTTACCATCAAAAGTACAATTTGGATCCTCACTTAGTTCAACATTTATAAATTATATTTAAATGAGTATTGAGAAAGAGTAAATGATTTTTTGGGATTGTTAGGAGTTTTTTTTGAAAGGTTAAAGCATTGGTTGAATTCATTATGGTTAGTGAGCCCCTTAAGCATTATTTTCATCAAGCTAGAGATTAATCTTATGTGTTGTAGTATTAGAGTAGATTTTGATATCATCTTTAAGGGTTACTTTTCACTCGAAAAATAAGATTTGTAAGAGTTATTCATCAACTACTTAAGGAAGATTTTAAAGATTGTTCTTTACCTAATTAACAAGATTGTTTAAGGATGTTCTTCTCCCATTTAAAAAAGATTTATAAGTAAGATCTTGGATAATACAGGTAGGTAAAGTGTTAATTTCCAAACCATTATAAAAATTAGTTTTCAATCTCTCTTCCCTAACTATATATTATTTACTTATTCATTTACCTTATATTCATATTGTGATCCTTTTGCATATCTATATTCTTCTTTAGGTTGAATTATAGTTAGGGGCTTTATTCATTACAAAAATTGGTTTCGGCTTATACTTATAAATTTTTATAAAACCTAATTCAACCCCTTTCTTATATGTCATTTAGGGTAGACATTTTCCATCATGAGTAGCTAAATACTTCTTTTTACTAAGAAGGTAGTTATAGTTTGGTTCTTTAAGTATTACGAGATCTAATTAAAAATTCATTACTTTTAAAATCTTCAATATTTAATTTTTTTAATTACTTGAAATTATTATTTTAATTAATTGATTCAAAAAAGCCTATTGTGTAATTATTAGAATAATAAATTGTCAATTAGAATTTCAAATTCTTAATTATTTGAATGTTTTAATGCTTGTGATATTATAACATAGTTGATTACATAAGATATTTCTAATTTATATTATGAAGATATATGATCTAATTAAAATAAACTGAACTTGTATGTTTGTTGGCTATAATTGATGGTCTCTCTAATTTTAAATACTACTGATAAATTAAATCTAAAAGCTTGTTTATAGCTATTGTAGAAAACTAAAGGAGGTTCCATCTAGGTTTTGATGATGAAAAAATAATCTTTCTAACAATGGTTTTATTGTTTGTTTTTGTTTTTGGATGTTTTGAAAAGATAGGTTTAAAGAAAAAGGTTTTTAAAGATATAATTTAGACCTACTGGAATTTAAATGGAATTTATGAAGAATAAGAGCTAAAGAAAAATATCAAGACCAAGATAGTAATCCTAAATAGGTTATATCTTGCATCTTCGTCCTCTCAAAGTGTTTATAGGCTCAAATCATGCATAATGCATTCATGTTTAAGTTTTATGCATATACATTATATTATCAGGAGAAATTGAATGGGAAAAGTTTTTAAATAACCTTTTGGATAGACTTTTACCTTTTTTGAACTAGTTTAAAGGATGCGTATGTGGAAAACAAGTGATTGAAAATGTTAAGGTATATTTTAAGGTCAGATAAATATGTTAAAAATGTGTTAAGTATATGAAAAATTAATTCTTGTAGGGATTGATAGACTAGTGGTGATGATAATTAGTATGTAAATTTTGTAGAGATTGGTTGACCAACAGGATAGATTAGTCAACTACTTTAACTAGTGCATCTAAACGATGAACTAATAGGGTGAAAAATTAGGTTCTAACAACTAGTTCTAATGGAAAATTGTATTATATTGTTTTCAATATATATAGATGAATATAAAAGACTTAGATGATTTTTATCTATAAATAGGTGTCTTAGAGTGTGTGTTATATATCAAGAAGCATTAATTTGAGTTATATCCACGATTTTAGTACATGATAAGAAAGTTGATATTTTCTATATTGGCCTCACACACTTTACTTGTTGTAATATTGATGCTGTAGTTAGAGGTAGTTTAATGAAAAAGAATTTAGGCAAAAGTACAATTTAATTGATGAAATAACTACAAATATCTTCTAATACCATTCAGAGTGTCACCCTAGGAAGCCATATGGGCTCATGTGATCAATGATATAGTAGCTTTAGTAGCCTTGATGGAAGTCCTAAATAAGAAGCTAGATAGCTTAATGAGTGGAGTTGGTAGCAGTGCCTTTAAACCAGTTGAGTGTGAAAGTTTTGGAAGTATCTCCTATTTATCTTTAGAGTGTCAAGAAAGAAGCCCTTTTTCTAGAGAATTTGAAAAAGTCCAATTTCTTGGAAATTTCAATAGGCAAAGATGAAACCCTTACTTAAACCTTTATAATATTTGTTTGAGGAATCATCCAAACTTTTCATGGAGTAACAATCAGAATTACCAATAACCACCTGTAATCAACCCCTAAAACAGTCCCTCTAACTGACTTTAGAGCTAATCCACCGCCTCTATAAAGACAAGCCTAGTTTTGAGGAGAATGTGCTTAAATACATCCAATCTAATGAGTCTGGAATGAAAAACCATGACATTTACATTAAAAACCTTGAGACTTAGGTAGGAAAAATAGCTCACTCTTGCAAGTGTGACTATCACTAGGTTGCCTAGTACTACTGAAGCCAACCATTAAGAACATGTAAAAACTATTACCTCAAAGAGTGGTAGAGAGGTTGAGAATGAAATATGGAGGATAGAAGATAAAGCAAAGGTAGTGGTGGAAAGAAAAGAGAGAGAGAAACTTGAGAAGAGTAAAAAGAAGCACAAGAAGGAAGTCGAGGGTGAGAGTTGTGAGAAGCCACCTAGGTTGTTTACATATCCAAATATCCAACCTTATAAACGTGGGATCTCTTACCTTAAAAGATTTAAAAACACAAACCTAAATAAGGAGATTGGGAAATTGTTAAATATTTTCAAGAAATTACACATGAATATCCTATTTTTTGAGAAAATTACATAAATGCCCTCATATGTCAAGTTTTTAAAGGAGATTCTATAAAAAAAAGAGGGGAATATAGGAGTACGATACTGTAAAGCTTAAGAAGGCTAGTTCTACAATTATTTTTGGTTGTCTAACATTAAATAAACTTAAATAAATCAATCTTTAATAATATAATCAAATTCAAATTAAGGCCAACTATTACAATAAGTATACTAGTCAATAAGAAATAGATTGGAGTATTTTTAAGACTCCAAATGTTAATCACACGAGGAAAACATTGTGAGTACTAGATCACTCAGATTATAGTTTTCTAGAGAATTTAAGATTACAAATTAATAAAGATTAAAATAAATAATTAAACCTAAAACCTTCCAAATAATGGAAAGAAACTCAAATTGTATTAAAGATTACCGAATTAAATAATTATTGAAGGGTCAGGCTTTCAATACTTCAATTAAGTTATGAACATGTTGGAATGCCTAATCTATGGTATCTTCACTAAATCAAGACAATGTTATAGTTAAGATAATCCCTTATCTCCAATTAACCCAAATTGAAGAGTGGTCATTCATCAATTTTAGGCAATAGGCTTAAATTTCAAGAAGTTTAACCTAAAAATACCTTATTTCTAGATTAACACTCTCATGATTAATCAAAGTTTTATAATTCATTGATTTAAAATCATGTTTTTTATTGATTTATCCAATAATTAAGATAGATTTCTAGGATCCTTAATCACTAATCGACTTTATATTAAGTAGTTAGGATAAGAGAAGCTTTAAGCATTCAAATAAAAAAATTACCATCCAAAATGCAATAGAAACTCAATCAAAGAATTAAATAACTTATCATTATTCAAAAATAAGATTAAAATTGCATATAAATCAAAATACAATCTAGATAGAACTTAACATCATGTTTTTTCATATATGTAAATAAAGAGTGAGAAACAAGTAATTTAAGGGTTTAGATTGAACCAGTTGAAACTCCAAAGTGTAATACAACCTCTAATCACTTAATCAAATTCCTAAAATCCTTAAAAACCCTCTAAACTTGCCAAATAAAAAGACAGAAAAGAAAACAGAAATAAAAACCTAACCTTGAGAAAGAAGAATAAAAATCTAACTAAAGATCTAATTTTGGTTGCCTAATCTATATTCTAATTATGTGAAAAATGACTTTTGTAGCTCAATATATATGCCTAGAGTTAGTGGCTACAAGTGGAATAAGTTGTCGTAAGTAAGACCTAAAATCTAGCTAGAAAAATTGTGACAAGAACTGAAATGACACTTGAAAAGGTCTTAAATGACACAGTTTAGCTACCAACTTTCAACTCCAGATCCTAACTTAAGCACGGGTTGTAAGGATTTAAACATGAGTTGATTCAGGACCATTATTTAAGGCCTAATTTGCTCCTTTTTTTAAATATTTTTCTTACATTTTCATCTTCAATTAATGATTAATCTGAAATTTAAATAATTCAAAACATAAATTGAACATTTAAACATTTAAATAAGGGTAATTATGCATCCAAATACCACGAAAAACCATATTAAATAAACCCCTATATATTCCTCCACACTTAAGAATTTTCTTGTCCTTAAGCAAATCGATCCATCATTAATTTCAAAACACCATATAATCGTAAGAAAAATGGCCAATTTATCAAATACCATCATTGAAAACTTTTCCTTAATCATTTAATCATAAAAAAATCATCAAGATGTGATGTGATTAATCAAGCATAATAGTTAATAAACAACTTAAAATGACCTCATATTTTATTAAACTTCAAACTAAGATACAAAAGTCATTTCCATATATAAAATGAATATATGCAAAACAAAATGAATAATCTTTTAAGAAAATCACATCTTTTATTGATTAAACACAAACATGATCAGAAATATGAGCTTTTAAGGCTTGGTTGAGAAGTCACTCAATCTTTTAAGTGAAGATTAATCGTACCTAGATATTAAACTCTTACTTTGTTGTTTTGAATGAATGAATGCTTTTGATGAATGTTGAGCTTATGCCTTACAATAGATTGAGAAATTAAGTCAGTAATTTCTATAGGATTATGCAAAGAGATTAAGTAACCTATAGACCTACATTTCGTCAAGTTAATTGATTAGTTAGAGAGAGATATTGACTAATTAGTTGATTACTTATACTATAGCTTTATAGCTAGTTGAAATTGTGGACTGGTTTTGTAGATTGAGAGATTGCATAATCAATTCCATTTAATTTGGCTAGGGACATTTAATTACACCATGAGAGAGGGTAATTAAAGTATTTAGACATCTTAGGTGAGGCATAATTCAATCAACAAGGTAGGAGGGAGATAAGTTACGGAAAAAGTGATCTATAATCCTAAATCTTGAAATCCAAAGTTTCTGCACTTTTTTTCTATTATTGGTTCATTACTAGTTGTTTGATTTAGTTTATTTATTAATTGAAATTAGGTCTTGAACAAAGCATAACCTAAATTAAGTGGTGCCTAAGTTGCAATCCTTGTGGGATTGATATCCATTCTTTATTATAAGTTACACTTTGTATATTTAAGGTTTTGAGCGTAAAACTAGTTAGATAGTTTTGCAAAGCATGAACATCCATCCATTGGTTTAGATGATCCATCGGAGGACTAATGGTAGCCATGCCAGAACCAAGCTCAGAAAATCCAAACTCTATATGACTATTGATCTGCAAAAGAATAGTCATCCTATCATTAGAGAGTGGGTTAGAAGGAGGTTCATGGGTAGGAGCATCATTTGGGGGTACAGGCTGATGTAGACTCGGAGTGGCCTCAATGGAAGCCTCCTTAATACCCTTCTTAAGAGCTAGCTCAAGCATAACTGCTAGATTACCTAAATCATTTTCTTGCTCACTCATTTGAAGTGGCCTCTGAATGGCATTGTTCCATTCACCTTTGACATGAACATATGACCATAACTTCAAAGTCGAATAGGAGATGATAGAAGAATTGGTAGGCTGGGTAGCCACCTCGGCCTCGAAAGAAACACCTACTTCTTGAAAGATCCTTGTAAGTAAGCACGAGAATCAGAAGTTTTTATTTTGACAATAGAACTTAACCACATTGTGTATGCTTTGAAGAATGAATCTAGTAAGTGGTTATGGCATCTAATTCGTGGAGCATCTTACACAAAATATATGTGTTAGTAAATCAAATCTCATTAAAATTATTTGCCTTTGGAGTCACATTAGCATTTAACTATGATACTGCAATTTTATCACTAGAATTTAGCTGATAGGTAGGGTATCCTCATCTATCGGAAGAGCTAATCAATCCTAAAGTAGCACGGGCCTCAATAATAGAAAAAGAGGGATCAAAGGTAACCAAAAAAACTCGTGACCTATCCACCTTATGTACATATGCGTCTCCTATGTTTGATACCTTTAAGATTGTAGATAAAAAGGAACAAGTGATGATAATGGGGTTACCTCTTCCCATGGACTGGATGTTAAAGACCTTCGAGTCATTCTTCAGTTTAAAGTTGGTAAAAAATTCATGAACCATTCATAATGGGAATGTAGAGGAGGGACTGGAATACACTAGAAACATTCAACTCCATATCTAAAGCTAGATCCAGTGATCTTTAGACTATAATCTCATTTGGCAAGTGCATCTCAAACCATTCAAAATTTTTAATAAGGTTATGAATCGAGAACTTTTGAATGTCAGTCTTTTCTCAAAGTTGAGGCTTCTGAAAAAAATCCTAGGTAACATTGGACCAAAAACTATTTAAATCGTTAATTTAAAGGAGTTAGAAGTTTTACAAAAATTTGAAAAAATTTTCTGGTGACCTTCGTTAGAAAAGTTCACTGACCAAAAAATTCCTTTAACAGTGATGGAAGCATTAAGTGGCAACCTTGGTATCAATGGAAAGCTTAGAAAATTCTAAATCTAATGATATCAAAATCTAAGAGAATATAGCCTTAAAACACTAGGAATATTGAAAAATAAGTATGCAGCTTGAACAATGGATAATGAGGAATTCCAAAAGATTTTTAAGTGAAATTAGGAGGTTTTAAGATGATTTAATGGTATGATTTAATGGTATAATTAGGTATAGTATAATCCTAATTCAAGGCCTAAGAATTATATATGGATTAAACAAATTTGAACATGGATCAAGGTTGGAAACACTTAAAACACAATGAATTTAAATCAAAAGAAATAAACACATTAAAAATATAAAATAAGTTAAAAGAAAACAACTTAAACAAATTAAAATAAGCCAAACTAAAACATTTAAAACTCTAAAAAAAAACAACCTAAAGTAAACTAAGGGAAAGACAACACTAAGCCTAAAGAAAACACAATGAAAGAACAAAATATTAAGATTAACAACAAAAAAAAAAATACTTAACACATAACAAAACAAAAGAATCACATATGTTAAAAAACAAACTAAAACTTAATAAAAGACATCAAATGCACACTAAATAAAATCAAAATAAAAACATACTAGACTTTAAACAAGTGTTCCAAAAAGAGATTTTTTAAAAGAAAACCACATTAACCTAAAAGGAAACACATCAAACGACTTTAGAATTAACTAAAGACAGCATTTCAAAAGCATACTAAATTAAAATTAAACAAAAAACAAACTAAATGAAAATAAAAGAGCCTAATTTAATGGTTGAGTTACCTCCCAACAAGCACTTCTTTAAGGTCTTTTAGCTTAACCTTAATGCTAAAGAATTTTCAATTTCATTTGTAGCTCATCATCTAACATATTATCTTCATTCTTTTGAAATGGGCAGGCTAAAATTCCAACGACTCCTATACCTTTATTTAAACTTCTGAATGACTTAAAAACCTTACCCTTGATGAAACACCAACAAAACACATTTCCTTCATAAAATACCATCACAAATAATCAAGAATTAAAACTTTAGGCCTAGGAAAAAAAATTGTAACACCTAGAAAATCAAAGCTCTCAAATGGTATCTTATTTGCCTCACTCTTGACAATCTCGTCATGCACCTTAATTTCACACTCCTTGGATTCAATTGGGAGCTTTTCCTCACCATCAATGATGTCATGGACATTGCTTTCATCAACTACTTCATTTAGTGGAAATGCAGAGGCTCCTAAATCATGTTCTTTAAAGTCACTAAATAGACCTATAAAATCACTAGCTATATGAATCATAAAATCAACAAGTAATTCATCACTCTCTAAGGCTTCTTCATACTCAATTTTTAGCTTTTTTATGATTCAAGCCCCCATCAACCTTGACAGTATTCATTTCTATGGTAATTGAAAGATCTTGCTTACTATTATCTATATCAAAAGATTTTAACTCATTTGATGCTAATATGGTGGGTTACGAGGGTCGATAGGATAATTTGTTGTAAGGGATTCTATTAGTTGTTCCCTCCAATTTGGACAAGAGGATTTCAATTTTTCCATGGTGGCGAATGTCTCGATATGCACTCATTAATTAGGTCAGAAATAGTACATTACACATCATTTTGAGGCTACTCTTGATAGGGAAAAGATGATCGCTGATCAAAATATGGTTAATTATTCCAAGGGCAATCAAAATAATTCATCAAGTTAGGAGTATAAGTTTCATCAAAATTAATCATTATAGCCATTACTCCCTTCATTCCCTTTAACTTTAGGCTCATACCATTGACAATCTTACGAATAATCATCTTGCCTCCATATCAACTTAATGACTAAAGATAGGCACTAAACGATGTTCTAACACATAAATCACCTAAAGATAAAGAACAAATAGAAGATTCTAAACTAAACATTAAACAAACAAAGAAAACAATAAAGAAAAAAAATGACGAACAAACATGGAAAAGAAAAGATAAACAATATTTACAACTCTAGAGTAATTGACACCGATATATTCCTCATATTTCTAGATATGATTCCTTAATAGCAGTGTCAAAAACTTGTTACGAGTCTTTCTAACACTAAATAAGCTCAAATAAATCAATCTTTAATCATGCAAATCAAATTCCAATTAAGACCATCTGTTACGATAAGTATACCAATCAATAAGTAATAAAGTAGAGTATTTTTAATAATCTAAATGTCGATTCAACGAGAAAAATACTGTAAGTACCAAGTTACTCGGATTATAATTATCTAGATAACCCAATATTGAAAAATAATGAAGATTAAAGCAACTAATTAAAACTAAAGCCTTCCAAATAATGCAAAGGAATTCAAATTGCCTTAAAAATTACCAAATTGAAACATTAACCAAGGTTTAGGCTTTAAATACTTTAATTGAGTTATGAAAAGGTTGGGATGCCTAATATAAGGTATCTTCACAAAATCAAGAAAATGCTATGGTTAAGAGAATGCCTTATCTCCAATTAACCAAAATAGAAGTTTTTTCATTCATCAATTTTAGGCTATAGGCTTAAAGTTTTAACCTAGAAATACATTATTTCTAGATTAACTCTCTCATGATTAATCAAAGTTTGGTCATTCAGTGACTTAAAGTCACATTTTTTATTGATTTATCCAATAATTAAGGTAGATTTCTAGGATCCTTAATCATTTATCAACTTTATCTTAAGTTGCCAAGATGAGATAAGCTTTAAACATTCAAATAAACAAAGATTACCATCCAACATGCAATAGAAACTTAATCAAACCATTAAATAACCTGTCCTTTGTCAAAAATTAGATTAAAAATGCACAAAACACACACACACACACACACACACCCTTTAAATTACCAAATACAAAGCTAGAAAAGAAAATAGAAACAAATAGCTAACTTAGAGAAAGAAGAAGAAAAATATAACTAAAGATTTGACTTTGGTTTCCTAATCTAGGTTCTATTTATGATAAATGTCTTTTGTAGCTCAATATATATGTATGAAGTAAGTGGTTACAAGTGGAGAAAGTTGATGCAAGTGGGAGTTGAAATCTAGATGGAAAATTTACGATAGGTACTTAAAAGGCTCATTAAAATGATGCAAACTAAACCGTTTAGCTACCAAAGCTTAACTCCAGATCCTAACATAAATATGAGTTGCAAGGAATTAAATGTGGGCTAATTTAGGGCCACTGTTCAAGGCCTAATTTATTCCTTTTTATCTTTTCTCATAATTTTCTATTTAATTGGAGATTAATATGCAATGTAAACGATTCAATTAAACATTTAAACATAAAAACAAAGGTAATTATACGTCAAAATACCATGAAAAACACTATAAAATGAAGCTCAATCGACAATCCTACTAAAAAACTCACCTTTAAAATTCGAGAACCCTAATAATTTCACCATTCCTTGCACTATAGGTATCTCACAAATAGATAGTGCTTTGATGGATCTTAGAGCGAGCATTAACTTGATGCCCATGTCTATCTTTAAAAAGTTAGGATTAGAAGAGTTAAAACCTACCATAGTCTCACTATAGTTTAATGATCGATCTGTAACGTATCTGAGGGGAATATTCAAGGAAGTGCTTATCAAGGTTGATAAATTCATTTATCATTTTAATTACCTAGTTTTGGATATAACGAAGGATAGTAAAGTGCCCATCATCTGGGGACAACCATTTATGGCTACAGTAAGGGTGCTTATTGATGTCTATGGAGGGAAGCTCATCCTTTGACTTTAGGATGAAGAAATTAAGTGAGTTGTATTAAGAGTAATAAAGCATCCCTCTACCTTTGATTCATGTAACTTCATTGGAGTTCTATATTTTCTAGATTTGCTACACTGCAAGTATACGGGTCATAACTTCTAGTATAGCAGATATCGATCCCATAAGGATTGGATATAAACACATAAAAATTTGAATTGCACTTTGTTTAAGGTAAACCAAACTTACAAAAATTAAAAATTAAAATAAACTAACAAATTTAATTAATCAAATTGTAGAAGAAACAAAACAATCAAGTTACTCAATGATAAATACTTAAGGATTATTCTATATAACTTCCTTTTACCTTACTGATTTAATCATGCTTGATCCTAGATATCCAATAGTTAATTATTCTATCTTAAGATCTAATCAGTTAATCCCAATTGAATCAATTACAAGATGAATTGTAACTTCTTGTTTTACAAAATGCTTTTAAACGTGCAATTGGATTTGAAGCAATCTTAAGGAAAATTAACAAGAAATTCGTTAGCTTACCAACTCTTTTTATGCAACCTAACTCAAATAAATCAAAATAATCTCTTGATTTGAAGTGATTTTACAAACAGCTACGTATTAAATCAATAAAATAAAAATTGGATAACAATTCAAGAACTAACCCTAAACTATATTCAGCAATCCATAATCTTGTTCAACAAACCACTGTTCAGATTAAACATCAAAAGGAAAGGAATAGAAAGAATAAGAGTTGATGAATGTTGTTGCCCTTATTTTTCTAGAAATCTAGATAACACACTTGAATCTTGAATCTCGACTTTGATCTTGAGTTTTTTTTAATGTTTTTCACCTTCTAAAACCCTTTCTTTTCTATCTTGGATGTTCTTTACGCAAGGAATGGCAATTGCTATGGTTTTCCATGTCTTCTTGGCCCAAAGATATCATAAAACTTCCATTGAACACGCCATATTGACAAAATTGAGAATTGCCATGTCATTATAGTGACTTGGAGATGTACTTCATCTTCTATCGCTATAGCCAAAAAGTTGTTATAGCAACTTGGATTTTGCTTCCAAGCTTCTTATTCTTTTCTTCTTGGCCTCCTAACTCAATTCCACTTGAATTAGCATTAGATATTCACACCAAAATGATAGAATTCTTACCCAAAATCCCAAACATCATACTAAAAACACTTAAAGAATAAAAAAACATTAGAATAACCTAAAACTAAGTTTAAATCATGAAATTTTCATCCTAAACATGCATACTAAAACACTAAACCACTATGGAAATAACCTTTAATGCAAACCTATCAATATCCTCATGCTTAAATTTTTGCTTATCCATAATAAAAACTAAGAAAAAAAATAACAAGATCAAGTAACACAATCAAATAATGAGAATGCCCTATATGAATGCCTCAACTATATGAATATGAGAATGATGAAAATGTAACAATGGCAATGTTGAAAATGTAACAATGGTATAAGACTTTTGAAATTCACTTGCTCTAAAACATAAACATTTAAGAAGATCCAAATCATTTGTTTTGTGAAATTCACATCTTGAGTGTCTTTCTATGGAAGATGCATCTTAAGAAAGATATCGATAACCTATTCTCAAACCTATAGCACTTATACTCATGCATTGATGATATTACCATGTGAAAGGTAGTTTATCACTAAGTAACTATTCATGAAAATGGCAAGATATTCAAAAAGAGATCCACATGTTTTATTTTTCACATTATCACAATGTTTTTGCCCATTATTTTGAATGATTACCTAATATTTTAAAGCAAAGGAAAACATTTTATCATGAATGTCCCCTGTTTACTCAACTAAGTTCATTTTTTGAAGTTTGGTTAGAGTGTCATTCTAACCTTTTAATGCAAGAGCAAACTTTTATCCTGAATTTCCCTCAATTACTCAACTATATCACAACGCACAATTGACTACTAGCTATTAACCTAGTTTTCACTAAGGCTAGCAAAATAGGAATGATGTATTAATTATCGATTTATTAATTATGTCTTTATTTCCTTAACTTCATTTTATCTTATATCCTTTCTTCTGAATCAATTCATTCTTGTGAAAAAGTTACTAGTGATCCCTACTGAATTAAGCCTAAGTTATTATAAAATGAAATCAATAAGTGTTAAAGTTGAAAGAATAGATGAAAACAATATTGATTAAGGACAACATTTAATAGAAAGACATTAAAGGTATAAATTTCATGAAACAAACAATTCTTCACACTTAAATATTCATGTTCAAAGTCAAGATTATTTTTTTTAATCTCATGCTATTGACACATTTAACTATATACTGAAATGAATGATAAGATATATGAACCCAAAGTCATCTAAACCTAGAATTAATGAATGTATGGTCGAAATAAAATGACATGAAAAATGAAAAAAAAATCCCTTCCCCACACTTGAACTACACATTGTCCTCAATGTGGAGAAGGGCAACATACAATAAGCATTTAAAAAAGGAACTCAAAAATAAAATGAAGAAACTTATGGTGATTTCAGTGGAGAAGGTGTGGGTGATGGCATTTGGAACCCTACAATTTCAAAAAATTTGGGAAGTCTCTTATTGTGATGACATTGTTGACACTCCATTTGCTCCATCTGCCCTACCACTTGATTGATATTTTCATCTATAGAATCGATAGGCCTATCTAGAACCTTATGATTGCTTTCCACAATGGATAAAATAGCTTCCCATCCTTCAAATTCTTTGTCAAAATCATCCGAAGAGGTATCATCATCACCTTAAGGATGGTAGGAGGAGGATGATCCTGTGGCCTTCTTTTTTTTTACCATAGCTCTTATATTGGGATCCCAAAGTTCCAAGGAATTCATCTCTACAGTCTCAGGATATCACTTATAAATAAGAGTGAAATACTCAACATCCATTGGGGTTAGGCCATTAAAATTCACATCATAAAATTAAGCAATAGTAGTGACAATATGACCCATGGCCAAATAATTTTGTTTCTTCATGATTGTTTGATCGAAAGCATAAAAATGTGGTATGCTGTGCAAACCTTATGATTAGTATCAATACACCACGAAAGAAAGGTTTTTTAATCAAGCACTTATTGCTTTGAGATTTATTAAAATTTGAATGACATATGAATTTGTGAAAAACTAGGTAGGATTGATTAAGAAAGTAGGAATGATAAAGAATAAGGGAATTGGATGGGCTATGAAAATTAAAATTTTCTAGCCTTGAAGTTTCTTCCAATATGTTGTATACTTAAAATCATGGTGGTTGTCATAAATCTTAGATTTTAGAAATCCAAATATTATGTTTATAACATTAGAAGTGAGATTGTATGGGTTTCCTCGCAACTAAACTGAAATTCATCTAAGTTCTTAGGATTATATTGAATAGTTATATAGAATTCCAATTTCAATTCTTTAGAAACCACATAGTCATAATGGATAAACTTCTCCCAATCCACGTTTTTACCTATTTGACCAATTTTATCCTTCAATATAACACCTTAGAGAATCTAAAAATTCAACTGTTTATGGGCAACCTCTGAGTTGTAGGAATTTCATAGCCTCTTCATGATTGAAGATGGGAAAGGGGGCACTAAATTCTTTAGCGAAATCCCCTGTTCCTTGTTTAGGAGCCACCTCTTTCCCTTTTGATCATTTTATTCCCCCACCTTGTTTTCCTTTAGGTGTCATGGTGACGAGCACTTTACAAAACCTAGAAAAAAAATAAGATTGAGAGGTTAAGATGGAAATATGAGGAAAACATTGACAAATAAAGGAGAAAGTATGACGTTGGATGAATGGAAGTGAAACCTTAGAGATTGATGTATAATTGATGGAAGATCGATGAAAGATTAGAGTAAAGGGGATGCTTTGGGTGAGAGAGCCGAGAATAGAGAGAAAGGAAAGAGGGATTCGGTTCTTAGGTGCAAAAAATAAACAAAGGTTTTAAAACTTTAAGGAGGGACCCATAGTTTCATTGACTAGGTCATTATAGTGACAGTTATAGTGACCTGCCCAGTGGTTATTGGCTGTGTCACTATAGTGAAAGAGGTCCATATAGTACCTCCTACATTACTATTTATTTATTTATTTATTTGTTTTAATTTTTAATTTTTAATTTTTTACTTTTTAATTAAAATATTAACACAATTTTAATTAACACTAATAACTTTGAATGCGAAAAAATTAAAACCTTAATTAAATAATCATAACTTGGAAATGAAACTAACTATGAACAAAGCATTCTAAATTTAAGGTCATTAGCTTGACCAATCTTAGTCACACAAGATCAAACAAGTGAAAGAAAAGAAATCACTTCCCTTTCATCTTAAAATATGCCTCTAAAGTATGGCTTACACCTTTGACCATTCACTTTAAATGTTTCGCCCTTTTCATTTTCCAATTCCAATGCTTCATGCTTGAATACATAGAGGATCTTAAATGGACCATTCCAATGGGATTTGAGTTTACCTGGAAATAAATGAAGTCGAGATTTAAGTAACAATACTTGGTCACCATTTTTTAATTCCTTCTTTTTAATTTAAGCGTCATGCCACTTCTTCACTCTCTCCTTTTATAATTTAGCATTCTCGTAAGCATAAAATTTCAACTCCGCAAATTCATTAAGTTGTAAGTCTTTTCTTAAATGTTTCTTTTCCATCAAAGTTTAATACTTTAGTAGCCCAATATGCTCAATGTTCTAACTCCATGGGTAAGTGGTTAATTGTCCCATATAAAAGACAGAAGGGAGTGCTACTTATGGACATCTTAAATGCAGTTTGGTATGTATATAATGCATTATCAAGCTTCAGTTTCCAATCTTTCATCGAATCATTCATTGTCTTCTCTATAACTCCTTATTCACTACTTCAACTTGGCCACTTATCTACAGATGATAAGGTGTAGTTACTTAATGGTAAACTTTATATCGCTTGAGCATGACTTTGAAGGGCTTATTATAAAAGAGCACTTCTCTGTCATTGATGATTGCCCTTAGTACTCCAAACCTATTAAATATTAATTTTATGAACTTCTGTACTTCCTTACCCTCATTGGCTAGATTAGCTACTACCTCTTCCCATTAAGAGACATAATCCACACCTATTAAGATATAAGTGTTATCGAGTGATGATGATAATGGTCCCATAAAATCAATTCCCCAAATTTCAAACACTTCTACTTCTAGAATATTGGAGAGTGGCATCTTATCCTGCTTTGAAATGTTTCATACTTGTTGACATCAATCACAATACTTTACATACTCATACGCATCCTTGAATAGCCTAGGCTAGAAGAATTCGTACTCTAACACTTGAACTACCCTCTTATTGGCTCTGTAATGACTTGCATAAGATGAATTATGACATTGAGATAGAATTTAAAGCATTTCATCCTCAAGAACACACCTACAAATAAAATCATCAACATATATACTATATAAAATTAGCTCATCCCATAGATAATAAGTACACTCAAATAGAAATCATTTTTTTGTTCATAAGATACGTCGGGAGGAAGGATATCACTTATGATGTAGTTCGCTATATCAACGAACCAAGGGACAAAAAGATGATTTATCAACATTAGGAATTTTTTATGAAATTTTTCATTGAAATCTTCATTGGATTGTATCTTCCCACCTTTTATGTGTGATAAGTGGTCCACCACCACAATTTTTGCTCATTTCTTATCTTGAATCTCTAAATCAAACTCTTATAGAAGTAAGACCCACCGCATAAGCCTTGACTTTACTTCCTTCTTAACGAATAGGTATCTTAATGTTGCATGATCAGCATAAACAATTACCTTAGATCCTAAGAGGTATAAGCAAAATTTGTCGCATGTGAACACCATAGCTAGCAATTCCTTTTCGGTAATTGTATAATTTAATTATTCTCCTATCAAGGTCTTACTGGCATAGTAGATGGTATGTAGTCTCTTCTCCTTCTGCTATTCTAGAATTCACCCCAATGCTTGATCACTAGCATCTCACGTGATCTCTAATAGTAAGGACCAATATGGTGAAGTCAAGATTAGTGCGGATAGAAGTTCCTCCTTCAAACTGTCAAAAGAATTTAAATAATTAGCTT
>JAOXYD010000136.1:11214853-11230419 GCA_028565735.1 Pinacopodium congolense
ATATGAAATGACAATCTAGACTCATATCAGCTATATTATGATTCGATAGATACACTTACCCATTATAGAACTTGATATGAATGTTTGGAAATCTTTGGATGATAAAACTATTATCATCTTGTTATTTTGAATTTAAAACCTTGTATAGGTATATTTGAAATACTAACTACCTTTAATAGTTATTCATATGATAAATGAAAATTAAAACCCTCATGGACATCATTTATGATCTCCCACTCACACATGATAGATTTTAATCTAATTAAAATTTTACAGTTCTCATATTTGTCCAAAAATTAGTGTAATCAGCATATAACAATAGTACATTGCCATATATTTATTAGGAGTACATGACATCTCGATTACCAAATCGATCATGAAACTTATATGTCCTTGAGTAGACAGTGTATGCTATACCCTAGTTCATATCTCGTATTTTCACTTTCTTTTGATCTCATTTATTTTCTTATATCATGATTATATTTAATTTCTCTATTAGAGAGACAATGATCATTTTTAATACTTTTTATACGAGTCAATAAACAAACGAAATGATCTTCCTTTGTTTTTAATTCCCATTTGAATTAAATTTATTTTGTTTTTTATAATTATTTCATAAGATCGCATCTTGCATAATCTTTTAGTAACAACCTAAAGTAGCAAGCTATAAATTCACTCCTCAAGAATTATAAAAGAGTCATAAAGGTATTTGACGAGGTTCTTCTCAACCTAAAGGGCTCGCATAATGTAATTTAAGATCATGAAATTTACATTAATCCCTTTTTGTGATCAGTTTTGCACATATAGTACAAGTTATATGTTACGGTATTTACTCATTTGAATATCTTTCATTTAAGAAATACCATACAAATGATAGTTCAAACATATTAAATGCTTAACTTGAGTTTACTCAACTGTTTCAGAACTCACATTCGGTAACTTAAGGAAGATGTAGTGATAATTAATCACTTAACAATTTCCTTATATTTTAACCTTATTGTTAAAGCGACATATCTGGTTTAAGTTTTTCGTTTTCAATTATCACTCCAATAATTAATTTTAACCATACCTCATCTCTAGTGATTACAAATATTAGAGGCAATTGCTCATGTGAGAGAACCAATCTATAATCTATCTTATATACTTTTGATTCATCACAAAATATATTTATACAAAACAAACATATTCACGAATCAAATAATACACAATGTATAATCTTCATCATACATTTATATCCAAATATGGCATTACAATGAGTGAACATACACATAAAAATGTTTATCCTTATATTTCAATATCTATGTAGTCCTAGTAACTTTACATACCCAGTACTCAAGAAATTGGTTTTGTCACGGGTCTGCTACCATATCTCGCGTCGAAATATATTTCATATTCACTTCTCCATGTATAATGATATCTTTCATATAATTATACTTGGTGTCTATGTGCTTTGTTTTACAATGAAACTTAGGGTCTTTTGTATATGCGATTGTACCTTGACTATCACAATTTATGGTCACTAGATCAATTTTATTTTTAATGACTCCCAAATGCACTAAGAATCCATTAAGTCACACAACCTCTTGTACTGCTAGTGAGAACGCTATGAATTCAACTTTTATCGTGGACAATGCAAGTAAGATCATTTCTTACTTTTCCACGATATTGCTCCATTGTTGAGTAAAAATACATATTCATGGGTAGATTTTCTTTCATTTAAATATCATCTCTAATTGGCATCTGTATACCCTTGTATACGTAGGTCATTGCCTTAATAACACAATGCATAGTTTGCAGTTCCCTTTAGATACCACAATATTCTCTTTACTGAATTCCAATGTACTTGACTTGGATTCGATTGATATCTGCTCACCATTATAACAATGTAATAAATATCTAGTTTTGTACACATTATTGCGTACATAAGATTTCTAAATGCACTGGAGTAAGAAACTTTCTTCATTTGATCCCCTTCTTGTGGTGCTATTAAGCAATTTCTCTTTCTGAGACCTTCATTTTTGCAATATCAATTGGTTTGGAATCTTACATACGGAATCATTCAAGAATTCTTTGAATGTATGTCACTTAAGAAAGCGATAATAACTTCTTTAAACGATCTCTTTAAATCTTAACTCTAAGTATGTTTACTGCTTTACCCATGTCTTTCATTTCAAATTCAGATGATAACCAATCTTTGATTTGCTTAATAAACATAAAGTCATCATAAGTAATCAATATACCATCTACATATAAAAATAAAATCGCAAATTTATCTTTAGACCTCTTAACATATACCCAATGGTGCTCATCATTCATTTGAAAATCATATGAACTTATTACGTTGTGAAAATGAATATACCATTATCTTAAAGACTACTTCAAGCCATAAATCGATTTTAATAAGCGACATACCTTATTTTCTTGACCTGCTTTGATGAAACCTTTAGGTTGTTCCATATAAATTACTTCCTCTAATTCACCAATAATAAAAGTAGTTTTTACATCCATTTGATGTAATTTAAGATTCATATTGGCTATTATAGCCAAGATAAGATGGATCGAAGAAAACTTTACAACAGGTGAAAAGATTTCCTCATAATCAATTCCTTTCTGTTGTGTGTATCCTTTTGCTACAAGACGTACCTTATATCTTTTGATACTACCATTGGCTTTTTGCTTTTTTTTTGAAAACCCACCTGTTTCCAATCCTTTTGCACCCTTCAGGGAGATCAACCAAGTCTCATACTTGATTTGAACTTAAAGAAGTCATTTCTTCTTGCATTGCTTTCACCTATTCTTAGTAAGAGTCTCATTTATATCTTTTAGCTTACTTCGTCTTAAACGAGATTCATCATAAACAAATTCTTGTTTAGTCTAATTGCTCCCACTAGGGTCAGTAATCATAGGGAATACTTTAGTGGAATTGCTTTCACTTGGATGAAATACTTTTTGATTCTTCATAATATAATAACGTTAATCAATAGTTTTATATAACAATAGGTATTTTCCTATTTTGCCTTGCTTTGGAAAATTCTTCTCCAAGAATATTACATCTTGTTATTCAAATTCAGTTACCCCTACATTGCATTGTTCACTGATGAAAACATATCCTTTTAAGTGTTCAGAGTATCTAATGAAGATACTCTTCTTCCCTCTTGAGCCTAATTTCCTATGTTTGTGAGAGAGGTCGTGAACAAAAGTTGCACATCTCTAAGGTTTAAGACTTGACATATCAGGCATCTTACCAGTCCATAACTCATACGATGTGCTCGTAACTGCTTTTGTTTGCACACAATTAAGTACATACATGACTATTAGCAACGCATCACTATAAAAAGTGATTGCTAAAATTACTTGTGTCATTATAGTTCTAATCATTTTCAATAGCGTCCTATTTCTTCTTTCGACAACACCATTTGTTCTGGGGTTCTAAGAATTTTTAATTGTCATTCTTTTCATTTTTATCACATAAAGCCTTTAACTTATTAGACAGGTATTCTTGTCCTTGATCCATTTGTAATGAATTTATTTTTCTATCTGATTGATTCTCAACTAATTGTATATATTGGATGAAACAATCGAATGATTCTAATTTATGAGAAATCAAATAAATGTAACCATACCAAGTATAGTCATCTATAAAAGTGATAAAATACGACGCCTCACGTCTAAACTTTATATTCATTGGACCACATATGTCAAAATGAATTAATTTCAATGGATATAAAACTCGTGTTTCCCTTTCAAATGGATTTCGTGACATTTTACCAGCTACACAATGTTCATATATAGGTAGATCTACTTGATTTAGATTATCTAAAATTTCTTCTTGAATTAATCGACTTATTATATTTTGACCAATATAATATAATTTAGCATGTCACAAAGTTGCGTCATTGTTAGAATTATTAAATGTAAATAATAACTAACTAATATTATTATTTTCATTCAAAACATTCAATATAATAAAATCATCACATATAAAACCATGACCATATCAAATAGATCCAAGATACAAGTCTATTCCATCGTTGTGGAAACTTATATTGAAATCAATTCTAACCAACATCAATACAGATAAAAGATTCCTACGAATTTGTGGAGCGAATAACACTTTATGTAAAATGAGGGGTTGTCCACCAAGCATGTCTAATTTATATGTGTCAATTCCTTGTATAGCAACTTTGAAATTGTCATCTATATAAAGTCATCGACTGCCGTGTGGGAGATTACATAACTCAACAAAGGCATCTCGATCCTTCACTACATAGTTGGTTGCTCCTGAGTTTACTATCCATAAAGGATGTGATTCAATTAGAAAAATAAAACAAAAAACATTCACATAATAAATGCTTGTATTGTATAATTGTACCTTCTTAGGTTCTTTGTACTTGAGTAAAGTGGCCTTTATTGCCACAATTATAACATTTTATATGTTTCATTTTTTTATTCTTGAAGGGACGCTTTCCATTTTCACGTTGGTTCTATTTTGCTTTGGTTAATTCTTGAGTAGAGTGATCGAATCTCTTATTCTTCTTCCACCTATGTCTACCATGATATTTGCGTTTCTTATTCATAGCTCCATGTGAGGTAAAACCAACTGCCTATACCTCATAAGATGTCTTTAAGGCTCAAGACACTTTTCCTCTAATATGAGATGCCTCATAGCATCTTCCATCGCCTTGATGTTCTCATTATGAGTTAGGTGCATCTTTATATGCTTCCAACTATGAGGTAATGAATGAATGAATAATAACTTATACTTGTTGTTCATTTGAAAGTTCATGACCAACATCTCATGGCTCACTTATCATGTTAGACATTTACCTTAAATGCTTTTGTATTGTATCATCCAAGTGTTTCTCATAAGCATCAAAGTTAATTGTAAGTGATCTCATTTGGTTATTGAAGCACTCTAAAATACGCAGCCAATACGGACCACGTGTCCTTTGAAGTTTTGAATTTACAGAACTCATACATGATATCATTATCCATGCTACTTAATAATGTAGTGCAAGTCAAATAGTTCTTCTTTTCTCACAATTCATATGCATCAAGATCCCTCTTATGTTAGATCATATTGCCTTCCTCAAGAACTTTCATGGTTATATTTAATGGTTCAAGAACCTTTTGCTACTCCGACAAAAATTAAATTTTCATATTATAGATTTCATAATTATCGCCATTTAGTTTCTCACCCATATTGAGTTCAGCAATAATATTCTTTGAAGCAGTAGTCATTTTTGAAACACTAAGTTTCTACAATAAAAAAAATATATGCACGTTATTATCATATTAATTGTCCATAGAGTAAATAATTAGATCATAATTGCTTATGAAATCAAAAGTCTATTCATGTGTTCAATCATCATTCATATAACAATCAAATTCTAATTACCATACTCTAGACGAATTCTAATGTAAGACATGTATTAGTGTATTACATCAAACTCTCTACAACCTATAAAATGTTTGTAGGTAATGAACTCTACGTGGAAAACAGTTAACGAGTTTGCACAACAAAATTCGCAAAGCTCGATAAGCAATAACTTTAATTATTTTCATTAGAAGACCTAAAGGATACAAAGTCCTAATCAATTCTCTTCTTCGCATCTCTTTTGATTATATTATCAATTTCTATTTTGATCTAATCAAAATATGCTTTAATAACAATTAGAAACTTGTTTCTAATCCATTCATATTCAAATATGACTAATTTAAATTTAATTATAAACTTATTTCTAATTATAATTATAATTAAATTAATAAAGTTTATAATTTTAGTTTAATTAATCATATTCAAACATTAATAAGTTACATTTAATTAGAAACTTATTTCTATTTTAAATTATAATTTAACTAATTAATTTTATAATCTTGATTTAATTTGAAACTAATTTCCAATGAAACACTTTTTTTATTTCAACTAAAAAAATTAGTATAAGTCAATTATAAAAACTTATTTCTAACATTAATTATAAATAATGAGAAAACTCATTTCTAATTTTATTCTTATTTTTTTAAAACTAAACAAATTAATTGAATTTAAGTAAAATACTAATTTCGAAGTTTAATTTATTTAGAAAACTAATTTCTAATTCTATTTTAGTTAAACTAATTAGTTTATGTAAATTAGGAAACTAATTTCTAATATAATTTTATTCTGATGTTACAAAACTACTAGGCTTTAAGCTTTATCTTTAGATCTAAATCTAAAGCAACTAAAGACTCAAGCCCAAAAATAAATATAGCCCAAATGATAATCTAAAAAAGATCCCATGAGCTATTTATTTAACATTATATCTATAATAATAATTTGTAATTATAAACACACAAAGGCTTTACACCTCTACCCTTTGTTCTTGCGCGTGTTCCCATGCACATCACTTGCTTCTGGGTCATTTGGTATTGTTGTGGGTTGTAGTTTTTAGTTGTTATTTTGATATATTTGTATTGATTTTTGTGTTTTATCCTCGATTTCTGTGCTATATTAGTGTGTTGTCTTTATCGATTTTTGTGTTAAAAACCAAAACCAAAAACCCCAACTATACCAAACAAGCCCTATAAGAGATTGTATAGAGTTAATAGTTAGATTACTTCCTAAATAGTAGCTGACAATTCTGTATATAAACCCTAGTTCCTATGTACACAATAAGCAGAAAAAAAAATCATATTTTTCTCTCTATTCATCAGAATCTTCATTAACTTTCCTACCAAGTGTATAGTTTAGATCTAAAGGGGTTGTTGCTGGTTTACAAGCTAGTCTTCCTATTTCATTTAGGAGATCAAGATTTCTGTTGTGAGAAGAAAATCCCCCTACTTGGAGTGAGCTACTTCAATCCGCAGATGTCACTATGAATCAAATAAAAAGGACTAAAAGTTCATTTATTGATAACTGGAAAAGACACATGGGTGTATTTGGCAAACTCACACACATCACAATGAAAACTAGTTACATTTATCCCTTTGAAAAGAGAAGAAAACATGATTTTCAAAACTATAAACGATGGATGACCCCAATGAAAATGATGAAAAAAAATAATACCCCTTTTGATGATGATAAAAGTGACAAAGATAGATTAGTACTACTAATAGATAATTGGTTCAACATTTTCAAGTAATACAACCCATCCTTTTCCTTAGCAAGTCCAATCCTCTTTCCTAAACCTTAGTCCTGAAATTCACAAAAGGAAGACTGCAAAATGGCTATGCAACTCATGTCTACGGTTAATTTATCTATGAAAACAAAATTAATGGATAACTTAGGAACACAAACAACATTTTTTAATAAGATTGATGAGGAAAGTTGCATGTCTCCTATGCTACCAATAGTGATAAGGGACCATTAGCAACAATAACTTTTCTATTACTTGGACAAAGAGTGTAAATTCCAAATCAATTGGATGAATGGGACAAGTGGATTGTGACGCCCAAATCTATAACCCATAAATGGCAAAAGTATTTTTTTAAGTCATTAAATCCAACTGAACAATCAGGATTACTTGAGAGAGCTAATAAACTCACATGTGATGTTTTGTTTAACTGGCTTGGTAGCCCTTCAAGCTTGTAAATATCTTCACTACTAAATTCATCCAGTTCCTACAACTTTTCTTGACTATTTTGATTGATGTGGGTTAAACTAGATACTTACTATTAGTTTGCCTTATTGCTCCATTCTCGGCTTAGTAGTTTAACATGTAATTTCCAGAAAATTTCTTTGGTATGTCTTGATTTCTTATAGTATGTACACCAAAAAAGTCATTCAACCACATGCTTTAATTTGGTGGGATGAAGATTAAGAGTTAAATTGATAACAAAGACAAAGGGCTGAAATTTTGTTTATGTTAGGATTTCTTATTAGAAAAAGACTTTAGATGTAGTATCCTTATTGGACAAGGGCTTTAGATATATTACTTATTTAAGAATTAGGAAATCATATTAGAATAGGATTCAAGTTTGGAATTTAGTTAGGAAACTTTTAACTAATAGAATAAGGATTCTATGAATTTTTTTCTATAAATATGCATGTAATCAGCCCTTCAATAATAAGATCCAAAATTTGTTTTCTCTAAACTTGAGTTTTCTTTGACAGGTGTGATACTTACTTCTGAGAGTGATTTTTAGACCTAGGAGTGATTCCTAGTTTCTTACCCCATTGTTTGTTCATTTAATCTAAAATTTCTACAAACCTAAAACCCTAATTTCAAGCCTAAAATTCCAACAATCAAACCCTAAATTTTCAGCTATCCCAAACCTGAAATTGTGACAAAACTATTTGCATCCAGATCTAGAAACTCAATTTTCCACCAGCCTAGAGACGTTCAACAACCCCTATTATCCTAATCTTTGAAAGTATAACCCTAATTTATTATTTCTTCTACTCGTCCTACATCAGCTTGTCTCATTAAGCGATCGAACGTCTTCTTTGCCTAAACTCTGCATCCTTATCTAATCAAACTTAGGATTCAAGCCTGTAAGAAAATCATACGCCTATCCTTTTCAAAAAAATCTTTTACTTTAGCATAACAATTACTACCCTGCAGCTCAATAGTCTTGTAGAAATCCAACTATTGCCACTGGCCATGTAATAAATTGGTACATTCTGTGACTGATTTCCCTCCTTGTCTCGTTATTTTGGCTTTTACTTTTATTTCATACAATTAGGCAGCAATCTTTAACATTGGAGCAAGTTTGTCAAATGGCTTCCCAAATCTCTTTGTTGTTGAAAGAAATACGCAGGTATCACTAATTTCAAGTGTCATGGAACTCCATAGCCATGACATAATAAAAGAGTCCTCATCCCAATCTTCAAAACCTAATTATCCTTGCCTGGGACCAGTTTCCAATAGATGACTCAGTTTTCCTTTCCCTTTAAGGATGCTTCATACTAGTTGAGATCACTAGATCACTTCAAATAGTTCTCGCCATTCCATCAGTATGCTGTTAAAATGTTTGTAAGCTCACCTTTTGATTGAATTTCTTCATAATTTTGAGTTTTTTTTATATAATTAATTTCTGAGATTTCAGACATGGCTTTTGTGATTAGAGTTTTAAAGAGAGAGAAATTGCAAAGACGAAGAGGAGTATCGTTTGGTTGGGAAGTGCAATAATGAAGGTTGCATGACAATTGGAGAATGTAGAATGAAGGCTGTTAGAAATTACAATGGAGGCAATTACAGAATTTTACTCAGAAACCCCACGGCTCTGATACCGTGCAGAAAATTTGGAAGAAAAAAGGTTCACGTCATTATCAACAATGTTTGGGTATTTATACACATACAACTTGTATATCAAAAAGGAAAAGATATTCTAAATTTATCACCTAAAACATAGGGATCCCAATCACACTAAAGTGGTTGACCAACAAAATCCTTTTTCACAAATTTGTTAGTCATTGAATTTTAAAATCTGAATTTATGAAGTTGACTATCAACTTGTATGATTAGTTTTTTACACATTCTATAACAAGGACAACTTCATGCCGGCCGGGGAAAATTGATGCAAAAAAGCTTGAAGTTTATAAACAAAAGAAAAGAGGACAAATCACTCAACCAAAAACTTTAATTCGGTGGAATGAAGACTGAGAATTGATATGACAACAAAGGCAGCAAGGATTGAAATTTTACTTTATGCCAAGTTTTGCTTCCTAGATAGAGATCAATAATAAGTTAAACATGTCTTAATTTGTACAGCGCTTAAAAACTTATTCAAGATAAATAATCTTTAACTAAAGTAGAATACAATTCTATTTTAGAAATCTTAGGTGGGAGTTCTTTTACATAGGCTGATTGAATATTCGAGTTACAGTTTTTCGGTCGCAATTTATGACAATTACACTTGGTATGGCTTGGCTCATGATAATAATGACACACAATTCCTTATAATGAAAACATTTTATCTAACAATAGTATCTTTTTAACTTAGTAGATTCCTCATCCTGTTAAAGTTTGTTTCCAATGAAACATTTTATCTAACAATAATACGTTTTAACTTAGTAGATTCCTCATCCTGTAAAGTTTGTTTCTGCATATTTCAACTTGCCTTAACAATCCAAGCCCACGTTCATGCCACCACTAAAAGTTAAGCAGTAATGACTTTAAATTTCCAATGCTCTACGAAATTTTTCAAGGAGACGACATTGTACAGTTGAGATAACACCCCGTATCACATTAAGTGCCAGCACGTCAATAACTATTAATCATAAAAAGGGCATGGGAAAACATTAAGCTACCTATTGCAAACAGTTCTTTGGTTAACATTATTATGATTTAAAACACCTTAAGGAAAACATAAAATGTAGAGGGCAGAGAAGTGTTAACATTTGACGCATAATATCACTGTAATACCTTCAAATCATTTGCCAATTTTAAGTTTTCTTCAAGATCACCTTTTCTACGAGCCAATTCTTTTAAGGAAGATGCAATAACTTCATTGTGCTTCTCATCCATAGCCTGTTCGAACAACAGTTTTCCTACTGTAACAAAGGAACGAAGTTGTGCAAACATAATGCATGAATGCAATTTAGAAAACAAAATTGATTCCAAAACCAACTCCAAACCATTCTTAATTCAGAAAATTTCCTCTCCAAAACAAATTTCTCATTCAGCGACTGCATTTCCTGATTCAACAGCAATCAATATCATGTCAAAGAGTGATTAAATTAGCCATGATAATCAACAAGGAGAAAACAAGTAAAGACTCGATTATCAATGCATTACCCTTACACAAGCAGCAGCAATTTGTTCTCGAAGAAATTGGATTTCCTCTTTTTGAGCTCTCACTTGTAAATTCAACTCCTATTTCATGAATTTGAATCACATTAGATGAAATACTAAGCCAAAACCAACTAGTGAAGTAATGTTTATGAAGAAATCAAAGGTTTTCAGTACCATTGCCTCTCTATCCTCAAAATATTTGATATTCTCATTACTGTTGAACTTCCTCAAAGTATCATTGGCTTCAGTGTTATGCCTAGTAAAATCATAAACAAATGAACAAATGAACAACATATTACACAAAAAATTTAACTGCCAATTTATTTGAAATATCCGAGATATAAGTGTCATTCAAACTGATTTTATTTTAGCAAGAGAGTTCACACAAAACTATTTTCAGTGTTTGCAATACATATTTAAAGAACCAGAGATCTGAGCCTGAACCCCAATGCCTTCATGCCTTAGAACAGAGTTTTCACTAGAAGACATCTCCTTCGCTGCTTTAAGTCCTCTTCAAGGCTATCCCTGACGGCAATAAAGCTAAATGTTTCCATGGTCACCAACTAACTCATGCATTTTCCATCATATTTTTCCTTTCTCTCTCATTTTCCAGATGTTACTGAGGATTGTAGAGGCTACCACTTGCGCAAGAGGTAAGATGGCAAAACTACAAAGTAATAACATAAACAATTAGAGTTGGAGAAGTAATTAAAAGAATAAATTATAATCGTACCTTTAGCAAACAAGGAAAGTGTTAGCATAACTTCTCAAGTTACAGAACAGATGATCTAGAAGCCTGTTTGTGAATATTTCCATGAATCATCTTGCCAAATAAAGTAATTGCCTAAAAGGCACGAAATGCTAGATGGATAAAATTGTCCCATTGAACAACCAATTCTAATAAATCTAAAGTGACTTCTGTTTTCCACTTCCCTCAAATGTTCACAGAAATCCTTCCAGTTAAGTAAATTTCTCAGGCTCACCATAGATTCATTAGTTTCATATACAGAAGTTGAAAATTTGAAGACAATAAGAGCAAATAGATCAGGGATTCAGTTTAAAACCAACGTCAGAAGCAAATTCCGGACTACTTGATTTCCTAACCGCTATCTTCTGATCTTTTACCTCAGTAGCTTCCATAACGAAGACGGTTAATGAACTATTGATATAAACTACAGCAATAACTTGTGGGAAGGAAGGAATTTCTTCATCCAGCTAAATTAAAGGATTACTCGCTTAATATAAGGAATCAACAAAAAGTTTAAGGTAGCAGCTTCAAGCCACAGTGTTGAACAAAAAGCAGAGAACTCTTGAAAAACAAGAAATACTAACTATAAATACAAAGGAAATTCAGCTAGCACGTAACCATATTGGGAAAAAAAAAAGAAAAAAGAGAGAGAACATTACCTGAGAATTGCAGAGATTGAGATGTCTATCGGGGTGGATTCGTACAGAGATAACAATAGTTCACAATAGAGATTAAAAATGAGAGGGGACAGACGGAGACAAGAGTGTATACGTATGTATGCGCACATAAGAGAGAGAGAGAGAGAGCGAGATTGTTAGGGAAAAACAATCATGGGTGACTGCAGCAATGGTAAGATATAGCAGTGGCTATCGTTTTCCGAGTTTAACCTATCTGAGTTTGAAAATGAGACTTCCAAGTTCCGACCCCATCATTCTGCTATTTCCTTTGAATTTGATGCCTAAAAACCAGAAATGGACAGATATATAAAGTTTCTTGTGTCTTGTCCTTTCAAGGCGAACAACATAATATAGTTTCTTTTGCCTCCTCCCATTTATGAAATGAAACACCTTCCTCGTGTTTTTTATTATTTATTTAGGTTATTTGATTGCGGATTATGAAAAAAAATACATATAATTTTTAAATTATAAATGGGAACAGAATGAAAGATGAATAAAAAAACTATTTATTATAAAACTTTTTACTAAAAATAATTTTAGAATGGTCCAATTGTTCACATTTTACTCCGGAGTTTCTGTTGTCCATACTTATTTGGAGTAGAAAATGTGAACGACTGATGAGGAGAGGGAGGGTCAGCGTGAGGACGTCGGCGGAGAATGACTGAACAAAAATGTGGCCACATCGCATTGCAGTGAACTTCCAGGTAGATTCTTAATCGAGAGGGTATGACCGTGCGACTTGAATTTGTTTGTCTGTGGGGTCTATGTCTACATTTTCTTTTCCACTACAAGTCCCTTATCATCGCCATCATGTCTCGCCATTTTATTTCCTCCTCCACGGCTACTTGAGAGAATGACGTAAAGCCTCCAGCGAAAATTCGTCGAAGAAAGAAAATAAGTTGTATGTTATAGCTTCTAAGATTTTTCCCAAATTTTAAAGTAGGCCATAATATATAATCATGTTTAATAAAATCATAACGTTTATAAAATTATTTAAGGATATATTTAGTTAGGTTATTAGTTGTAATTTTTGTATTTTTGTATTAATTTTTATGTATTTTTTCGATTTTTATATTGTTTTTTCAATTTTGTTTTGTATTAATATGTTGTTTTCATATTTTTTATTATTTTTTCAATTTTTATTTTTAAAAAATTAAAAATCAAAAATCAAAAATAGAAACTCAACTAAATAAGACCAATTAAAAGTATAATTTATTCCTTAAAATTTGAATTAATATTTAAAAAAGATTTAAATATTTTGCAACGTTTAAATAAGACCCCAATATTTGTTAAAGCATTCAAAAAAAACTTTAATATTTGTAAAACATTTTAAAAATACTTGATTCCAACAAAACTATTAATTTAAAATATCATATACCTATTGACATAGTATTTTTGTATTGTACTTATGTCATGTCAATAGAATTATACTTCACAAATTAAATGTTAATGTTTTAAATGGAGAATTTAAGGTTTTAAAATAACCCACAAAAGCAAAAGCGTTATACGCATGGTGTGATGTGGTGAATCTACGACCATCCTCATAATGAGAAAAGAATAGTTGCAAAGAAACATTTTATTACTAATAATGATTCATCATTGTCTTATCTCCCACCAACCTAAATTAAGTGAGGTTTTAACTATAATATCCTCAAAATAAAAAGGTTGGACTTAAGTTAGGTCATAGGCTTAAGTTAATCCTCACCAACACATATTATAAAAGAAAAACTTCTAAATTTGTACAACACACTCTCTTTGAAAACCGCTCTTACCTTTTGTTCTTTTTGTAACCTCACCCATTCAACAAATTTTTACCCATCCCCTATATCATGGTTTAGCCATTTTGATTTCATCTTTTCCATATTTCCTATGTAGCCAAAATACTAATTCTTTTGTTTCTCATTTGGATTGCTCCTTTTAACTTAAGAGGCCCAATCTCAAATTCCTCAAGCGAACATGTCAAAGGCAAGCAGGACCTCATTCTGGTTTAGGTTGAAGCTTTAACCAAAGTGGGACTAGTCCACATTATTCTGTTTGTGTTAATAGACTTAGTTTCGATTTTTCCTAGTAACGAGGATGTACACAAGTTAGGAACTAGTTGGGGATAAGGATGTGAATTGGATGTCGACTACAAGTGAGGAGAAGAATTCATGAACAGAGTGAAAGATTTAAAGAAGAAAATGGAGATTGAAAAGACAGGAGAGATTGACAATGTGTAAGATGAGGAGTTAGTTTTCTATGTTGTTCTATGGTTCCAAGCTCAATTCAACATTGTCTTTTATCTCATAAGTACAATTTCACTAGATAAGAAAAGCCTCGAGTTTGATTTTTATGCCAAGTCCCATGTGTCTGAAATAGATGTTGGATTTGTAGGATTACTTACTAATTTAACAAAAACTTACAAAGTCATTTATAAAAAGCCAAAAACTCCAAAGAAATTAAACTCATGTTGGTTGATGATAGATATTCGAAACCTTTTAGGCTAGATGATGAACTCCTATACAATTTTACAGAAGATGTGGGAGAGGAAGAAGATCATTCTTCATCTGTTGATAGAGAGGAACTTATAAGGGATTTAGTGAATATTGAAATAGTTAATAATGCCTATAGTATTAGAAAAAAAAAGTAAAATTAACTTCTAGTTCTTTCCATTACGTAGGAAATGAATTGTTCCTCTACTTTGAATGCCTATGTAGAAATGGGAAATTCTCCAAAGATGGTGACACCAATGGCATAAGTTATGAGGAACATGTTGGACCATTTGATGAAAGCCAAGGAATATGCGTTATAAAGTTTTTCTTTTGAAATCATGTCTCCTAGGATGTTAAGAAAGTTAATGAGATTTATTTTAGGGCATACAATTCCTCTTATATCTATTGAGAGACGATCAATGATAATATATTAAGCTTTTGACTAAATTGTCATGACAGAGAAAAGTCTAAGGATAATAATTACACAAGTGACAAATCTTTTAAGATTTTAAGTTAAGTGACAAATCTTTAAAATTTTTTAATTGAATGATCAACTTTTAAATTTTTTTTAATTAAAGTAAAAATGTTAACTTCGTTAAGTTAATGCTGATGTGACAAGCGGATTTGTCACATCAGCATTCACGTGGCAAAATTGTCACGTCATTGTTTACGTGTATAATCCTTACCTTTAAAACTTTTTAATTCAATGGGAAATCTTCTGAAAAATTTTCAATTTAATAACTAATCTTCTAAAATTCATTCAATTTAGGTTATAATTATTTTTTAATAAAAATAACACATGATTAATACAGTATTATTTTATTAAGAAGTGTTGTCTAACGATTTATAAGTTTAATTAATAAATATATAACTTATCTCTTCAAAAGATTAAAAACTATTTTATTGAAATAGAATAATTTTAAATTATATCGTAAAAAATATATTTTCAATAGAA
>JAOXYD010000136.1:11246174-11273217 GCA_028565735.1 Pinacopodium congolense
ATTATGGAGATATGTGGATATAGGGGTATTACGGGCATTATATTAAAAATATAAGGACAAAAGAGACTAAAAAATAAGGTCATTAATTGTTCTGAAATATCTACCTGAAAAAGTACTTTTTTGAAAAACATTAAATTGGATCTTCTTTAAAAAGCTATTTTTTAGCTTTTGAAAAAGCTAGGACCCGTTTGAAAAGGTTTTGACTTTTAAATTTGGTTTTCAGATTTTCTAAACATAAAAAATCAATAAATAACATCACAGAAATAAAAAATACTCTAATATAGCACAGAAATCAAGACAGATAATACAAAAATCTATAAAAATACACAAAACCCAATACAAATATATAACATCTATAACTAAAAATTACGACAAAAAATCACAACCCAAAACTCAATCAAATAACCCTTAAATCTGTTAGAAAAGCACTTCTTAATGTTACAGCTAAACACCTATTTTTTTTTCAAAAAAGATCTTTTGCGTTAGAAAAATGCACTTATTACCCTTCCAAAAGCCCAACAAAACTGGTGCTTAAGAAACCCGTGATTAGAAGAAATAAGAGAAAAAAAATAAAAAGATAATAACATGCCAATATTACTATTGCAAAGAGAAGGGATACTTTGTTAATGAATATCCCAAAAAATTTAATAAAAAAAATTGAAATAGATAATGATATAGATGAAATGATAATAAATAAAGAATTTATTCTCTTTAATACATTTGAAGACTGTTCATCTCATGAAAGTATTTATATTATAACTGAAACAAAATACGAAGAAGATTCAACTTTTAAAGATGAATGAAATAACGAAAACTCTTGAAATTATTAACTCTATGGTAGGTACTTTTGAATAAGAAGATAAATATAGTCAAGATATTTTAATTGATAAAAAATGTTTAAAAAGATTCGACCTTATTATATTAATTTATATAATGCATTCAATATGATATTATTTGAAAAGATAGAAATTAAACTTATTAAACACCACATATTTTATGGGATCAATTTGCATAAAAAAGTTTTTCAAATAATCTTTAACTACAAATAGAGTTAATATACATACCTTTATTATCTAAACATGATATTCGATTAGTAATGATAAGTGAGGCGCGGAATTATTCTTTAATAAGACAAAAAAATAAAAATGAGACTTAAAGAATAGAAAATATAAGATTTTCTTTTTAGTATTAAAAAGTAGTTTTAAAAAATAAAAATATATATTTTAAATTTAAGAAATTTATTTAAAAATATTAATTATTTTAATAAAATTTAAATTAATTATATTAAAGTCTATAAAAATAGAAATAATAAAATTAAAATTATTCAAACACTGTGTAAAAGCTTCTTATTGGACAAAGACTTTCGCTTCCTTCCCACAGCAGATTGAAGGTTCTTCTTCTCAAATTTTCTTGCCTTCCCCAATTTTCCCGTATCGTCACTTGTAAACTGGTGATATAGCTTCGGTTGAGCGGGGTTAAGCCAAAGGCAGCTTAAAATTTCAATTAACTTAGCGGGTGCCTTGTGCAATTTAAGATATTTGATTGGTTTAGAACGCTTTAACTAGAACCGCCACTCGCCTGCTGTTAGAGTTATAGAACAATTACGGCTTGTGGGGGCAGGGGACGGAAAAATCATTGCATGAATTTCAAGGGCATAGTGGCAATGCAATAGCAGCTTCGTCTAATATAGGAAAGAAAAGCTCAGAACAATTTTGGGGGTTATCTGTAATTAACTAATTATGCTGTGATCATATAGAAATTTTGAATGATTCGTTAAATGGACGACACGACGTCGTTATTCACGCGTTTAGCGGGACCGGTCGGTTAACGATACGAGACTACGTCACTATAAAAATCCTCCAAACTGCAAGCCCTCGACACTCTCACTTTCCGTTAGTATTCGTGGCTTGCGGCTAGGGTTTAGCGAACTGCTCTGTCTCTGCCCCTGTATTTGAGGTTGTTTTTTTCGAGTTGCCTTCTTCTTTGAATCTTCTTTGGTCGATTTGTATCATCTCATAAGGAAATTGCTAGCATTGTTTCGTCGTATTACTAATGATTCTATGCTTTAGATCCTTCATTTAGATCTGTATCTCTAATTTTTGCTTTTTCTAACGATTGATTGGATATTAGCTTATATTTGCGTCAGATCTTGTAGATTTGTTTTAGATTAGATTTGGTTGTTTTCTCATTGTTCCTTTTTTTTTCACTCGGTTGATGTCGATCCTGACAATAGAACTCAAACGCTAGTATTGACTCTTTGAACTTAAAGTGCTTATCCGTCTTCGTCTGCATTTTATGTGGCTTGTACGATGTCGCATTGCCATGTGTTTATGATGAAAATGTTTTACTCTTTGGATCGTGTTTTTATGTTTATGTTCATTTTCAACTATTTGTCTTCCATTGGGTCTTCTCTTTGGATCGTATTTTTACGTTTATGTTCATTTTCAATTATTTGTCTTCAATTGTTATGTCTTGGGAATGCCTAGAGTAACATGGAATAACAGTTTTTCTTATTATGACAGAAAAGAGTTCAAAATGGGTAAAGAAAAGGTTCACATCAACATTGTGGTCATTGGCCATGTGGACTCTGGGAAATCCACCACCACAGGTCATTTGATCTACAAGCTTGGAGGCATTGACAAGCGAGTTATCGAAAGATTTGAGAAGGAAGCTGCAGAGATGAACAAGAGGTCCTTCAAGTATGCCTGGGTGCTTGACAAGCTCAAAGCTGAGCGTGAGCGTGGTATCACTATTGATATTGCCTTGTGGAAGTTTGAGACCACCAAGTACTACTGCACTGTCATTGATGCCCCTGGACATCGTGACTTTATCAAGAACATGATTACTGGAACTTCCCAGGCTGACTGTGCCGTTCTAATCATCGACTCTACCACTGGTGGTTTTGAGGCTGGTATCTCAAAGGACGGTCAAACCCGTGAGCACGCATTGCTTGCCTTCACTCTTGGCGTTAAGCAAATGATCTGCTGCTGCAACAAGGTTTGTTTTGTGATGTTATAGTAATTCTAAGCCTTCTTTGTGATAGGATTGTAACTAATATATAATGTATATTGTCAACAGATGGATGCCACCACTCCTAAATACTCCAAGGCAAGGTATGATGAAATTGTCAAGGAAGTGTCATCTTACCTGAAGAAGGTTGGTTACAACCCTGATAAGATCCCCTTTGTTCCAATTTCTGGATTTGAGGGTGATAACATGATTGAGCGGTCTACAAACCTTGATTGGTACAAGGGCCCTACCCTTCTTGAGGCCCTTGACTTGATCAATGAGCCCAAAAGGCCTTCAGACAAGCCCCTCCGTCTTCCACTTCAGGACGTGTACAAGATTGGTGGTATTGGAACTGTACCAGTTGGTCGTATTGAGACTGGTATCCTCAAGCCTGGTATGGTTGTCACCTTTGCCCCCTCTGGACTCACCACCGAAGTTAAGTCTGTGGAGATGCACCATGAAGCTCTCCAAGAGGCTCTTCCTGGTGACAATGTGGGGTTCAATGTGAAGAATGTTGCTGTAAAGGATCTCAAGCGTGGTTATGTTGCTTCAAACTCTAAGGATGATCCTGCTAAGGAGGCAGCCAACTTCACCTCCCAAGTTATTATCATGAACCATCCTGGTCAGATCGGAAATGGTTATGCACCTGTCCTTGACTGCCACACCTCTCACATTGCAGTCAAGTTTGCTGAGATCCTCACCAAGATTGACAGGCGATCTGGCAAGGAGCTTGAGAAGGAGCCCAAGTTCTTGAAGAACGGAGATGCTGGATTTGTCAAGATGATTCCCACCAAGCCCATGGTTGTGGAAACCTTTTCAGAGTATCCTCCACTTGGTCGTTTTGCTGTGAGGGACATGCGTCAGACTGTGGCAGTAGGAGTCATCAAGAGCGTTGAGAAGAAGGATCCTACGGGAGCCAAGGTGACCAAATCTGCTGCCAAGAAGGGCAAATGAACCATGCAAATTAGACTTGAAGCAGGTGACGGTTATAGTGGGAATGAACATTGTGTTCTCGTCAGTTATCTATTGCTTGCATGTCTATGCCTTAGTTTTGAAAACTGTGTTTGCAAGTCATCACCATCATCGTGGAGCTGTTATTCACAGAACTGGGTTCTTGACCGGCGGTGGAGTGGCTTTGCTCTATGAAGTCAATTTTCTTGCGTTCGTAGAGTTGAGACTTTAGGTTTAAACACATCTCTGGTATTTTTCAGGAACTTTATTTCTTAATCAACATGCGGCACGTTGCGTTAAACGTTTGTAGCACGTGATTTCAGTTTTGTTTTGGATACTGCAATTTTTTGTTTCAAGAGTCTAATTATAGCTGTCTTTGGCGAACCATTGCAATATTAAGATACTGTCTTTGGCGAACCATTGCAATATTAAGATACAGTATCCTGATTATTAATTCAGGGCATGTTTTTCGTTTATGATTTTTATTTTTATTTTTAATATAATTAGAAAACAATATATAAATTTAAAAAATACATAAAAATAAAAATAAAAAACTTTAAAACGTTGCATCATGCATGTGAAGTCTTCATCACAAAAATCCTTTTGAGCTTACCATTTCTATATTTGACGCATTTTTTGGTTTTGTTGGTTTAATTTTTGAACCATGAATTTATGACAGATTGACTATATGGTTAGATAACAGTATGGACGGCTCCTCCTTAACCATTACCACGTGAAAAAAAAAAGTATTATACTATAATATTTAAAAATATCTATAAAGGTAAAAACGTAAAAATTCAAAAAGTTAAAAATTTGTTTGTCGAAGCTTGAAGATAGATCGATCAAAATT
The DNA here is from genome assembly GCA_028565735.1 of Pinacopodium congolense. NCBI lineage: Eukaryota > Viridiplantae > Streptophyta > Magnoliopsida > Malpighiales > Erythroxylaceae > Pinacopodium > Pinacopodium congolense. The sequence continues at coordinate 11,250,985 of JAOXYD010000136.1, forward strand.
AGAAGCCTATGGCTAAAAGTAGATAGCCTGCACAATGTTTGCTGATCTTCTCGATAAAAGGTCTTTCATTTTGAAGCACTACAAAAAAAAATATAAAATCATTCTTTCATCTCTAGTTAGAAGCTCTGTTTCTTCTGCTTTCTCTATCTAGAAGCGAATTGAGAATGACAGTTGCAGCGACCACAGGCGTACCTGAAGAGCAAGCCGGTCTTCAGTGTTGTTAGCTGATCTTTGTTGCCTTTTTCTACATCCTTGGTTAGGTGAAAGGGACAGGTGACGACATTACAATCAAAGTTCATGATAACTCTACCCCTTGACCCTACTAGCTCATCGTTATGTCCCTTCTGGTGAATTTGACTATTTCGGTTTCTTTGATGCTTATACGGTTTGGGGCTTGTGATTTAAGTGTTTCTGTAGTTGTGAATTACGGTGGTTCATTCGTTCATAAGAAGCTTATGTGGAGTATGTGTTTGTATGTGTGAAGGTGGGATTCTTCCAATGGTATTTGCTTGCTCTTTTTTAAAAACTGTCAAGCATTGTCTTTTATGTGTTTTTGGTTTCTTCCATTATTTATGTTAAGTGTGTTTATACTTGTTATTTGATGGGTATGTGGTATTTTATGTTATAATTAAGTTTATGTTTGATTGTGAGATGTTTTATTGTTGCTTATATCTTAGTTAAACTCATTACTTGCCTTGGTTTGCTTCTATGGAATTTGAGTAGTGGGTACATGCAGTTGAAGCTCCTAGACTTGCTTTAGTCCCTTACCTCTTGATTACATGCATTAGTCAATGATTGTTTAGGGTTTAACTTTATGTATTTTGACGCTTAGTTCTGTAGTTAGGCTCCGCCTGCATTTAAAATGCCGTTCAGATTGCCATGAAAGTGTGTTATTCTTCAACAGAATAAAAATATTGGTGATGTATTGGTTTTTATTTTTTGTGATTTGATTGCAAAGTGTTTGATGTATGTAGGCACGACATAATGGTGAAAAGCTAATCTAGTTGACCCTGTAGGACATGCTGAATGTTTTGGAGCGATGTATTGATCTTGGTTCTTATTACAAATGATTTCTTATCCTCTATATTGTTACTATCATGCTTTTAGATTAGTGCCTCTTCCTGATCAAGTCTATGTGTCATTAGTATCTGTTTTTCAGCATAGACACAAGTTTGACACCCTTAGTGGCTCCACATGTTAGGTGGCCTTGTAAGCTTTGATTTCTCTGCATCCTTTACTTTATCGCAATTTTCTGTTTGTGATTTGGAATTTGAAAGGTGTTCTAAAGGAAAGAATACAACCAGAGGACATATGCATCTTAGATCGAAATAAGACTGTTTTATCAGTGTCATCTCTAAAGCCATATCTTTATAAACCTCCCAGGGCTCAGATTGTGGGCCTATTTTCATAAAGGTATATTTTATGTGTTTATTTATCCTCTTCTCAAGTTACAAAGGACTAGTTAGATGGCTAATATCTTTTTTAATGATAAAGATTAGGCTATTTTCTACAACATTTAAATCCATAAAAGTTAGTGGAATTCTTCTCTTCAAATTTGCATAATTTTTTTTGCAATTTAATTAATTTTCTAGTATTTTGAGGATTATTCCCATTTATACATTGGTTTGAATTAGTGAAATATATTCATTTTGTTCTATGATTCATACCAAATATTTGGTTTCTTATGTCACTGTTATAGGGCATCACAAAATCTCCATTTTCTAATGAGTTCCGAGTTCTATCAGAATATAACGAAGAGGGTGAATGACTAATGATCAAAATGGTTAAGGTGTTTCATTTGCAAGTGAATCATGAGCCTTGCCTTAATTAGTCATAATTCTAATACTTTTTAAGTTGGAAATTTAACTCTCTTTGACCTTTGATTTCATTGTTCTTAGTGGAAGGTTGGAAGATCTGAGAAATTCAAGATTAAAACTGATCAATTCTTGATTTTTGTGTGTTATGAGTTTTCATTCATAAAACAATTACTTCACTTTAGAATGAAATGTCATCTTGTACATGTTTCATCAATGTTACATATGACCTTGTAGGACACGAAAATTCTATTGAACATTCTTAGTTTGTGGGATTTTTAATGTTAAATCTTATTGGAATTTTTGGATCTTGCCTTCTATCCTTGGCATCATTGTCTTCTCAGAGTCACAATAAGATTCTTGTCTTCTGGTAACATGCAGGCATATTAGATACATAATACTAGAGTTGTTATTCACAGTCATTGAACAGAGTCTTGTCTTGCAACAATGATAATCCTATTAGCCAAAGAATTTAAAGTAAGCATTTCTATATTCCCAACTATAATTGGTCTTAACTTGGAACTTTTCTTTATGTTGCCTAGGAAGCTTTTTAATTTACTTTATACCTTTGTTATTCTTATACATGTAAGAATACGTACCAGTGGATATATGTTGATTTGTGTATAGTGGTGTTCTCATTGTTGCAGAAAGCATTTTATTATGAAAAGTTTACACATCTCCCAACTTCTTCATTATACATCCTATGCGTAAACCATAGATTTTATGTTGCAGGACATGCATCTGGCCAATGTCAATTTTAATCATCTGCATCTTTTACAAGTGATGTGCTTAACTTCATTATTTGATTTGGTTCTTCATGTTTTACATTTTACAGATTACACATATGGAGATGATTAATGGAATCCAAGGGCATAGGTATTATGATGAACTTATGGTCCCCATAACAGAGAATATAACCTACGAATATGAGCTTACAAAATCTCTTGCTAAAGTTGAATGTCTTTATTCATCCTAAACTTTAGAAATCTAGTTAATAATCTTGATGATTTTTAACAACTTTATTCTTACTTACACAATGTTATGATATTTAATGAGGTTATTGTAGGTATTCTTGTTTTTTATGTGCAAAGCAGAGACAATGGAGTGATTCTCTATACGCCTTTGGATTTCTTATTCCAAATTTGTCATTTTCTCTCACTCTTTCTGGGAAACTAAACATGCCCCTTCTTCGTCCCTATTGTTGTGTTATTACCATTACTGTACTATAGTTCCACCATTTACATCATTCTTATTTGATGTTTGTTCTCTAAAGCAGGGTTGATGAGGTCCCTAGCTTCATGGCCATAGTTGGTCTTAAAATTGACTGTCTAATGATGACAAATATTGAATTATGGACATCCTATGAGTGCTTGCTTTTTTTCCATATGAGCAATGACTCACTAGGTTGGATTCAACTTCTTGATTGTATTATGATTACTCTGACCCTTTTTGCGTCTGTTGAAGGTTGCATCAGACAACTTGAAAGTCCTTATGTCATGCCTTTGAGAGGGGTTGCAAATCATCTAAACATAAAGGGAAATTACCTTTATCTTCACAAATTGAAATTATTTTGTTAATAACATATAGTTTAGCTGATTTTTTATAATGTCTAGTTTATCTTTGGGAGAAGGACAAGATTCTACAAAAGAATAAAACTTAAATTGTTACAGTCTTTGGCCACATTGGTTTTAATGCATTTATTTTAGTTTAAAATATGTTGTTGATACCTCATGCGTGTTATGTTGAACTTGATGATAACTAAAATCCACTCCATGATTTACCAATGATCAAGAACTTGAATTGAAGTTCTTACCTATTTTGTAAATTTGGATATGGATATAACCTAAATATTAATGTAATGAATGGACTATTGTTACACCAATATTTCTAGTCTTGTGTTATGTTAATGCCCCTTAGATCTTGATATAACTCTACTTATTTTGTTGCAGGTGAGAGATAAGATGGATCCCAATAAGCTAGTTAAGCTTAGATAGCATCACTTAAAGTCGTTTAAGTGAATGTATTTTCACATTGTCCCTATTAAGAGCTATGTTTATTTGTAATTTGTAAAGAATATACTGAGACATTGTTTATAATGAAGCCAGAAAACATGTACAGCTATGAAGAAGGAAAATGTAATATTTTCTCCAAACCCATCATTGAGTAGTATGCTTTTAAGAGGTTAATCTAATGATGTAGTACTTTTCCTAGTGTCATTTATAGTATCCCCGAAATCTGCTTAGGTTTCTAATTTGCTTCAATTTTTCTTTTCAGATACAACTATATGGTGGAAAAATAGACATCTACGTCAAAGGTTCTAATCTTTAGAGACCAGTAAGTAACAAAGCAGTTGAATAAACCAAAAAGGCTCATGCAAAATCAATTAGGGAAGCAGTAACCACCTGGCAACTTATTGTGAAGAAAATGGTGAATGAGATAAATGCCAACAACTATTCTAATAGATTTAATAGCAGTAACAACATGGGATAAGAGAACTGGCAAGTGACTGAATTGAAAACCAATCATTTGGACAATGGTTGGGGTGTAGCACATAACAAGTAGAGAGGTAATGTCTCAGAAAAATGGAGTAAACATGAATTGTGACATTGGCATACTTGTTCCTTTATCTAGGTAGGGTTTGATGGAATTTTCATAGAAGTCATGACATCTGGCTTGGTGTAGTTTACATTATGAGAATGATGCCATTGGAATTATGTGTCTTAATGTTAAATAGTAATGAAAGGGAAAGCAGTAAAATGTGTACACTAAGACCTTTGGATTTCTCATATTTAGATGATGCTGAATACGATGTATCTCATGTGTACTTCTAGAATTGTAATTGAACTCCAATGTTTTAGAATAAAGTGAAGTTCTAGATTTGAATAATATTTATTCTATTGCATCTCTATTCGAATTTATTTTGACTTGGTTGTGTTCATGAGGAAACAATGATTTTGCATTGGTTTAGATTTTCACTTTGAATTGGGGTGACATTTTCAATACTAAAAAAAAAAAAAAAAGACACGAACCTAGATCTTGAGTTGGGAGAATTAGATCTAGGTAATGTGTGTAGAGTATGTTGTTATTGAAGTTTTAAGGTGTAGAAGGGAAATTATAAGGACTTTATATGGAGGAAAAAATGGGTTATGAAAAAGTTACAGAAGAGTGCAGGAAATATCATTGTATATCATATGTAGATATTAATCTATATGTGCACTTTTAATATGCAAAAGAGATTCAATAATTGAATGTCTAGAAAATATACATTGGTAAAAGACTTCATAGATGTCTGCAAGTCTGGAAATATTCAACATTGATTGTCCAAAAATATTTTTCTATAAGTCATACATTGTCCAAAAAAACACAGCAACCAGTAGCAAAATGAACATCTAAAAGTTGTGTTGCAAATGTGGTGAAGCCAAAAAAACTAGAAAACATCGTTGATAATTAACTCCATGAATTATGTTTCTAGTGTAATGGTAATATGCTGGTGGTGTTGATATTGGTTGATGGCCTACAACATTGAAATGCATTGTGTTAAAAAGTAAAATAACCATAAAAGTACTGGTACTTCATCAATAATTCAAACCATAAATAAACTTGTTAGTGGTAATGACGGGTTCATGACTGCTCCAGTTCCAGCGGCAACATCTATTAACAAAGTACTAACATCTTGCCACAAGCATGAAGGTCTAACAAAACCATGTGTTGTTGTCATCTGAAAAATTGTAGCATGCAATATTCAGTATAAAACTGCTTGTAGAGATAAAATGTGTAGATAATAATGAATAAAGTTTAAAACAGTAAATACAACTATCAGTGAAACAATTTACATGGGATCTCTTCCTCCTATGAAGATGGATGTCCTTCATCCGAGATTTTAACCTCTTTTTTGAAGGCCTCCCTCATCATCTTGAAACAAGTGGATCATGGATTATATCATTGATGAAAGGGGAAGCAACAGTAGTTTCAACATCATCTATATGGCTTATAATTCCAGATGTTAATGTTATGTAGGCTCTTTTTAACAGGCCATTCAAAAATTCGTATCTTATTTCACCATTTATAGCATAATCAACTGCTTCATAAAATTTTAATTCCAACTTCCTCAACCTAGTGAGTGAGATATCATCATCCTTTCGAATGTTTCCCACCTTAATTTTTGAATGACGTCTAACAATATCTTTACACCAATGTTGAAAGAAAATATTATTCGAAATCTTATTAACTCCAATTTTTATTAAAATCTTGAACAAATGCTTGCATACAATTCCCTTGAACTCTCATAGCTTGCAATTACATTTGGATTGAGACCTCGATTAAGAGATGGTTACTGTAAATACATCGATTATGCCACCTTCTTCACCCAACTCATTGAATTTTTAGACATTTGCATCCCCTTCCACGCTTGTCTTTATAACTTCACAATACACAGTATTAGTGAGTTTAGTTTGAATAAGTCAGAGTATGGTGTTTGTGTACGTCTTATAAAACAGCTTCTCAATATCGAGCCATGTTACTAATAAGATAAAAGTGGCTGAAGACATATAATCCATATGCACTTCCCTCTTATTCTTCTCCCTAATAAATTTCTGGTACTGCTCTACAAATAGCGCCAATATGCTCCTTGCATGTACATACCCATCGAAGAATGAATTCATCCCCTCACTTCTCTGTGTTGTAGACATTCCTTGCCAAAATTTAGCACGGACATATGGAGGAGCCCATCTTTCATGCTGCTGAAAAAGAGACTTAATCCAAGCATTATTTATAACGTTATAGTCATTTGACATTTTCTTCCACTTTACACCAAATTCTTCTTTGGTTTTTATGTCATAAACAACCCCTATAAAATAGTATTTGAATTTTTTTATAAGCTTTATAAGTAGCAAATTTCTCAGGAAATTTTTTAAGTATGTGTCATAGATAAAGCCGGTGTCTAATATTGAGGAATGTTATTCTAATATCATTAAAGATACTTTTTCATTCATCAAATATAATGGTTTCCGGTGGCATGCCATTCATACAAGTAATTTAAAAATTAAATAGCCAACAAAAGGTTTCTGTTATCTCATCTGACAACAATGCACATCTAAGAAGCACTGACTGTGCATGGTGATTTATAGCTACGAAAGGAGCAAAGGGAATTTCATATTTGTTGACAAGATATGTTGTGTCACATGTCACAACATCGTGAAACTCCATATATGCTGCATAAATTCTTGCATCCGCTTAAACAACATATCTTAATCATACTTCATTATCATTGTCCAATGCATAGAAAAATTGATTATTTGTTTCCTTCATTCAAATAAACATCTTGTATACTAATTCTACACCACCTCTAACCAATCTCTGTATTTTTATCATGTCCAAGTGATTTAGGTAATTCTTTCGTAGACACTGTAGATTGTTATAACCCTCAGCTCCAATTACAACTAAGCATACATTTGTGGCATGCCTATTCCCACAATGATCATTAAATTGTAGTCTTCTGTACATCTGGGCATCCACGAAGCAATGTTGCCTCATGAACCTAACATTAATAGGATTTAAATTATGATTACAAACATCTTTAAATTTGATAATAACCTAACTATCACCATTTTCATGGCATCATAACATAGCATTGCAATCAATTCTACTAGATGGATGTGGTTTCATCCTACCCAAAGTTTGTGATTTATGTGAGCATTCCTGATGACACAAAAATGTCCTACTTTTAAATTGTCTATTGGTGTCTTTTTTGCCACCACGTATAGCAATAATGAACCTCTTCATCTTAGTATAATTTTGATAAGTTTGATAGATTGATTCTCATGAAGACCTCTAGGTTTCTTGCTCAAATATTACATACATTTCAATTATACATTCATCATCACCTTAAAGCACATATGGTATGGTAACGAGATTTGTTGAATTGGTGATGGTACAATTAACATGAGGAGCATCACATGAGGTTTTGTGAATTAGACCACAAATTTCATTAATGAAGTGATTGGATGAATAACACCACTACATAAGACAATTGACAATTAAGCAACAACATAACTGATATACATCCTTTTCACAGTGAATGTGAGAAATAGGGAAAGATGCTTATTTTGTATAAAGCAATTGGAAATGGCAATGTTTAATAGATTTAGCATCTGTGATGTTTATAAATGGCATCTTAAACATGACATACTAGATATAACGACAAGTTTTTGAAAATAGAATAATTATCGTTACTTGTGTGCTGAAGGCTGAGACAATGGTTAAATGAGAGATAAGTAGAGATTATTTATGGTGTCTTTGAAGAACGTGGAAAATATGGTCTTCCCATTGAGATGGTTGCTTTTACTCTAAAACTTGATGGATGTGTTTTGGCTGGAAGGAAACTTGAAATGAAAAAAAAACTGTTTAAAAGTAATAATGGGATGTACAGATAAATCAACACCAAATCTAAATGTAATTTATCTAACATTGACATCCATCATTAGTTAACATGGGTACAACTAAAATCATTTCCTTTATATAATTAGCTATGATAGAATTATATAAAGGAGTGGGTATGATGGGAATGATGGGTTAGGACTTACCCACTCCTAACTTTTACTACCCTTGGTTAAAAATTCTAAGGGTACCTTTCAATGCATGATGTGCAAAAATCATTTAAGTGTCTGATAAAAAATGGCAACAAAGACATGTTTGTGAATTATCCCTAGATATAACTTGATGTTCTTTTAACAACCCAATCTCCTGCTAATGCAATTTATTTGATTGCATTAGGATATATTCTGTATATATAATAAGTGTGTATTCTATAAAGTACCACCGATCTTCTAGATTGAAACAAATTGGAAAAGGTCTAGTACAACACTATATCTCCTACTAACTCCACATCATTTACCATGGATTTCAAAGATGCAGTTAGATGTGTAGAATAAAAATTAATCGAATATCTATGTTTTATTTTGTAGTAGTCATTATCTTGTTTAAATATATTGAACCAAGGGTTGGTTCCACCCTTGTTTTGATGATGGCAAAGTGTTTCTACTAATGTATTTTCAGAGTTTGATAATGAAAAAGTATTTAGAGTATATTTGATGGCTAAGAAATTAAGTTAGTAATTAAGTAAAGTTTGTAAGTCATGGAATTATGCTTTAGATAAAGATTATGAAAATTGAAGTTGTATAAATTGATTAAGTATGTAGATAAGGTGAATGAAATTGTTTAGATTAATATGTTAAGGGAAGTTGGTAAACTAGATGAATTGATTTTGTTAAGTTTGTATAATTGTATAAAATGTGTTAAGATTTGACTAGTATTGTTTTGTTTTTGCTAAAAAATGTTGAATTGGCTTAAGAGCTGAATGAAATTGATTTTGCATGGATTGATTAATGTTTGTATAAAGTTTGGAAGCTAGATTGTTGAACAAGTTCAGTTGAATTGTAAAATCTGTATAGCTGACTTGGGAAAGAAAGTAAGTATACTTCTAGAGCTCTAAATGTTATGATATTATACAAGCTGTTAGCAAAATGTGTGAAGAAGCTACCCACAAAATTTCACGTCATTTGGATGAAGAATGAAGAAAACATGGTAAAAACATCGAGTGGTACTTCGAGTTGTCATCATAGGCATCGGTCGATTGAATGAGGTGTACGGGGACTTCGATCGACTTTATTAATTATTCAATCAACCAAATGAAGTGAAATTTGACAGTATTAGGTGTTAGGTCGACCGAATGAGACCATTAGTCGCCTGAATGGCCATAGGTCGACCAAAGGAGGTCATTCGGTTGACCAAGCATGATGAAAACGCAACGGTAAGTTGGCAACGGGCAGATTGAGCAATGGATACCACATTTAATGACTATGAAAGTTGGGAAACGGTTATTTGGTCTTATGAAGAGTATAAATAGGTGTGTTTTGTGTTGTTTAGGAATCAAGAAAGTATCCAAGGAGTATAGAAAGTGTTTATACATTATTGTTGAGTGCTCTTGAGTGTATATGAGTTATTGGTGAAGTTGTTAGTTAGAATTCTGTGAGGGTTATTCTTAAGCCTTGAAAAAGAAGAGTGATGTTATCCTTTAGCCTTAGAAAATGGAGTGTTGTGAGGTTATTCCTAAGCCTTAGAAAAGGGAGAGTGAAAGGTTATTTTTGAGTATTTTCATTATTTTTTGAAAAAATATTTATACAAATTGAATAAATCAAGGCCATCTCTAAAAGGTGATACACATTCCCTTCTAAGGATCCAAATAATAACAACTTTGTAGGTTATAATAACAACTTTGTAAACCTACATATTCCAAGGCTTCATTTTCTCGTTGAACTTTTAAACCAACATACAACAATTAGCTATATAGAAAGAAAAAAAAAAAGCTTAACCTTGCTTGGCTACTATTTTTATTATTGGCACAAAGGACAAAAAATTATTGCTTTTATTTATAAGGAGTTTTGATATTGACATTTTTATGACTTTGTGTTTTAAAAAGTGGGATAATTTACAAAATCAATAAATTAAAGGGAGCTTTGATAATTTTGATAAGGTTTTAATTTTAGATAAATCTTATTATGTATTGTGTTTCTTTATAAAGAGTATTATGATATATTAATTGTATTTATTTAAGGGAAACTTGTTTTCTCTTACTTATGGAGGAGTTTGATTTTTTAAAGTAAGTTATGATACATGACTTTAGAGAGACATGAATTTAGGGGAGTTTAACTTTTGAAAAATTTAGGGGGATTTTTTAAATTTTAATAATATTGGTGTCTTTTGAGATTTTGAAATGAGTTTTGGATATGTGATGATAGTGTAGATATGATTGCTTGAAATAATTCTATGTGTTTTGAATTTTTGAAATAAGTTTTGATTGAACTTATGATTACTTATTGTTTTTTTGTTATTATACCAAAAGAGAGAGAGAGAGAGAGAGAGAGAGAGAGATCACTAGTGGTATTAAGAATATTTATGAAAGTTTATAAGTGGTTTTGAAAAATTTGAAGTATTATTAAGAAAGATCAAATGGTTTATAGTAACATGTTTTTTAGTACGTGGAATTTTTTATGATTCCAAACAAAGGGTAGAAATTATGTGATACTAATTTAAGGGGAAACAAAATGGTTTACATTGTATGTGATATACTTTTTATGTTTCCCTAATATCATATAGTTTTTCCATTATAAAAAAGAAAGAGATTATTGAGTTAAAGAAGGTTCCATGTAAATTTTGATGAATAAAGAAGGTTCCACGTAAATTTTGATGAAGAAAAAATAGTACTGCTAATGCGTTTATTATGTTTAATGTGTTGAAAAGATAAGATTGAAGATAAAGTATTTAAGAGATAAAATTTTAAACTTTTGAGCTTAAATAAAGTTCATGAAAAACCAAAAGTCAAAGAAAAGACTTAAGAACAAAATAGTGCTTTTGAAAAAGCTATGCATTGTAATTTATATTGTAATCTTATCTTAATCATCACAAGGAGTTTACTAGGATATAATCATGCATGTTAAATTCATGCTTACTTTTAATAAATATAGGTTGCATATTTAAGAGGAATCGTATGGAGAATGTTTTGATACATTAAAACTTTTTAGGAAACTAGTTTGATGAGTATACATTAAGGTTTATATGAAAAATAAGTGATTAAAAATGTTAGGATATGTTTTAGGGTTGGTTGCATGTGTTAACTTACATGAGTTCGTGAAAAATTTGATTTTGCATAGGCTGGTCGATTAGTGTGATCCACCAATGCTTTTGGTAATAGTCAATTAGTTTTCCAATTCCATAGGGATTAGTTTACCAGTAGGTTAGATTGATCGACCAATGTGTTGTGATTTTGCAAGAACTAGATGACTAGTAGATAAGACTAGTTGATCGATGACTAGTCAAACAATTCAATTGAGTGATCGTCTGATGACACATGAAAGTTGACTCTAATGGCTAGTTCTAATGAATATTTTTATGTTAAATGATTTTTAATGAATCCTAATGACTATAAATAGATAGTAGATCAAATTTTACTTATAATTAGGCATGTTGGATATATTTTTTGCATTGAAAAGTGTTAAGAAACATAAAAATGAGTTATAAAGGTAGTTGATATTTGTTTGGATGGTTTTGGTGTATTTTGTGAAAGCTTTTACTGCATAAATTTTTTAGTATGTTGGTGAGCCCTTTAAATATTTTGGATGAGTGAAATGAGAAATTTTGTATAGTGTATTTGTGGGATAGTGTAGTTGTGAGATAAAAAAAGTTGTAAGGGATATTCTTGTACCCGTTAGAAAAAAAAAGAGTGATTGTAAGGATTGCTCTAGAATCCTTTAAAAAATAGTTATTATAAAGTGAATTTATTGATAATAACATTTCCAATAAAGAGCTGGAGATTGGATGAACCATTATAAATTTAATTTGTCTTTCTTCTTCCTTTCCTCTTTATTTTTCAAATTTATCTTATTTCAATCATATTATTATATTATTTAAACTTCTGCATACATTTAGAAGAAAATTTTTAATTAGTTGCAAAAGACTAATAAAAACTTAGAAAAATTAATGTCATTTAATCTGCCCCTTTTTTGGTACCATATAGAGATCAACAATAGGTAAATTTTAATTTTTTAATTCCTAATTCAATAAATATAATAAAAATATTAAATATATAAGAGAATTAAAATAATGAAAAGGTAGATTATGATAGTTTTTTACTTTTTAAAAATTATTTATAAATATTAATTTTTAAAAATTTATTTCATATTTTAATTTCAAATTAAACCCAATTTTTTTTTACCTTAACCATTAAAACAAAAGTCAATTAATTAAAGGGAGATTCGTGTGCAATTGAAAATTTTTTGTTTTAAAATGGTTAAAGTAAGGTCGCCACTCTATCGTTCTTTAAGTTCTTCTATGGTGAGATGATTATCATGGGATCAGATGGTCCTAAATTCAACGCTTAGACCTCCAATTAGTATGAATCATTCATGAATTAATTGTTTTTCTTGGGATGGAGCTCCCAATCATCTCCTCTTTATGCTTGCCCCATTCATCTCCTAGTTAGCCTAATCCCTTTGATTTGCCATTTCTACTCTTCCTCCCTCATGCTTCCACTGCCATGTCTCTTTTCTCTTATGAAGTTAAAACCTATTCTCCTTTCTTTTGCTTTCCTATCTTACCATTTTTTGTCATGATTTTTTTGAATTCCAATAACCTAAGGCCTTGTTTCATTGCATTTTTTCTTTGGTTTTTGTTTTCTAATTTTTAAAACACAGAAATTAAAAAAAAAACATACTGATATAGCACAGGAACTGAAACAAATAGTATAAAAACTCAAAAACCCACATAAAAACCAATACAAAAAGACAAAAACTACAACAAAAAAACTATAACTAATAACAATACCAAACGAGCCCTTAAGCTTTACTTTAGCCTTTTTTGGCAATCCTCTTAACCTGCACCCTAACCTTTAACCCGATACAACCCAACATTTCAAACTTCCCTCCTCTAGAATCCTTGGTAAAGGAGAGTCCACAAGCTCCAATAAAGGATCCGGGTGGTCCCAAAGTAGGCCTCAACCTTTTGCTCAAGGTAAAGGTGATTATTGCAACTGTAGCTAAATTAGGTTCCACCTCTAAGCATAATGACAAGGCAATAAATAAAAGTGTAGCTATAGCTTAAGAAGTATCCAGAACAAGAGCTAACTCAACATTCACTAGGAATCACTTTATCTAGCAGAATGAAAAAGTAGCAGCTCTAGCTGAACCTTAAGAATCATCCAGAATAGAAGCTTAACTAACATTCACTTGGAACACTTGGTCTCAAGTTTTAGGGGGTCCTCATTATCAGTGTAGCTCCGCTTCTATTTATCAAACTATGAAAGCAAGCTTATTACCCCCTTCATTGCACAGTCTTAAAGATGGAGATAGGTGTTGGAAATCTACCTTAGTTGGTTTCTTCTTAATTAGAAAACCTTTGTATCCCTTCATTTACAAATAGGCTACGTAATAGTGGAAGCAAGTAAGACTTAGAAGGGTATTAGTTACTAAATATCACATGCTTTTTTTCAAGTTTGTAAATGATGCTTAAGTAATAAAGGTCCTAAAGTTAGGGCCATTGTATGTAAATATTAGACCTCTTTTCTTGAAAAAGTGGAGGCCTAGAACTCACATGCAAGATCTTGAAATTAAGAAAGTTCTATTGTGGATTAGTATCCATAACATTCAATTAGAGTATTAGACCACAAAAAGTTCATGCCACTTAAAAAGATATGTAGGCAAGCCAATCTATCTTGATTAGTAAATGACAGGGATGAAACGAGTAAGTTATGCACAAATTTGTGTCCTTATAGACACCTTGCAGACCCTCTCTAACAAAATCCCCTTGCTAAGGCTCAGTGAAGATGATTAACTTTTCAAAGACACAATGGCCATATCATACTTTTGGAAGCCAAAGGCTGAAGCTATCTTGAGCCCAACTAAAACAAACAAGATATTTTAAAGAGTGTTACACCAATAAGAGGGCAACACTTAACAAGAAATTCCTTCATAATAAGGAATGAACTTATAAGTCAGGCGCAAGATGAGAATGTAGAACCTATAGACTACAACCTACATTGCAATTCCTCCAAGATTCCTCCTCAAGAAGTTTTTGGTGAAACCATACATAATAAATAAATAATTAACTTAGTTAATTAAATAAGTGAGTCAAATTCACTATGCTAATTTATAATCTTATACATATATGTATATAAAAAAAGAGAAAAGAAAGAAAAATAAAAAATAAAATAAAATAAAAAGAAAAAGGAAAAAGAAGAAGCAAGCTATATATATATATTTATAAGGTTAAAGTTATGAGTGATGGTTATTGCTAGTTGATTCGATGTAACTTAATTGAGTAACCGGGGGTTGTTTATGACAAAATGTTTACCTTCATGTCAAAAGATTGAATTACTTCTCAACCAAGTTACTAAGATATTAATTAGTTAATTAAATAATTTATTAAATAAAAAATGTGAAAGTGTTTAAAAAGTTGATGCATTAAACTCATTATATTTGCCTTTCACATGTGGAATTGATTTTTGTGATTTTGGTTGAAGGTTGAAAAATAATTAAATAATTTAAATGCATTTGAAAATTGATATGAATAATTAATTAGATAACTTTTCAATGAGTCATTATTTTTTAAATATGAAGAAGACATTTGCAGTAATGATGCTGTTAATCTTAGATTAATTTTCCTATAATTATATACTAATTGAGAAAGTTGATGGATTGGTCTGCTTAAGGACAAGCAAACACTTAATTGTGGGGGAGTTGTTAGGGGTAAATTTATAGTGTTTTTTTAATGTTATTTGTTGTATATTTACCCCTATTTCAGTGTTTAAATGTTTAATTTATGTTTAGAAATGATTCAATTGCAGTTTAATGTGAAGAATTCGAGATTAGGTGGAAAGGATGCAAGAAGATTATGAATTCTGGACCATTAACTACACCCTATATAGCCCAATGTTGATGGACTACGAACCACTGTTGAAGGAGTAAAAAATAGACTACTAACAGCGGGTTGTTTATCTTTTAATGGCGTTGTTGTAGTTTAGTGTAGACCACCATTGAAGGACGGCATCATCAATTCTTGACTCAAATCTTCATCATTTCCCGTTGTCTTCTTCCTCCGCTTGTAGCTTCTCCATCCTTATAAATAGAGGGCTTCTCCAGACTTTTTAAGCATATAGATTTAGAGCAAAACACCTTAGTTTTAGTTAGTTTTCATATCAAAGTAGTTTTTAGGTTGTTTTTCATTTCAATCTTTTGTAATTTGAGATTTTCAAGTTGTTTTCAATTTCTCGTAGCTTCATGCACGTGTTATGACTTAAAAAACCATCTGGGGATGTTATTTGGTTTATTCAAAACTCTTAATTTTATGTATTATTTTTTTTAATTTGAATTAATCAAAATATCGTTACTTAAGTCATATTTATTACATTCTTTGATTAATTGTTGCGCTTAATGTCTAATTTCAGTTAAGTTATCATGCTGAATATATTTATGGATGATTAATTGTGTTAATTTATTATTAATGTATGATTAATGAATTAATCTTTGTTTATTAAATTCTTAATAACTGTCTTGAATTGATCACTTAAGATATTGTCACCAAATCATCTAATATTCGACAGTTTCTACCTAGGTTATTAGAATAGTTAATAAACATCGGGGTTTAAATCATTGAACTAACCAAAGATTGATTGATCATGAGGGTGGTAGTCTTATATTGGGATGATTTAAGATTAGACTTCCTGAACTTTAAGCCTATAACCTAAGTCTGAAGTAGAACCAAACTTTAGGGTAGTACTAACATAGAGCAGTCAGTGTATTAACCATAGTGCTGCTTTGATTTAGTGAAGACCATATATTAAGTATAATTGATCTCTAAATCAATTAAATCATCAACCACCAAAGCTTAATTGAATAATTTAGGAAAAGTAATATGTTGGTCGTTTATAATTTATTGCAAAGTTTCTAGTTTTTTAAATTAGCTTTTAGTTATTTATTTTCTAAAATCATAAAACTGAGTGTTCTTTAGATAATTTTAATTCAATTGACGGGATCGATACTCGGAGTCTTAAATATACTCTACTTTATTACTTGATTTGACCAGTACGCTTGCTGAAAAGTTAGTCTTGAATTAATTGTTAAATTATTCTTTGAAAGATATATTAATTTTTACTAATTTTATAAGTAACCAACCGCATTCAAGTTTTTGATGTCGTTGCCAGGGAAGTAAATTTTAAATTTAGGATATATATGTATCAATTATTCTAGAGTTTGTTTTCTTGTTTGTGTTGTTTTCTTTGTTGTGTTATATGTTTATTTTATATTTAGTTTTTTAGTTTCTTTCTTTGTTTGTTTTTATTGTCATCTTTGTTTATGTGTTAGGACAACTTTTGGTAGCATATTGAGTTATTAAGAAGATACTAAGGCAAAATTATCATTGTCTTGATAGCCAATGATATGACTATGAAGTTAGGATTAATTGGAGCTATGAGTGGACTAATCAATTTGAAAATTTAAAAACCAATACCCCTGAATATAAGGAATACCTTGATTGCTCTTAGCTTAATTCTTCTTATGTGGAGCAACCTTTATATTTTCCTAGTCAACAATATCCTGAGTATATAGATGAGTATACCTCTAATTGGATTGATCACAGTAATTATTCTTGGATTAATAAGGCTGCATCCATTTCACATTAAGAAAATCCTCTTCAGACTAAACATGATCACAAAACCAGGGAGCAAATTTTATAATCAATTAGGGAAATTGATTATGTAGAGTCAATTTATCTAGTAAGTAAGAATTGTGAGTCAACATCAACTTTAGATAACACAAATTTCAAAACTGTTGAATGTGAGCATCATTTTCCGGTTGTTGAACATAAGATAGATAAAGAGTCCAAGGTAGCATTTGAGAGCATAGATTTTATAGGTATTTTAGTTTTTGATTTTCGAGTAGAAGTTGAATACTTAGAATTTTTTCCAAAATGCTTTGACAAGGATAAGATTTATGAACTCAGGACCTTTCTGATTGGTATAGGCAACCTTCAATAATTAGTTTGACATTATGCTAAGGACGAGGATGCGAAGTTAAGTGTTGGATAGTCTATCATTGATGGATTGTAGACCCTTATTGAAGGAGTCAAAAACAGACTACTAATGGCTGGTTGTTCATCGTTTAATGGCGCCATTGTAGTTCGGTGAAGACCACTATTAAAGGACGGTTGACATGTTTTCCAACAGATTCTTCAACATTTGAGGCTTGTCATTTTCCTCCACTTGCAGCTGCTCTATCCCTATAAATAGAAGGCCTCTCCAAATGTTCTAAGCATCTAGATTTAGAGTTAAACATCTTAGTTTTAGTTAGTTTTCATATCAAAGTATTTTTAGGTTGTTTTTCATTTCAATCTTTTGTAATTTAAGATTTTCAGGTTGTTTTTAGTTTTCAGCAGCTTCATGCACATGTTATGAGTTAGAATACCATCTGGGGATGTGATTTGGTTCATTCTAAACTCTTAATTTCATGTATTATTATTATTGTTTTGAATTAATAAAAGTATTGTTGCTTAAGTTATATTTATGATGTTCTTGGAATAATTGTTGTGCTTAATGTTTAATTTCAGTTAAGTTATCTTGTTGAATCTGTTTATGGATGATTAATTGTGTTAATTTATGATTAATGCATGACTAGTGAATTAGTCTTTCTTTATTGAATGCTTAATTCTTGTCTTGAATTGACCACTTCAAATATTGCCATCAGATAATCTAGAATCTGACAGTCTCTACCTAGGTTATTATAAAATTCAATAAAAAGCGTAGTTTAAATCAATGAACTACCAAACGATTTGTTGATTATGAGGGTGCTAGTCTTAGATCAGGAGGATTTAAGATTAGAATTCCTAAACTTTAAGCCTATTATCTAAGTCTGAAGCATAACCAAACTCAGGATAGGAAAAATAGAGATAAGTCAATGTCTTAACCATAGCACTGCTTGGATTTAGTGAAGACCCTAGATTAAGCATCACTGATCTCTAAATCAATTGAATCATTAACCACCAAAGCTTAATTGAATAATTTAGGAAAAGTAATGTGTAGCTCTTTTGTAATTGATTAGGATTTTTCTACTTTTTTTCAATTAGCTTTTAGTTTTTTATGCATTGTTGAAATCTAGGGGAAATTGTTAAGGAACTAAAAAGTTCATCGATTCTGCATATTAAAGGGTCTCCATCAGCCTTGCATGTAGTAGCTTATCCAAAACATCACCATCAATTAGAGTGTCATCAAGCCCGTGCTCGACTATTAAGCTTGGATGATTTCCAAGCCCTTCTTATCCCTAATATCCCCATTAAATTCCTAAAGCAATAAGATCCAACAAATGTTCCTCAATTTCGCCTCCTTCTTTAATATTAAGTACTTTAAAGATGCATGATCAAAATAGATAATGATTTTAGTACGTAACAAATAAGACCTAAACTCGTTTAAAGAAAAAAATATATACCAAGAAGCTCTTTTTCTATTATGTTGTAGTCTGCTTAAGTTTTATTAAAGTTCCTAAACCCATAGTAGATGACATGTGAAGTTTTCCCCACTCGTTGGCTAAAAAATGCTCCTATAACATGATTAGAGGCATCACACATAAGCTTGAAAGGAAGATCTCAATGTAGAGGTTAAAAGATAGATGTAGTGATTAGCTTCTCCTTTAAAAGGTCAAATGCACTCTTGCACTTATCATCAAACATGAAATAAACCTCTTTCTAAAGAATTAGACATAATGGATGTGTAATCTTTAGAAAATTGTGGATTAACCTGCAATAAAATCGTACATGGCATAGAAGAGAATGCATTTTCCACACATAAGTAAGGTAAGGTAAAGAGCACGCAAGATATATTTTAGCTATATGCACTTTTATGTCCTTTTCCGAAATAACATGACCTAGAACAATACCTTGTTGAACTATAAAATAACAATTTTCTAAATTAAGAACAAGGGTAGTCTCTAAGCATCTCTTAAGAACTAAGATAAGGTTATCTAAGCATTCATCAAAAGAATATTTATAAATAGTGAAGTCATCTATTAAAACTTCTATTATTTTCGCTAAGTAAATTGAAAAGATATTCACCATTCATTTTTGAAAAATAGCAAGAGCATATGAATGTTGTCTTCTCCTAGTTCATTAGGGATATGGCCACCTAAGTATAACTTGAATAATAATCAATAAAACCAATAGTAAGCATGAACAGCAAGATGCTTTAACATTTGATCAATAAATGGTAATGAAAAATGATTCTTTCTGCTTATATAGTTGAATTTGTGTAATCTACACAAACTCTCCATTCATTTTGCAAACAAGTAGGCATCATCTATCCACTCTCAAGCTCTAACACAATGATTTTTAATTATCTTGGGGCCTACTTAAAGAAAACTAACCCACTTACAATGTGAGATGAGGTAAATAACACCCTCAAATGAAAGTTTCACCACCTCTTTCTTCACTACTTCCATTAATAGTGGGTTAAGTCAACTTTGCACTTGTTTAGCAATTGTAGCACCCACTTATAAGAAAATCCTATCCATGAGCAAAGAGGGGCTAATTCCTTTGATATCAACTAATTTCCTTAAAAATATTGTCTTGTACTCTCTCAACACTTAATAAGCTTCTCTTTTTGTGCTGTTGTTTGCTATTATCCCTAGTAGAGTGTTGATAGATCCTAAAAATATATACTTGAGATGATCTGGCAATGGTTTAAACTATACTTTTAAAGCTTACACAATAGAAGGTAATAATCAATTAGTTCAAATAGGCAAATCCATCAAGTGAGTTCCATACCTACCAAAATGTTGAAGACCCGTCTTCAAGGCCATGATGACTTCCTTAATCTCCTCTCTGCACTCAAACTAGTCATTAAGTTACTTGTACATTTCTTTCTCTAGTGGAAGTGTCAGGGCTAATTCCAATCTATCACCTCAGGAAAGACATGACAACAGTTATGCCAAAGAGTCAATAATATCAAACTTTACAATCATATAGCATGCAAGATGTTGAATCTGATAACCTTGCCATTGAAGTCTATAGTCAACACCCTGCTATAACCATCTATCTTTGCCTAAGACTTCTTTAAGAATGGTCTTCATAATGGAATCAGTGATAGACCCAAAGACTCATTGTCCTCAATAAGCTCATCCACTTACACCAACACATCCTCAAGAACCCCTTCGGGTAAGTGTTAAACCAATCAACCAATTGAATTATAATACGAGTATCATTTAGAAGACTAAGATTAAGAACTTTAAATATAAAAAGGCACATGACATTAATCGAAACTTCTAAATAATGTCATTAATTGAAGCTCCTAAATTTAACATGCATTGCTTAGTACTCGTGTTACAAATCCTATAATGAATGAAAAAATTAATTGGATCCTTACATTTAGGAGGTAGCTTCCTTTGTGAAACTGCTAAGATATTCTTTACCACAATGACCTTCTCATCATATATTATTTTTCTTTTATTTTTTAACAGCTCCTTTAGAAATTTTCATACCATGACACTTGATTGATTGCTTTTAGAAGAGTTATGTTCACCTTAACTTTGCGAAATACTTCCAACACCTCCCTTTCTTTCACTTACTGCTTGTTTTTTGCTAAATTTCTTATAAAAGCATCAAATACTCAATTATGTGAATTATTTACCTTAGGAGGATTGTCGTCCTCCTCCTTTTCAAGCATGGTTTCCTATTCTTATTACTGCTTACACTATTTCTCTCCCTTCCTTATAGTGCTCTTTACCTTGTTTCCATTCTATAAGGTAATGGTACATCCCTCCCCTATATGGTTCCTCTTAGGCTAACTAGGAAGTCTTGTACAACTTTGAGTTTTCTAGTTTCCTATGGCATCCACTAACTTACTCATTTGATTCTTGAAGTTCTTTAGAACACTCCTCGCTTCCTATTATAATTGAAGAATGTTCGTGGATAGGTTCTTCACCATTTCTTCTAGCAACGTACTACTATCTTGTTGTGATGGTTATGGAGGCAAGAGCCTCAATAGGAGCTGTCATTACACTTGATGGAAACCAAGTGGTATGTTGAACCCTTATTGCTCTTGAAAGGTAGAGGCCCTCACATTAGAGTTGCTTCCTTGCTAAAGGTTTGCACACCTAAAGTTAGGATGGTCCTTCCACTCTAGATTGTGAGGGATGTAGGTATTATACTTCCTCTGCTTTCCTTGGAATCCTCTGATTGTGTTAACCTATTATTCATCATGCAAGGTAGGACACATATTAATAGGTTTCCTTAAAAGTGCAGAAATTCCACGTATCTTGGTTTGCCATTTGCTAATTACTACTTGCTCCACTAAAAATGTCAAATTGGCTAAATTTTGCTTTAACTTGGAGATGTCAAACCCCCTTAATTTACTTTATTAAGGATGTAACACTATTTCTACTACCCTAATATTGCAAGTTAGATGCCATAATCACGATCAATTGCTTTACATGTTACAATGTTTTATCCACCAAACATCCACCACTCATGACGTTGATCATATTCCTGTCTATAAGCATCAAACCATCATAAAAATATTGAATCAAGATTTGTTCACATATTTGATGCTTTGGATGACTATTGTAGAAATAGGCAAAGTACTAATGAGTCTATGTTTTATTTCAGCTTCATGCTAATCATAATGATAATGTACTGAAGGCAAGCTAGGAATGAAATGTAAAGCTGCATGCTCATAAAAAGTGCGTTGATGTGGCTACATAATTTCTTCTGTAACATCCCAAAAGTACCCTAATTGGGATTAGCATGATTAGTTATGGAATTAATTGATTAATTGGGCTTAATTTGAGAAAATTTTGGAAAAATCCGAAATTGGGCAAAATTGAGAATAAAT
>JAOXYD010000136.1:11280403-11293005 GCA_028565735.1 Pinacopodium congolense
TTGACCTTCAAACTCCAAGCTTTCCATAATGGATTCTTCTTGAATTATACCTATCTTTAAGATTAACATCATAAACTCAAACCATTAGTGATTAATCATGTTCTGTTATCATCAAAACCAAGATTGGAACCTCCTTTGGTTCAACAAAACACTTAAAACATTAGTAAGAATAATGTTTTGTCATCATCAAAACACATGATTAGAACCACCTTGGTTTAACATAGAGCATTCTCGAGTATAATATGGCCCCTCAATATATGAAGCATGCATCCTTCCCCTTTGATTGTTTTTTCATATTGCTTTGAGAAGTTTCACCTTCCTTCTCTTTGCCTTTCTCTTTACTATCCTGAGTTCAATCATTCTTCTTACGCTCTCGAGTGAGTGGTCACATTTGAAACCTACCAAGGTATCTGTCACCACAATTGCGTTAAGGAGGTCCTTCACATTCTACTTCTAAAGCTCCATTTGTGCATAATCTTACAAGTCGTTAATGAAGTTGAACAAATTATCTTCCTCTGACATGTTTCGCATATCTAATATCACCCATGTGAATTTCCTCACATACTCCTATATTAAGCCGTCTTACTTCAACCCTCTGAATACTTCCCTTGCAAGCCATGAAGTGTTATTAGGGAGGAACTGTTCTGCTAACTCCTTCTTTAACTTCTCTCATGTATTAATAAGAGGTCTACTGGCATTGATATTGTTAGAGGTCCACATTCTCTACTATAGCTTTACATCACCTACCATATACATCACTGTGATTGACAACTTTTTTGAGTATGTCACCTTTGTCATCATAAATTACATCTTCATATCCTAAAGAAAATTCTCGAGCTCCTTGGCACTCTACTTACCATCGAAAACTTGTGTCTCTCGCATCTTCACTTTAGTACTTTACACTCAAATACCCGCCTCGTGCTTTACTAATGCATGCTTGAGCATTAAGAGATCTTAGCTCATCCCCTCTCAAGCCATCAACTATTCCTCAAGTGCTTGCATGATTACTTGAAGTTCCCTCTGCAATACTTTAATACATTCCAATAAAGGAATTACACCTGCATCTATTGGGACTAGACGTTCAATGATTACCTATATTTTAGTAACCCTATCCATTAGATTATTTCCACTAGTCATCGTTACTTTGGCTCTTATACTAGTTGTTATAAAGGTTCGCTAGGTCGTCAAACTTTACCGTAAATAGTACTCTCATTTGTACAACAATCTCATTTAGGTCCACTTAAACATGACTAAAATTTTCTCACGTGAGTGTCACTGAACAATTCCTTTAGCCATCGAACACTTTATGTGCTCACTCGTATTTAAATGTTTTACTCACACATAAAAAATCATATAAGTGTATAATAAGATAAAAGAAAGCAATAAGAGATATAATATGGCTTAAACCAATCTTTCATAAAATATTAACAAAAAAGGAAGTACATCCTTGTCGAAGTACTTTACAAGAACTTCCTACTTAAAACTCTTATAAGAGAACTCTCTCAAAAGCTCTCAATTCTCTAATTCGTCTCTCCTATTAAGAACTATTTAATGATTTCTCAATGAAGAGCTTTGGCTCTAATGAGTTACTTATAGGCTCTCTTACTTGAAAAGTAAGTACAGGATAATTAGGACTCTGAAATTCTAGTTTATCTTAACAACAAGATTACATTAGAATATAATAAGATAAAAATTATATACAATCTGAGAAAGATCTTCTATATCCGCAAAAATTCTCACAATCTTCAAAAGTTCGGTTCCACGTGGTCTATAAGTTTTAGATTTGATGTTATTTCATATAATCTTCAAGTTGATCTCGCCACGCCATCTAGTGTTATATCATCCATAGTTGCTACATCACTACTTATGTGTTTCCAAGTCATCAAGGCCCATATGCACATAAGTTCTTTAATATACATTCATGCACAAGTCTATCTTCTATGATCAAGCTCACTTATAGTGTAGTTCCATCGCTTCATGACTAAGTAGAAGTTACAATCCGACTTAATATAAAACCTTGCAAATTTTACATAACTTTAGTCTGCCTTGCCGGAATCAAGTGTCTACGTGCATTTTCACACTCTCACATGCCTTCGCACATTTTCGTGTATCTTTGGGTCTTGCATGACTTAGTTCACTAATTGTGCACGACCTCGCATTTGATTCTCCCTTCTCATTGAAGATTTTCGGCAATGGATGCCTACGCGTGATCACGCATATCAAATATCGCGTATTGTCGAGATTTTCATTAATACTTTTCATATTCATTATCTACTCTGCAAGTTTCCCGAGTCTTTTCTCGCCTACTCTTAAGACTTCACTTTATTCTTTCGTCAACATGTCTTTCTTATACCAATTTACATATCGTGCATTAGTCAAAATTCAAATGATCCCGCAACTTAAACTTAAAGGTCTAACAAGAGGCTCTCCAATGGCCTCTAACTTTTCACTTTACACATGTTTTACAGTTAGTTGTAGTAGGCTTTGTCTGTTGAAAGCCCATAACTAAGTAGGCATCTACTATTTTGTAAGCCGAATAAGCTTTTCACTTTAATGCAAAAATAATCATTAACTCTTTCCAATTAGACCTAATAAAATCCACAACAAGTTCTCATGTTTTTTTTATTAGATATTGTTTGGCATATTTTAACTATGATTTTATTTTCTCCCTTTTTATTCAGTTTTAATAAATAAAAAGTTGTATTTTTAATAATAAATTATTTATTATTTTAATTCTATTATAATTTTAGCTCAAAGGAAGATCAAAATGAGTTGGACTAAACATTTCCTACTAAAAAGAAAGAGAAAACTATATGTTTTCCCTTCCTAGTAAGCAAAAGAAATTAGAATTCAAATACAAAAACCAAAAAGAAAAGGTACGCAATCCCCGAACACTCCGCAAAATTCTTACACTTATTAGAAACTATCAGTTGACTTAACCACCAAGCTCTGTTCGTACTTTGAGAACTCCAGAAAGGCGTGTGGTCAGCACGGCACCGTTTGCTCTTCGTTCTTTTTTCTCTTCATTGCAACCAAAAGCACGCTCTTCTGGTTCTTCGTTCTCACCTAACTGTTTGTTCTCTCTTTTTTTCTTCATTTTCCTGTTTCTGCTCTTTAAGACTCTTTCCGTCTCCATTTTCCTTCGTTTCTTCGGTTTTCGCTTCAAGGGAAGGTATGATTTCTTTGTTAGTGTTACCGCTTTAAGTTTAACTGTTTTTTCTCTGAGAACTCTCCTTTTTTCTGGATGTTTTTGGTTGGTTTTGACGTATACACGTTAGTTTTTTTTATTCATATGATTGATTTTCGGTTCTAGATCGCTATTTTATTGCGGGTTTTGATTTTTGGTTACGATATCAGCTGTAAGATTATTGTTAAATTTTAAGATTATGTTGATTCGAAGTTTGGTACGGTTTGGGGTCAGAAGTCGGGTTTCAGTCTCTGGTTGATGATTTGATTGATTTATGTCTCTGGGTTTTTGGTTTCAAGAAGTGTAGTTTAATGATACTTGGATTTGTAGTGAAAGTTTAAGTTTTTACGAACTCTTCGCTTGATGAATGTTTTGGTTAAATGTATCTATATGTATGATATTCTCCTTATATCAAACAAATAAAATCACCATGAGTATGAGTTCTTTTTCTTGGTTTTTTTCAGACTTGTGTGTTGACCACTCTGTTTCTTCTTTTTACACCCTCTTATTGAGTTGATTTTTCAACTAAATTTAATAAGCACGCTCCATTTTTACATAAACCTTTGTTTTTCCTGTTTGAGAGCATTGGTGTTGACTTCTTCTCTTTGTGCAGGTAACTTTGTGCCCTACTAAGATGGAATTTCTCTTCAGAGGCTTAAATGAGGAGTCTGTGCCGTCTCAACTGGACATGCTTAGGTGTCCATTTTTGAGAAACATTAATGAGCCTACTAATTTCTCCTTTTCCTCCTCCATTCCTTTCCCAATGCCTGTAAGTTACTGGCTTTCCACTTCTATCTTCTCTTTCCCTTGGAGTGAGAAGCTTGTTTAGACATGAGAAAAGTAACTAGATGTCTTGACTTGCCGTTTGTTCTTTTCTATTAATCTTGTTCGTATGAGTCTGACCAGCATGGCCTTTGTTCTAGCAATGAGGGCTGCTGAGTGGTGTGCCGTATTTAATCGAGAATCAAATAATTTAATGTATGTTTGCAACTGTATTTACCAGGTGCGCACAGGAAAAGGTCCAATTTTTGAAGATGGTCCCAATTTTGAAATGGCATTCAAGCTATTCCACGGAAGAGAGGGAGTAGTCCCACTTGCTGAAAGGTCATTCTTACACTCTGACAAAGTAGAGCCAAAACCAAGCCTACTGGAGTTTAATCCTTTAGCTGCAAAGGCAGCCACCATCAGTCTTTCATCTTTTGGACCTGGGGGTCCATTCAGCTTTGATTCCTTCTCTAAGAAGTGGAGTGGCCAGAAGAAAAAATTTGATTCATCCAAGAAAAACTCTTCTTCAAAGGTAAATAATCTAGTATTACTCCTGATTCTGTTGAACTTCAGTTCAAGGCTGTACTTTTCATGTAACTCACAGTTTTTCAAGAGATTAAGAACTATTTTGAGCCTGTTGAAATTTGTAATATAATTCATTACTGGGTATAATGTTAAAATAGTAACTTGTTAAATCAATTTGAAGTTCTTTTTAATGCTGACATTCAGGGAGGACAATCTAATCAGGCTGCAATGGGCAATGAATGGCTGCAAAATGGTAATTGTCCTATTGCAAAGTCCTATCGCGCAGTCAATAATGTCTTACCACTTGTTGCAAAAGCTTTTCAACCCCCTCCTGGCATGAAATTTAAATGCCCGCCTGCAGTGGTTGCAGCCCGAGCGACCCTAGCACAAACTGTGTTTGCAAAGAATCTGCGACCACAGCCCTTGCCAGCTAAAATTCTTGTGATTGGGATGGTGGGCATGGCTGCAAATGTCCCGCTAGGAGTATGGAGAGAACACACTGAAAAGTTTTCACCATCATGGTTTGCAGCTGTCCATGCAGCTGTTCCATTCATAGCTATGCTAAGGAAATCCGTTTTGATGCCGAAGTCAGCTATGGCATTTACAATTGCAGCATCTGTATTGGGGCAGGTTATTGGATCAAGGGCAGAGCGGTATCGTCTCAAGGCAGTAGCTACAAGAGAAGGAATGACTCTCAAAGAAACATCTGGAACTAGCTCAACCCATTTACATATTGCTTCTGTTAAAGGACGTCATTGCAGTGATTCGGTAGATTATCCAGCTTCCCTTCAGGTAGCTGGTGCTTCCACTTCAGCAGCAGATGTATTCTGCTGAGTGAGAGTCTTGATACTTGTGGATCCCTCTCTTATCCTTTGGGTTCTATGTCATATAATTCGTTGTGTCTGGCAAATGTTTGCCAATATTGTTGTTTTGTTGCCAGCAAAAACCTTATTTTGGGCATTGGCTCATCAAAATAAATGATAGAGAAGTGAGTGCTACATGCATGAAACCATGGAATTGTCCGAACTTTGTGTTTGCTTATTTGGGTAGACATTTATAAGCAATAATGTGTCATGTCTAATGATTGGTGATGTAAAAATCTGAATTTTTATTTATCTATTTATTGTTGAATTACTTATTTTGTTAGAGAGGAAATTTTATTTGATTCATTATTGTCAAAAAATAAATTATAATCAATTAAGGTATGTGCTTGTGTAAATGCGAGCGCGCCCGTATATTCACAAGGCAGATTGAAATTGTAATTTTAACTTTTAAAACTTTCAACGATTCATTTGGTTAACAAATTTAGCAACGAAGGTTTTATGAAAAGTTCTTAAGATATTTTATCATCTCCTAAACTAAGATTTTTATGAAAAGTTCTTGAGATACTTTATCATCTCCTAAACTAAGATTTTAAGTTATTAAGGGCGAAAATTTTGGTAGATTCGATCCACTCATATTTTTATTTCTAATCATTTTTTTAATTGAATTAATACCATCATCATTTTCAGCAATCTTAAAAACATAAGAAGGGAGTGTTAATCAATAATAATCAGATCATTTGGATGGTGAACAGAAACAGATTATTTTTAACTTTTAAAACTTTAATTCAACCAAACCAGAAGGATTTAGAGTGCATGACAAGTTTCATTGAATTCAAAGGGAGGACATCAGCATTTCTAAGTTGATGCGGTAACCAATCGCCACAAGGATAGTTTATACGTGATCATGGTAAATGATTTTTTGATTAGCTTAGAATTAGTCAAAAAAATTTTTTAAAATTTCTATTAATTATGTTAATCAACTTTCATAATTATAGCATAATGAAATTCTTGATTGGTTGTGAGTTAAAAAGTTGAAAAGTTTATTTCAATGTAGACATATTTGCTATTTACTAAATTTAAGTTGTTATTAACTAGAATTGAGGTCCTTTAGATGTATTGAGTTTAAATGAGGATATTAGGATTAAAATTTGGTATGTGTGGATTAATTATGATTTTAATATAATGATTATAAAGTAGTTTAAGCATAATCATGTAATTCGAAAGTCCAATTTGAGTTGCGATTAATGATAGTCATAGAATTTTAATTTTCATTGCAAAAGTGGCCCTTCATTAGAAGGAGGTGTTCGTTCTATAGAAGAAACTTTGACTGATTTTTGGTAGATTCCTTCTAAAATATGACATTGAGGTTCTAAGTAGAATATTAAATAGTTTAGAATGAATAATAAGTGAGAGTGTATTTTTTAAGTAATCTGAAATTGATTTAGGCTACAAGTTCTAATAATTCCTTTTGTTTTCTTTTCTATAGATCAATCAGGACCGGTACTCTTAGCCCTAAGACATGAAGTTTAGCACGGAAGAGCACATTCCACCTGTGAGTTAATATCGTGGTTATGAGTATGCATTAACATTTCATTTTCATATTCAGCATCAAAATTTTCATCATTAGTATGGCCATTGTCATATATAAACATAAGATTTATGCGGATATGTGTGCATGTATACATATGTTTTGCTATATTATGTTATGTAATGATGTGATATATGATAGTATGAAGGATGGTTGTGGGACAAGCTACTTAGCGGGTATCATTAGGATGTGTGCAAAATAAGAATCAATAAGGTATGTGATTGATTTGATTTATTGATTAAGATATGGTACAATTAGGGTAGTTCAGTTGAATTACTCTCATATGTCAATTGGTGCCTCAACTAAGTTACTCTCAAACGGTAATTAGTGAGACTATATATGATTTGGTAAGTTACTATCAAATGAAAATCCATTATATTTAAATAAGTGACTCGTATGAAATAAGAGAATCTATATGGCTAATCTATAAGTAGAGGGATCCACCATTCTTATGTTTGTATTGATTTCTAACATGACATTGACGTGAGAAAAACATACATATATTTTTATATAAGATAAGTATATTGTATACCTGTATATATGCAAATAGTTAGGTGTATAACATAACATTTATATTAATTCACTCAATAAAGTCTAATTCTCCTAAACTAATTTTCAAGATCCCACAGTTTAAACCTCTAGTAGGAGGACTTCTTGTTAGACTTTTTCTTCCCTGGTGATTTGATATATGATTTAATTACCATTTTGTTTTGACTCTAAAGTTGTAGTGGTTGTCTATTTGTTGGACTTTCTTTTATCTTATAGATATTAGTTTGTATTATGATCATAAATTGTATGATGTTGGGAGCTTTATTTTATTAATATGATTATAAAATTTTCTCATATTGGATAGTTTATTGTTATTATTGATATTAAGCTTTATTTGGAATTTAGACTTATTAAGGGACTTAAAAGGGAATTAGGCTTTTCTGTTCCTTTAATGATAATCATAGTTTGGGGTTTAGGTTGTGAAAATTTTGGCACCAAAGCATAGTTTTAAATATAAATAGCTAGGTTGATCAAATTAGAGTTAGTTTTCCAATTTTCCTTTGAACTATTGCAACATTAGGACCATCCTTGTCTTGAATTGTTATCCTTACTCTAGTTTTTTGTGGTACTATTAGGAATTTTATTATAGCATGAGGATGAGTAAAGCTTTAATGTGCATTATCGATGACAAAGAAGCTACTTATAAGGAATCGATTCATGATAAAGCTGTAGTCCCACCTAGACAAGCAAGGTGTAGGGGTAAGCCCAAACTTATAACGCGATAGTAAGATTATCATGTTCAAAGCGAGCCAACAGTGCAAGGTATGGGTGTTGACACTATAACAAATAGTCTTGCTAGATTACAGAATACTATAGTTACCTTTAATTAGATGATTCCACTCATGCAACAAATGGTTCATAATAGAGGCTAAGGTATGACATATAAAGAAGCTACCATGCACTACACCAAGATTAGTAGGTTTACCTTTAATGATACAAGGGATGCTATAAACTTCCTCAATAGTATAAGGTCTTGGACTAGGATAGCATATACAGAATTATAAAGGATTGATATGGTTGAGTTATCAGTTTAGGTGGCTGTACTGAATTGATTTATTCAAGTTATTCAACCAAACATGAGTACTTTATCTTAGGATGAGTTTAAGTAGAGATTCATGAGGTAATTTTGTCCACTTTCCTAGAGAAATGATTATAAGTGGGACTTGTTGTGTTTTAGGAGAGATGATAGGTCAGTTGAGGAATATATTACAAAATATTATCAACTATTAAAGTATGTAGGAGATATGATTGATCACAGATGGATATTAGAACTTTATATTACTGATCTAGATTTGACATAGGTAAGACTTCATTTAGAGGGTTAGACTTTAGAGGATTTCATAGATGAGGCTAAAGCGATGGAAAGGAGACACATCATACAAAATACTATTCTTGATTCTTATTAGACTAGGGGTACTAGAGTAGGAGGCTATAACTTTCAATCAATATTGTTTTGGAAGGGTTTAAGTGATTAGTACAAGTAGTCATAATAGGGATGTATTCTAGGTGAGCATAAGAGTGGAAGACATAGTCATAAAGGTCTAGAAAATTTTTTTAAGTTTAAATCCAAAGTAGCTAGTAGTAATAGAGGGCATAGATCTAGATATGGTAGTTTTGGTTTTAGATGCATTGCTTGCCAGAGCTCTGGCAGAGTCCCTTAGTGACCTTGTTATATTCTTATAGGTGCTTGCTTTTGATGTGTTCAAATTGGGAATTTTTCCATAAAGTGTCATAACTTTTAAGTTCTACAGATAATTTTCTCAAGGTTCCTCAGCTAATATAGTACATCCAACTTATCAAGTGCTAGCTTTATATACAGTACCATAGTAGTTCTCAGAGTGTAAGCTAACAATGCTGTGGATTAGGAAGTAGATTTATAGGTAGACCAAAGTGTAAGAGTGGGTTTGGTTCTAAAGGCTTTATGTAGATATCAACTTATCAACACTCATGTAAAAGACAAGCTCGAGTGTTCACTCTCACCTTATAGGATGCTTTAACCTCTAATGGAGTTATAGTAGTTACTGCACTAATATGTTATGTTAATGCTAGAGTTTTATTTGATCCAAGTGCTACCCATTCATTTATATCTCTTGTGTTTACGTTAAAAATTAGATAGGAAGCAAATATATTAGTAACTTCTTTGTCAGTAGCCACTTCTCTAAATGAATCACTAGATATTGATATTGTTTTTCTTCCTTATCTAATGTTAGTTCTAAGTAGAGAATTAAAGGCTGATTTAGTATCATTGAATATAATGGATTTTAATGCAATTTTGGGAATAGTTGGCTATCACAACACTTTACTACTTTATATTGTTAGGGGTAAGGTAGTAATATTTAGGATCCTAAATGATATTAAATTCTAGTTTAGAAGTGATAAATAGGGAGCAATTCAGAACCTTACATCTGCCATTACTACTAAAAAGATGCTTAGGTGGGGTTGTCAGGGATATTTGGCTTTGGTAAGGGATACCCTAATAGAGAAATGATTGGTTGATGATGTCCCAATTATACGTGAGTTTCATAATGTGTTTTTTAAAGAGTTACCGAATTTGACATCAAAGAGGGAAATTGAGTTTTGTATTGATATGGTATTGGGTACAACTTCCATCTTAATGCCACCTTATAAGATGACTACTACAAAATTGAAATAACTTAAGGAATTACAATAATTGAGGTGATTATAGACAGATTGAAAAATGTTTGTACATTATCTACATATCAAGAAGACTTATTCTACTAATAGATTGGCTAGGCTATATGTTAATAAGATTGTGTGTTTGGACAGGGTACCACAATCTATAGTCTCATATAGAGATTGAATTTTACCTTAGTTTTCTAGTAAGAATTACGTAAGATTTAGGCATAAGATTATCTTTCAGTATGGCTTTTCATCCTTAGACACATAGCTAGTTTAAGAGAACTATTCAAACTCTATAAGATATAGTTAAAATGTGTTATTAGATTTGATGGTCAGTGAGATTTGCATTTCTCATTGATTGAGTTTGCTTACAAAAAAAAAATATATGTAAGTCCTAAAAGAATTTAAAGGGGGGGGGGGGGTAAATTTAATGTTCTAGAATATATTCCTAATATAAAATTTTAAGTCAATAAAAAACAATTCAAATAAGATGAGGTTCCGTAGCCAAAATTTAATCAAAAAAAATATGAAAATGATATAGCATAATATAAATATAAGACATTCACTTAATTAACAATAATATAGAAATAAATATTCTACCTAATTGATGAAGATATAAATAAAAATGAATCAAACATTCAACTATATTATAAAAGTGAATAAATGAAATAAGTAGCCAATTATTTAAAGATATGTCAATGTTACAATTTACAGTGAAGTAGTAGTAAGTTAATAACACATTTAACAATAATGTAAGGAGTTTAAAGAAGAGAGGAGATACCAAAATTTATAGTGGTTCAGTAACACTAGCGTTAACTAATCCATTCCCAACACTCTTGATGTTAGAATATACATTATCATAAAGCAGCAATATACAATTTTCTTCAATAGGTAAAAAGTAATCCTGACGACAATCTTCTTTCACTAAGGAGGTGAAAAGCAGCCTTACAATCTTATTTTAAGGGTGAAAAGTAACCCTACAATCTTATTTGAAAGAATAAATAGTAATCCATACACAATTATATTTTAATAGGTTAAGAGAAACCTAATACAAATCAGAATCTTCTTTATAAAAGGTGAAGATAATCTTTAAACAAATATTTTTAGAGACAAAGAGGAGCCTTAACAAAAATTTTTAGAGGTAAAGAGTATCCTTTATAAAATCAACCTATAATAGTAACCAATAATACACCTTTGAAGGTATTTCACTTAAAGTAAAATAAACTAAGGACTCTTAAGTGTATAAAAATGAAATATATACTCAGTGACCACCCCTCTATAAACTTTAAATAAATAGAATATGATGATTTGTAAACTTGAAGAATCTAATTTATGATGATAAATATGAAAAATAATACAAAAACATGAAAATTAGATAACTTGATGTTTATAATGTTATATACTAGGAAACTTAAATACAAGTGCAATATGATCATGACAAACATTTTGGAATTTGTTAGAGACTTAAATAAAAAAAAAGAGTCAATTAAACACATAAAAGCCTAACTAGAAATTAAAGAAATCATATTGAGTAAGAACCTATATCAACACTTGATATATTTGTTTATAATGTCTTATAAATGTAAAAACTTAATCAAGAAATGTATTTAAATTATAAATATCAACTTATAACAGTCATGAGACCTGAAAGAATCAAGAAATAATAAATTTAAAGGTCAACAATAGGTCTAAAATGTTAGAATAGAAAGTTAATCAAGAAACACATAAGAAGCTTGAAGAACTTGAGTGAATATACGTATTCTATACTTAATCCTTGCACAAAAATAAGATTTAAAAGCAAATACCCAACCTAAACCCTTCAGAAAGATATTAGAGATAGAAAATAAGGGCTTAGAAGCATCGTATCACATGTGAGGCCAGTAAATATGGATTGAAGGTGAATAACACAAAGGTTTGAAGTTTTTTTATGAGGGTTGAAAGATTCCTTCTTAAAACCACTCAAAACTTGATTTCCTACTTTTGTAAGTGGCTTTTTTAAGTTTTGAAATAATTTTTGTGATGTGTAAGGACCTTTAAAACACCAAGCTAGTTGTTGGAATGGAGAGATTATCATATTTTACTTAAAGATGAAAAGTTTTAATACCTAATATAACGCTCCATCGGTACTTAAAATAAACTTAAACATTCCAAACTTATTTCTTTTGATTCAAAAACAGCACACACATGTTTTAAAACATTTCTAAACGTTTTCCTATATTAAACTTCATTTAAAATAAGTTTCAAAGCCCATATAATTTTTTTTTTCAATTGATATATTGATTCATGTGCTAAAAAAAAATCAAAACTTGATTTATTTAAGATAAAAAAAAGCTTATGCAATTTTATAACTCATGAAATGCATGAGAGTGAAAGAAAGTGAGTGAGAGTGAAGGTTGCGAACTTCATAGGTTATCAGCTGTCGATGTTTTGCTCCCACCCAAGTCCCTGCCACTGAGCAAGGATCTATACTCAATTTCAAAGGAAAAGAAAGATTGCAAACATAAGAATTAAAGAATCAAGACAA
>JAOXYD010000136.1:11293105-11304748 GCA_028565735.1 Pinacopodium congolense
TGAGATAAATCTATATTAAAAATTTTAAAATAAATTATTAATCTAACATTTTCATATTTTTTTAGTTAATTGTCTAAAATTTAAAAATTTTTTAATAAAATAATTAATATTTAAAAAAGTTAACTAAAAAAGATAAAAAATTAGAATAAATTGAGTCAGATTAAAATTTTCAAATCAAATCAATAACTAATAATGTTAAATTTTTTTAATAAATTAATTAATTTTTTAAATATTAATTATTCAATTAAAAATTTTAAACACCGACTTAACTTAAAATATAAAGAAAAAATTTGATGACCTCACTTTTCCACGTTATAACTATACACGTCTTCCGTACAAAACGCGAGCGACCACCATGTACCGGACATTCGGTGTCCCTTGGCCAGAATTCAACGACGGCCTCCGCTACCACGACGTCGTGAAACTCTTAGATTCGGGTCCCTAAACGATTCAACAGCTTATTCCTTAGGAAGAAACTTGCTATTTCTACTAAAGAGACGTACTTTTTTATCGTTTTCTTTACTCGTTTATTCTGTGTGTAATTACAGAACTGACACTGATAGACTTCTACTATACCCAGTATAAGAACTCAGCACCTCTTCAAGGGTATGATCGGTCAAATTTATCGTCTTTTTCCTTGCCGTTCATTCCCTATTTGAAAGTTTCATTATTTCCATTAATTCAACAGGTGGCTGCATCGAATACAGAACGGACAGGTTCAATCCTCGTAATCAAAGAGAAACGATGAAGTTTTTCAATTAATAAAATATGTATTGCAATCAGTTGATACTAATGTGTGGTATCTTCTAATTTATTTGCAGATTACTGTTGACGGTAGCGTTGTTACAGAACCCAGCACTATCCTCAGGTATTCACATAATTGCTTGAACAAAGAGAAAAGGAAGAGAAAAAAAATAAAAGAAAAGAGTGAATTATTGGTGTTTTAAAGAAATATTCCAACTTGTATGTGAATTTGTAATTTGTTTTGATATGACTAATTGGCTTAGGTCTGGTGCTGAATTAGTCTATCGTAGGCTTCCTTGGAGAGAGCCAGATGCCCCCTACTTACTTGATGTTTTATATGAAGATGAGGACATGGTAAATACTATTTTCTTGTTTGATATCATCTTCAGATGCCCCCTATTTGATATTTTATATAAAGATGATGACATGGTAAATACTATTTGCTTGGTTGATATCATCTTTTGTGCTATGTATAGTTTTAGAGGGTTACTGATTGTGCATTCATTAAGCCTTGACCAATCTCCTGATTCCTATGTCCTTGGAGAAATCAATGGAATCTTGGATTTGGTTACAAATTTCTGTTCATCCTCTGGCTTGCAGTTTTCGGCTGGCCTGTGGAGCCAGCTCCTAAACACTTGTTCTATTAGCTGCTCCTTTCCTTCTTGGTCTGATATCTTACAAGGGGTTTCTAATATGAAATTCTCAAGCAAAGGAGACAAAAGTCTGTTTCATCTTGCTTTTGGGGTCTTAGTTTACACCATTTGGGCTGAAAGGAATAGAAGACTCTTTGGAAATGATCCTGTTTCTGCTGAAGTTACTGGACACTGATTTTCTGCTGAAGTTACTAGACACCGATTTTTTCTTATGGTTAGAGAAGCTGCAGTGGTGCGGAATCTCCCTGCTTCCATGTCCCCTGCTTTGTTATATAATTGGTGCCTATAAGTTTGTCTCCAGCTTTTCTCTGTAGCTTTTGTTGGTGGTCTTTTTCGCATTTAGTTAGTTTCCTTTGAGGTTGGGCCTGTGTTTTGTGTGGTTTTGTTTCTTTGGTGTTATTGAACATTCTTTGGTTCGTAATGCATCTGCTTACTTTAAAAAAATAAAAAGATTCTCATTGATATACTTTTTCAGATTGCTTTGAACAAGCCCTCTGGTCTTCAAGTTTTGCCTGGAGGGCTTTTTCAGCAACGAACTGTTCTGACGCAGCTCCAGTGGTGGGCAAGTGGACAACAACATGACCTAGCTAGTAGGGAATCCCATCCAGTTCCTGTTCATCGTTTGGGAAGGGGCACCTCAGGTTAACTGCTGCTAATGATAATGATAATTAACTGTTGCCTCATTGTCTGGGTTTATATTTTGACAAATAGTTAAATAAGAATATGATTCCAATTTCAAGCATTACTGCGATCTTTAGAAAGCCTATGCACATTTTTA
Source organism: Pinacopodium congolense (assembly GCA_028565735.1). Classification (NCBI taxonomy): domain Eukaryota; kingdom Viridiplantae; phylum Streptophyta; class Magnoliopsida; order Malpighiales; family Erythroxylaceae; genus Pinacopodium; species Pinacopodium congolense. Next base: position 11,295,281 of record JAOXYD010000136.1, read on the forward strand.
GCTTTTATCTCATTACTCACAAACACTGCCTTAACACTGAGAAATATTGAAAAGTATGAGAAATTCACTGAGAAATATTGAAAAGTATGGGAAATTGATCTACGAGTTCAAGATCAACTCTTGTATATATGTCTTTTTAGTGATCCAATAAGGTTTGCTTGTGCTTGTCTTCTACATGACAAGTATCCAACACTTTATACTGCTTATGTCCACCTTACAACTGGCTATTCCTGGCTGCCTCCTTTTGCATACAAGTAGTGCTTTTAAAATTTGAATATGGAGGCTGAATCACTTTTCCATACTTCTTGATGATTTATTGTTGAATGCTTATAGGAATACTACTTTGTGCAAAGACCAAGAAGGCTAAGACTTGTATTGCAAAATATTTTGCCAATGGGACATCTCTTATTGGATGCAACAGGTCAATGACACTCTCAGCTACAGTTGTTTTTCAATGAGTTAAACTTCCTTTACCTTAATCTATTATGTTATCCTAATCGTTGATGAGTGTAGATGTGTGTAATCACTGTTCTTCCATCTTTTCCTTGGAATATTCTATCCGAATTGCTGTGGAAAATGCTAAGAAACAAAAATATTATTCTTATCCCTGCATATGCTGCTATTTTCACTTAATACATGGTACAGAACAGAACTGAAATTGCTGATGTTATAATGATGTTAATAGTTTCTGTGTGTTTTAAAATTGATATTCCAATTCCAAGCGTAGAACTCTTTGATGATGACTATTATGCCAGTATGGAGCTTACTAGGAGTCGGAAAATTTCAAAGATTTACCGGGCACTAGTTAGTGGAATACTTAAAGAAGACAAGGTAAAAACTTGACACTTTACTGTGGCTTCTTTTTTTCATATAAATGAAACTAATGATACGTTGTTTACCTAAACTAATTTTCATTCCTTTCTTAGGTTATAATTAAGCAGCCAATTGGAATGGTTCAATACCCTGGGGTCGCTAAAGGGCTCTACGTTGCTTCACCGTCAGGTTGTCAAATGTTGTTCTTATTAGCATTTCAAGTTCACACGTTCCTGAACAAGATGCAAAATTCATTTGTGTGGAAATCTGAATAGTAGTTTTATTTACTTATCTAATACAATACATAGGCACAAGAATATATAGAACTAAAGAGGGCTATTCTAGGAAATAAAAATCTGTACACAATATCTTAACAGATCTGAACTCCTAATTTCTAGGAGTCAATCTGCTCTAGGAGTTAGCCAGATATTAGGAGATATCCAGCTGGATATTTCCCAATAATTTGACATGAAAATAAGTGTTTTAGAGTGCATTATAAGAGATCATGTTTGTCAAGTTCTTTTTCGTTCATTGCTCTAAGCTTTGTCCTTACCTTCCAAAGCATTGATGTCCATCCTTGTTTTTGGTTAAAACAGGTAAGCCGGCATTGAGCAAAGTTGAAGTTCTTGAGAGACGTTTACTTGAGAACTGCACATTGGTCCAGGTAAGCGTTCACTAGAATCAATTTAAGGATCTCATTTTTAACTTTTTTTAAATATGAGGTTTAGGACTCCTTTTCTTCCTGAAGATTCAAGTATGTTCTATCTTGTTTCAACAGGTTGAGATTGAGTCAGGAAGGCCACACCAAATCCGGATTCATCTTTCTTTCATAGGGCATTCTTTACTAGGTATGTTGTGAAGTATTTGTTAGTGTGAAGAAAATGTAGGTGAGATATGCAACACACATCTGCATACACCATGATTCTTTATAGTCATGAACTTCATCTTGCTGTGAGCATCAACTGCTTTCATGTTAGACATGTTCTTCAAGCCAAATTTAAGATGCGAGATTTGACTACATTATCTTCCTGTTATTACCCAAATCAGTTTAGGGTTGCTTTATGATGGGAATGCAGATCAGTTGAGGCTTGAATCTCTTTAGGATATAGGTATTACCATTTTTTTTGTGTCATCAATCAGGGGATCCTCTCTATGCTTCTGGTGGACAACCAAGATGCTTTGATTCTGAATTTGCAGATGAAGATTACGCTGAAGACGGGTAAAGAAACTTAGTATTTAAACATTTCTTTTTATCTTGATTGGTTTCTTAAAGAAGAAATTTCTTCTCAAGGCAGAACCCTGGGTCAACTTAATAACTAGCTACTTTTAAATGACTGAGAAGGGAATATATGTGGCGTGTCTCAACTTGTTACACTTCAACTGTAGTAGGGAAACTGCAGTCGCTAGCCTTAAGCAGCTTTCTTGTTTTGTTTTCTGGTTGTATAGAATCAAGTTCTTTTGGTGGTTTTTTGAATTCTTTGTGGAAGTACACTAATAAACATTTATAGTCCCTTGGGCTTTTGTGATCTACTGGTCTTCTTATGACATCAGTATTCTGTCATTTTCTCTTTGTTCTGATAAATTTGTTCTTTTCGGTAGTGGATATGAGAAGCCTACCAAACCCGTCCCTGGAGATTGCGGCTATCTTCTGCATGCATATCAATTGACCCTATCACATCCAACTACAGATGAGGTAGGTATTAAGTTTCATGCAACTGCCTTGACGAACAGTCGAAGCATTGGTAATTTTCCTTTTTCTTGTCTTTTCTGCTTGCAGTCAATCCTTATCAAAGCACCTCTTCCACCTGTTCTACAAACGCAGAATGAGGCCACTTGATTAAGTTTCCACTTATAAGGAATTCAGTTTTTATATTCACTCTAGTCTGATTGCATCCTGGAACAAAAATATTAACTTATTATTGGAATAATGTGTTGAAAAGTGAAAGAACATTATCGGGTGCTAAAAGCAAGATTTTAGTCTGACGCTAATTTTTGCCATTGAGAGTCCAATAACTGTCATAAATGATATCGGGTATGAACAAACCAGGCAATACCCTGCATGCCCAAAGAAACAGAATTTTTAGGAATAGACTGAAACCTCAACGTGGAAAAGTCGGCCTGATCGAACACTCCCTCGAACGAATGTGGTAAAAGGGCTTCAGACACGGTTGTAATGGCTGCTGTCTTGGATGCTAGAGACAGAGCTGAAGATCACGAGTCCAGGCATCAGACTTTCCAAGGCTTTTTTTTTCTGTTTATTTATCTATATCCTCGACAGCATGAAAGTTGCCAGATTCGTGGTCATTTATGTTTATATTGCATGTACTTTTGTTCCTTCCTTTAGGGACTCCAAAAACAGAAACCTTATGGCAAGGTCTTCCCTTCAAAAAAACACCAACACTTAAAAAACACACACAGAATTCTGGAGCTGTGCAAAGCGATATGCCCGCTGTCAAGATGGATGATGCAGTAGATCAACACATTCTGTCAACGTTTCCACGAGATCGTTTATCTTAGATTCAACGGGATTTTCAAATTCATGGGATAGTACTTGGGAGCTTGTCAAAACTATGCTTAATTGAGTTCACACAAACCATATGTCAAAGAACATGGCTAAGAGTTATAATTGAAGGATGTAGCAATATAAGATTGTTTTTTTTTAAGGATAATAAATTCACCAGTATTCAACTTTTTTAAAATTTTCTTTATAACAAAATTTTTAAAAATTGTCAAATTTTTCAATACATAGTCAACGAAGTATGACATGAATATTCGCATAACAAAATGTGTATAAGTAGATGTCTACATATATACTATACTCATTTACCCAAAGACTCAAAATTGACTTGATTTTTTTAACCCTAAATTATCAATCTCAATTAGATAAACTCTAATTCTTAAAACTTGAATATGTATCCAGTCACTTTAAAATTACTCTGATTCATCGATTTTGATTCTTATTTCAACTTGTCTAGGTGTGTTTTTGTTGTTCTCTCCACTATTTTCTTATCGTCTCGTCTGCTTTTAGTTTCTCATTTTTCATCTATACTATTTTTATCCTTTTGGTTTTTGATTAACTCTTGACTTTACTGGATTTTATAATCGACTTTGCGTGCTCCTGTTGTAGTTTTGTATTCATTTTGGTTATGGTCTTTGATGTTTCATCATCAATGCTATAAAAATAGAATGTTATTGGATATTTGAATTTGTGTTTTGGTTTTGCTTTTGGTGCACTAATAAATTTTTTGAAAATATTATCAATTGAGATGGTGATAAAGACCTATTTCTTTGGGATATGGTGATAATGACATATTGTGAGGCATTGGGAGTATATTTTCGGAAGCATACGTTAGAGGGTAAATCCTAATTGTATAATTAGAAACATGACTTGTTAGTCTTGTAAACTGGTTCTATACCTAATGTTAAATTTTGTTTTGTACAATGGTAATTACCTAGCATAATAAAGTTGCAATGATTATCATTTCATAAATAGTAAGACAAAAAAGGGTTTTAATTAAGTAGGTGGGGAATGGATATATTTATTATATTGTCATCTTCCGTAGTTTCATTGACACCGGATGTCAAATGAAAAGTTATTTGATTGTTAGTCTTTATTTATTGTCTTAACTTTGTGATTTGTATTGGTTGTTTGACTTTTTTATTAAATTAAGGGAAGTTCCAATTCATGGTTTTTATAATAAAAAAATAAATTTGTTACAAACGGCTTACTTTTTCGATGTAATTAAAAAGATAAGAGTTTGGATGATATGCAAGAACACAAATTAGAGCTCAAATTTGATATATCATGAAGAAAATGAAGATGTTAGAGCAAGCATTGAAGTAAAAATTAAGTGATAGATAAAGATCAAGACTAAGAAGAAGATTGAATAGGTATATTTGTATCTTTGTTTGTAAACCGGCCTTGGTTATCTCAATATCTTTATTGGCTCAGGAGCTTACATATATCTTGCATAGTAAGTTTTTGCAAATTGTTAAATTGAGGGAGGTTTTAATTTATAGTTTTGAATATGACAAAATTTAATAATTATTAATTTTTTTAGTTGTGATGTATCAAAAAGATATATTAATACAAAATGTGTAAAAACACATGGTGGAGCCCATGGAGGAAGAGGATTCATGAAGAAAAAAAGGAAATAGTGAAGCAAGCATTAAAGTAAAGATCAAGAATGGAAGATCATGTTTAATAAGATCAAGATTAAATGGGTGGTTGTAAATCTTAATTTTATTTTGTTCAATTCATGAAGGACTCAACATTTGTATAATGATTTTATTTAGGATTTTGGTATAAATTATGCATTTTGGTCAAGAGTTTTAGAGTTGTATGATCATTTGCATAATAAAATTTGGTATGGAGTTTTATATTGGTATAGAGTTTTATAGTCAAGAGAAAATTTGAGAAATTGTTTTGAAGAAACCCTCTTGATGTGTTATAATATTTTGAAAAGTTGATTAAGTGTGGTTGAGTCAAGATTTTATGTGAAAAATATTTTTAAGGATGTTTGAAAAGTTTGGGAAATTTTGAAAGAATTATGAAAATGTTTTGGAATGAAAAAAAATTCCATTAACCAAGACATTTTTTAAACTTAATTGAAAAGTCTTGATATTTAGAACTACTTAGGAAATGTTTTTAAACCTGTGTAAATTTGTTTTAAAGTGAAAGGAATGACTTTTAGAAATTTAGAAAAATGTTGAAAGGTTTTGAAATTTTGGAAAGGTTTCAAAATTAGTTAAAATTTCATAACTGAGGTATATTTTATGTTTAAACTTAATTGGAATGTTTTGATATTTAAAATCACTTTAGGAATGAATTAGAACTTGTCTGAATTGATTTTGAAGTGAAAGAAATGATTTCGAAATGTTTGGGAATAGTTTGAGTTTGAATTGAAAGTTTTAAAAATATGCTTAAAAGTTCATTGATCAAGATATTTTAACCTTTTGAATTTAATCAATGAGTCTTGATCACCAAAACCTATAACAAAGGAATTTGTTTTGGGAGTTTTTAGATTGATTTAATTTGCTGTAGAATTTAGAAGTTGGTTTAGCAAAATCATTACTTGACTAGTGTTGAGAACTGGTTGAACAGTTGAAGTTTTATGGGCATTAATTGACTAGTTGTTAATAACTAGTTGTCCAATTAAGGGATATTGGTCGATCAATTAGCATGGATCGGTCGACCAATCATGTATTTAGATGTGTAATGACAAGAAACCTCTCAAATGGTATTTGAGCTTGAAAACTCTATAAATAAGAGTACTAAGGTTTTTGGAAGAATTTTTTGATGATTCCTTGAAGGAATTGAGGGAATGTTTTGTGTATAAGAAGAAGTTTTGAGGTAGTTATGAGTTATCTTGAATTTGTTACATTCATTGTGATTTTATGAGCCCTTTGGGCATTATTTTGATCAAGAAAGAGGTTTAGGTTGTGTATGCTTGAGTTGAGACTAAGAGCTTGTGTTTTGGGGCTTGATTTTGTTATCAAGATCATTATTGAAAGGATTACTCTTCGCCCTTTATAAAGTAAGATTTGTATTAGATTAATCTTCACTATAAAGTAAGATTTTTAAGGGCTCTTCATCCTCTTGAAAAGAAGATCAAAAGGGTTTCTCTTTACCCTACAAAAGATTTTCTAAGATAATAAAACTTATAAGTGGTAACTTGGAGAGTGAATGTAAGCAAAGAGTTGTTTTGCTAAACTACTATAAAAATCAATTTGCATCCTCTTCTCCCTACTTTTTTAATTTATGCATGTTAATATGATTGTTATTTAATTCCTTGAATTTGAATTATTTGCATCTTTTTTGGTCTAGGTAGATAGCTTAGAAAATTTTAAATCATTCAATTCACCCCCTCTTTAGTGAAGGTTTTCAAGAAACTCTTTAAATGTGTCAAAATAGTTTAATGATGTTTTAAAGTTTTTTTTAGTCAAACGTTTTTCAAAAGAAGGGTTTTAAGGAGTTTAAGAAAACTTTAAAGGGTTCAAAAGGTTTGAAAACTTTGATAAAGTGTAAAATTTTTTCTAGGCCAAGACATATTTTTTTAAATCTTAATTGAATAGTCTTGGTTTTTTAAATTACTTTGGAGAGGTTTTGCAACAAATGAATTGTTTTCAAATGAAAGTTTTAAAATATGCATGAAGTTTTATAGATCAAGACAATTTGAACCTTTGATTCTAGTTGCAGAGTCTTGATTGCTAAAATCTTTCTAGGGAACTTTTGAAACTTGGTTGTTTTTTTTGGTAAATGAAAATTGTTTTAGGTGTTTAAAAATATATTTTTTAAAACTAAAATTTGCAGTGATTGGTTTTCTAGTATTAGGATTAGTAGCCGATCAATGCTTGAAAAAAAAAAGGTTTCTGTAAGTTGTATAAAAGAATAACAACGATCCACAATGACGAGAACAACGACACTGTTATTATCTCATAATCCTTACAAATAATAAATGACAACCTCAATAGCCACAAGGAATGATGCTATTATAGGTGAAAATTTGTCTAAAACTAAACAACAATATAGAACAATGTCGTTTAGATATATATTAGAGTTCAATAACAACTAATTTTTTGAGTCTAAAGTTCTTTCATTTAAAACGATAACTAGTATTGAGTTTTAATAGGATTTTGAGTTTACGATGGCTACAAATACATGTCTTAACGGAGGTTAAAAATCTGTATGAATTTTAGTGAATTGATTTGAGTTTTTAGGGAATTAAAATGAGTTAAATGAGCTTAAGAGAAAGTTTCAAGTTTATAAGCTTGCATTCCTTGTGTTTTTTTTATCCCTCGAGATTTTTTTGATCAAGTTATTAACATTGTGTATGCTTAAGTTGGGAGTTTGGTTATTTGTTTTGGAATTGTTGATTAAGGGATACTCTTCTCTCTTTTGAAAGAAAGATTTTGTAGAATTACTCTTTAGCCTATAAGATTTATAAAGATTGCTTTTTACCAACTTAAGGAAGATTCTCAAGGGTTACTTTTCACTTATTTGAAATAAGATAGTTGTGGGTTCCTCTTCATCATTGGAAAAAAGATTTTGCAAGATTCCTCTTCACCTCATTAGAAGATTGGTTGTAAGGTTTCCTCTTCATCTTAAAAATATTGTTTTATAGTGAAATTTTCAAGTGGGATCTTAGAGAGTAGACGTAAGAAAAGATTTAGTTGCCAAAACACTATAAAAATCGATTATGCATCGTTTCCTCCCTTCATTCTTTATATAATGTTGTTTGATTGCTTGCTTGATAGTGAGTTTAAATTACACTCATATTTGAATTCAATTGGCATAATCGCATTCATTAGTGTAGGTTTCCTCTTCATCTTAAAAAGATTGTTTTATAGTGAAAATTTCAAGTGGGATCTTAGAGTGTAGATGTAAGAAAAGATTTAGTTGCCAAAACACTATAAAAATCGATTATGCATCGTTTCCTCCCTTCATTCTTTACATAATGTTTTTTTGATTGCTTGCTTGATAGTGAGTTTAAATTACACTCATATTTGAATTCAATTGGCATAATCACATTCATTAGTGTAGGTTGAATTGTGGTTAATAATTGCATCCCAAAATTGGTTTAGGTTTAAGTTTTAAATTTTTTTAAACATCTAATTCACTACCTTTAGGTGCCAATTTAAGGCTAATACTCTTGATCAATGTTCACTTATTCACTACTACCTATATCTATTATTTGTTTCATCGATATTATTTTCTTATCTTGAGAAGGGCATTTATAATCTTTGATTTTACCTTAAACAACAAGATAAAAGCCTATAGCAATAGCTTCAATCACCTTGTAAAATTTAGTCTAGGGTTAGTTATTCCTCTTGTTGTGTAAACATGTGTCATTATGTTTTTCATAAGAATTCTATTATTACCTTCACAAGTACATTTGCTCATTTAAAATGATCGACTTATGGTTGTGAGAATAACCATGTATAGGGGATTGAAAGTGAACATATTATCTCTTCTATATCAGTCTTATATTCAATCATTGATTATATTAACAGTCTTGTATTTAATGCAGTAACTTTAAATTTGTATATTGGTAAATGGAAATGGATGATTGGGATGAGAAATTAACCATGTTTTATAATGGAAAGTTTGTATATGGTGAAGATGTAAAATATGTAGGTGGAGATATTAAGAGTTAGAGCATTGAAATTGATAGGTTTTGTTAGTAGGACCATGAGAGGATGCTTTTTGAAGGTGTTAAAGGGTCTAAAGCAAATAAATTTATGTATAGAGTGCTAGGGAATTTGTAGAAGGATTGATGACATGAGAAATAACAAAATAAATTTGATAGAGATATGCAAGATCATTATAGAACATAAGGTTATAGAGATCTATGTTAACAATGGATCCAATTTGCAACATTTAGAGAAAAATGTGAATGCTAAAATTAGTGTTGAGTGTTTTGATGATGTTGATGATGTGGCTATGGAGTGCCACGATGATTTTATTAACGTTGAGGTTATTATTAGGATTGAAAATTGTTGAACAAATGGAGGTTCCAATCTTGGTTTTGATGATAACAAAACATGTTTGATTACTAATGGTTTGAGTTTATGATGTTAATTTTAAAGATAGGTATGTTTCAAGAAGAATCCATTATGGAAAGCTTGGAGTTTGAAGGTCAAATTTGAAGATAA
>JAOXYD010000136.1:11312889-11325909 GCA_028565735.1 Pinacopodium congolense
GGCTCATTAATTGTCATTAATTGTTCTGAACATCTACCTGAAAAAGCACTTTTTTGAAAAGCATCAAATTGGAGCTTCTTCAAAAAGCTGTTTTTTATCTTTTGAAAAAGCTAAATCTACTACAAAAGCACTTTTGAATGTGACAGCCAAACACTCATTTTTTCAAAAAAAAAATGCTTTTGCGTTACAGAAAAGCTGAACCAAACGGAGGCTAAGTGTGTGAAAACTTGAGTTTGATTTTCTTTTCTTTTTCTATATCTCTTCACATTAATTCTATTTATAGGTTATACGTATCTTGTATAATTAAAATTTAAACTTTAGATTAAAATCAACTCATTAGAGTTTTTTAAGGATAAAAGACATAAAGGCCCCATATAAATCTCGTAATTAAAAAAAATTATGTTTTGTAAGTTCTTATGAGAATCTCTTATAATTATCTTAGAGAGACAAAGACACATTTCATTAAAAAATTTTAAATCTTACTAGATGACATATGTGAAAAATTTTATCCATGTGAATAACTTAAGTAGTATATGTTAAATATATTAATATATTAATTTTATTAACTTATTAACTTATTATATTTATATATCATTATTATATTAAAATGTGATAATTTTAATATGTCATAGTAATTTATTATATTAATAAAATTAAATTGTTACATTTTATTTATACTTAATAATATATTTATTAGTGTAATGTAATAATAAATTAAGCCTTTTATTTGATATTTCATAATAATAATGAATTAGATGATAAATTTATCATATTTTTTATAATTGATATTCTCAAAAAAGTTTCGAGAGATTTTCTCTCTTAATAAGAAAATTATAAAAATTGTTAATAGTTTATAAATTTATCATATTTACATATTTCTCATATTAAAAAGTATAATAATATTTAGTAGGGATATCAATAAATAAGATGATTAATCTCTTATTTTTATAATTAATCTTTTAAAAATTAATAATTAATTTGATTGATCGATATGTTAATAATTAAAATTGTAAAATATTTTAATATTTTATTAATTTATTATATTTATATATCGTTATTGTTAGTCCTATTTGTCACTTAAGAGAGAAGTGAATTTAAGTTTTTTTAAAATTTTCGAGCTTAATAACCTTAAATTTACTAAATTCTCTAAACTAACATGGAAACTTAATATCAATTACAATAAGTATATGAACAAAAGTAAAGAGTGATATGACCAACTTGCAAAATATAAAGCTTTAATAAAAGGATAAGGGAGAGAATGCGTAAATCAATTTTTATACTAATTTGGTAATAACCTCTTTACCTATGTCTAGTCTCCAATACTTTGTTGGGTATTTCACAACTTCAAAATTTATAAGTCTAACTTAATAACTAATTTATCAAGGTTTTAGGATAACCTCTCACATTTCAACAATTTTACAAATTCACAACCCTTAAAATACACTTGAAGAAGTGTTTTACTAGGCTAACAAAATGTTTACAAGGCTCACAAACTACTTGAAATTGATGCACAAACAAACTCATAAAAAATATTATAAAATTAACACTATACTAAACCAAAACTCACAACTAATGGTTCAAATCACTTGTAAATATTTTTTTTTAACTTTTTGGATGATTGAACAACATTTAAACACACTTATTTATACTAAAAAAATCTGCCTACTAGCCATTTATGACTATTGTTCAACATTAAAACTTATTTGATTCATTTTTCAATAGTTTTTGCTTATTGGTGTGTAATTCTCACCATAGCCAATCGACCAGTACTTGCATTAATCTACCAATGATTAGACGATTCAACTAGTCGACCAATCAAGAGAAAAACAACGCACTAGTCAACCATATAAATCCCTATGGATTGGTTGACTAGTCCCTATAAATACTACTTTTTAACAACCTAAACACATTCAAATAGATTCCAATCAATCTAAAACACTTCCTAACACTTCAAAAACATTTTTTAGCTCACATACATGTTGAAAAGTTTCCTAAAATCATTTTCACTCTTCAAAAAGATTATTTTAAAGTATTCCTCACATATTTTCCTCTTAATTATTCAACTTACATGTATAATCTAAATATGAATACAATCATACATAAAAGTGAGCCCTTTAAATATTGAAATGAAACAAGTAAAGCTTATATAGAAAATAACAATAATAAACATGTATAAAACCTAAGTTGGTCTTCCATCTTGAGTCTTCTTAACTTAATTATTATAAGCTCCATTTTAACTTCATGACTATATAATTCATTTCTTTAACACTTTAATAATATAGGTATCTTTGAAAACCTTAATTACAAATAGAACATTAGTAACAAGATTGTTTTGTCATCATCGAAGCAAGGTAGAACCTTATTTGCTTTAAAAATTTCTCTCTTTTTGATGATGTCAAAACTATGTGACATCATAAACTATAAAATAAAGTAAACACCAAAGAAAACCAATACTACTTAAAATTCATCAAATATGACATAAAAATTAATCACTAAAACTCCCCATTATATTTATTAAAAGTAATCAAATAATCATTTTTTAATAAACAATTCAAATAAAAAATCATAGTACCATATCAAAACACATATTCATTGCAACACGTTTAAGAATAATCATATTATCAAAATTTTGTTTATTCACCCTAAATCAATAATATTTTTGTAATAAACTCAAATTCAAATTTATTACAACTTCAATGAACTTAAAACCATTACAACTCTCCATAAGTTGATTAAAAATAATTTCTCCCCTTAAGTAAGACCTAATATCACACCTAACTTTCTCCATTTTTTGGAATCATGAAAAAGGTAAATAGGAACATACAAAACAAACTATAATAATGCAAATAAACAAATATGGTGAAAAACATCCAAGAATCATAATGAACTACTGCATATTATACTTAAATCTCTTCTAATCATGCGAAACTTGTCTTCATATATTGGTTTAGTAAAAATGTCCACTAATTGATACATTGAATCCACAAATTTTAATTCAATATCCTCATTTTGAACATGATCTCTAATGAAATAATATCTAATTTCTATATATTTTGGCTTAGAATGTTGGATGAGATTTTTAATAAGAAAAATTACACTTGTATTATCACACCAAATAGGTATCTTGTTAAGTTCAATCCTATAGTTGTTATCTAAGCTATAGAATTTAAGTACCATAACTACCAGTAACTACACATTTAGCTTCTGCTATAAATAAAGCTATTGAATTTTATTTTTTACTAAACCAAAGCACTAATTTATTGCCTAAAAATTATATGCATCGAATGTACTCTTTTTATCCAATAAATTGGCCGTATAATCCACATCTCAATACCTAACTAACTATAAAAATGTGTTCTTAATATACAAAAATTCTAAGTATTAATAAGGGAGGTTCCACTTTTTTTGGTAATGACAAAACAAACTCTATCTAATGCTTGTGCTCTTAAATATGTTGAAAAATAGATATGAACAAAATTCAAGCATGATCATTCAAAGAGACTTGAAGTGGAAATTGGAATTATATGAAGACTCAAAACTTAAAGAAGCAAATTAGTTTAATATGGGTTTAGTTATGTATCCTTTTGTTATTGTAAATTTTACTTAATTTTATTTTGGTAGTTTAAAAGCCTTATACTTACTCATTAATGCATATATAACTTAGAAAATTCAAATAGGTGTAAAATCAAGAGGTTTTATATATTTGATGTGATTAAATGTGAATAAACCTCTTAATGAATGATCACAAGATAGTTCAACTAACATGAAATGAAATTTCATCTTAAGTTATGTTAATTATAAAATATGATTGAGTATGTAGAATATGTGTTTGGTTTTACTTTTAGGTTTAAGCTTATAAGAATTTAGGGCCAAAGTATATAGTTTTGCTGTTTTATTTAGACTAGTTGACCGAATGGTGAAAAACAGTTGACTGAATACCTATCTTTAGGGAATCAATTGACGAAACCTTGCCTTAGGTCGATTGACTAATAAGAAAATAAACCATAAAATCAGGATTAGACAGATTACACGATAATCATAAACATTAAACTCTATAATATTAATATATTCGTTGGACAATGGCTATACGCTTAATTATTGAGTATACATAGCATGGTTTTACTAGTGTTTAATGATGCAGTTTTGAGACGAAAATATATGCGATATTAAGAGTATTTTCACTACGTATTTTCTATCTAGTTTGTCTAAAATCATTGTTTTGTATTGAGTGGTGTGTTTATGTGAGGCAACTTATTATTGTGCATTCATATATTTAACCTCTTTTATATACCAAGTAAAATTGAGTGAAGCGTGATATTTGTAGAATTATTCTTAAGCTGTCGAGAGGTTATTCTTTATCCTATGAAAAAGAATTGAGTGAAAGGTTATCCTTGAGCCTTAAAAAGAGTTCTAAGATCAATCATTATACTCTTTTGTTAAATTAGTGAAATTATCTCAACCACGATGTTGGGAACTAGACGTAAGGGTAAGCAGATAGCTTTATACTAGTATATATAAGATGCATTTCTTCTTTCTTTACTCTTTATTTTCTACGCACTCATTTTATTATGATGATTGTTTATTTTTATGAATTAGTTTTATCTTAGCTTCCGCATCTTATTCATCTTATTTTGTTTAATTAGACAATTTATTTTAAATCCTAGTTCACCCTCTTAAGTATTTGACTGACCTAATAATTGGTATCAAAGAGTAGGTCTCACAGTGCTTTATTCAAATGAATTAGTAAGGAAAGATCTTATAGCACACATGATGCATAATTTTACTTCTCCTTAGAGTCTTAATGATGAAAATGCTTATAGAGAACCTTACCTCAATGGAAACAACTATTTTTATTGGAAGACTAGAATGAGACATTATTTGATAAGTGAAAGTATAGATTTGTGGCTTATTGTATCACAAAAAACCACTTTGTCGTCTAAACTTATAGGTAACAAAGTCGTGATTAAAGAAGATAGTGAGTTAAGTATTGAAGAAAAGAAATTAGCTTCTTTGAATAGTAAAGCTGTGTATATTTTGTTTTTTGCTCTAAATATAGAAGAGTTTAATAAAATTTCTAAATGTGTCACTGCATAAGATATTTGACACATACTAGAGATTACTCATAAGGAACAAATCAAGTAAAGGAAATTAAAATAAGCATGCTCACTCATCAATTTGAACTTTTTAAAATGACACATGATGAAAAAATATTTACTATGTATGATCGTTTTAACAATATTGTTAGTGTTTTAAAATGTCTAGGTAAGACCTATTTAAACGTTAAGCTTACTAGGAACATCCTAAGGTCTCTATCAAAGTCATGGAAGTCTAAAGTGATAACAATTCAAGAAGTAAAAGATCCTAACATCCTATCCCTCGATGAGCTCAATGGATCATTGTTCACACACAAAACGGTATTAAAAGATAAACAAGAAGAGATTACATCAAAAAAGAAAAACATAGCATTCAAGGCTTCGAGAAAGGAAGATAGCGAGAACAAAGATTCACCTTATGAAATTTGTGTAGAAGAATCTGTTACTCTCATTACGAGAGGCTTAAGAAAGCTTATACAAAGAAAGGCTCCAATCCATAAGAGAGAAGGTAACTATCCATATAAAAATAAAAATTCTAATGTGACTTGTTTCAAATGTAGTGAGAAAGGTCATTTGAAGACACATTGCCCACACTTCCAAGATGATGAAAAGAAAGAAAAGAAGGAAAATGACTTCAAAAAGAAAGCTCTAAAAGTGGCATGGAGTGAATCAAGTGATTCCGAAAAGGAAGAAATTGCAAACATATGCTTCATGACTCACAATGAGGTAAGTGTTTCTCACTCGAATGATGAATTTGAAGTTGAATATACGTATGAGAAACTTCTAGAATTCATATAAGACTTAGTTAAGAAAAAGAAGAGATTACATGATAAAAATGAGGAATCTGTGAAAATGATTGATGAATATAAATTGGAAAATCAAGGATTTAGAAAAAATCTAGATTCAATCAATGACGATAACGATGAATTGGTAAGTGAGAATATTGCCTTAAAGAAAGAAGTAAAACCCCTTAAAGAATTGCTTGCAAAGTTTATTAAGGAAACAGAAAAATTAGAAATCATGCTAAGTGTTCAAAAATTTTCTAATACTAAATATGATTTAGGATATAGCAATGGTGCATCATTTGGTAAGACTATTTTTGTAAAGGGAAAGAATTTGGAAGATGAAATTCCTAAGTTTGCTCGTAATACATCTTTAAGTAAATATCAATCCAAGTATTATGCATTCATATGTAACAAAAATTCTAGAAGGTATACGCATCAAAGAACCTTTACTCAACTGAGACCAAGTTTTCAACAAAGATTATATCATGATTATAGACTTAGAAATGCATATAAGACATTTACTCCATTATTCTACTTATATTGTGAAAGATATGGTCATATTAAATATTCTTTACAATTGTTTTAAACCTTTTAAAATTTTAATTAATTTACAAATCCTTTTACAATACAACATATCACGTCAAAACAAAAAATCATATCACCTCAAAACTTTTATTTTAACAAAAAAAGATGACATAAGAAATGAAATGAAGATTAATCTTGACATTGTCCTTTTTAATTTATACTTAATTTTAATTTTAATGAAATAAACATTTGGCATGTTTAAGTTTGATTTAAAAAGATGTGGAGCTTAATTATGTATTTAAAAGGCTCGACATTGATATGAAATATTTTTTAAAAATCCAATAATTGAATCATTAACACTATTTTTAATATAGGTAATAATTTGTAAAAATGATAAATTAATATAATAACTAAAATTTTATAATTTTCTTATTCACATTAAAAATCAATTAAATTAATAATTATTTATTTATAAAATTTATTAAAAATAAAAAATTATAAACTAAACATCTTATTTATCAGTATTATTACATAATAAATAAAATTTAATAAAAACTTAAAATTTTTATCATATTAAAATAATAAATATATGCTTAATTATTAATAAAATATAATATTAATTGTTAATATACTAAATTAATAATATATATTAGATATTATTATATTCTAATATAATTAATAATACGAAAACATGATAAATTAATAAAATTAGTGAAGTAATTTGTTTGATACAAACCATCTCTGTTAGCAATAGAATTCCCAATTAATCCTTCATCACGTCATTATTTACATGAATAAAGCTCTGCAATTGTGTCATCCAACAGGATTTAATAGATTTTTGACATAGAAACTTAACAGGAGGAGCTATGTGGAAAATAATCATAAAAGTTTCTTTAAAGAACTTTTAAATTTAAGAGAGTTCTTTAGAATAATGAAGACCAGTGATGATCTTCATGTCTTTACCCTTTCTTTAGCGCTGAGTTGCTGATCTAATGAGTCATTTATTCACTACGTCTAGGTCAGTATTTTTGTTTTTGTTTTTCAATTTGTTCTTTCTTGGTCAAACATGGACAGAAGTCAATGAAACACGCTTTCTCTCCCTCTATCTCTTGGCTCGCTGACAAAGTCAAATGCGTTGTTCTAATCCAAGTTTCAATGCAAAGTGTTCTTCCTTATATATACAAAGCTCAGTTTTCCACAACAAACCTCATCTGCCTCTGTGGAGTCAGCAATAGTAGCTCTCTGCATATCTTCCCTCCTGAATTTGCAATACACTGCTCTTAAATTGGATCCATCTTTACTTCATTCCCTCTCTGTTTCTTGGTTGATTTCAATAGACACTTGTCTACCACATTTTTAAGAGATTGTACACTTCCACTGATAAGCGCTGCCGTCATGTCTGATAAGCCTCGTTCCTTGGAGGAGACTCCAACATGGGCTGTTGCCACTGTCTGTTTTGTATTGCTGGCCATCTCCATTGTCATTGAACATCTCATTCACATCACTGGAAAGGTATGCAGATTTATGGAAATGGTCTGAAAGTTGGTCTATGATGTAGTGTATGACACAAAGTTAAGATGTTTCAGATATCTGACTAAAGAATGGCCTTTTTAAAGCTGATGATGAAAACACTTGTGTTAGTGGAATTCAAATTTTTAGGGAGCGTTTGATTGAGCTTTTAGTTATAATTTTTGGTTGTGAGTGTTATATTTTTGTATTAGATTTTGTATATTTTTATAAATTTTTATGTTATCTGTCTTGATTTCTGTGTTGTCTTGATTTATGGTTCTTTTTAATTTGACTTTTTTCTGCATATACAGTTAAGTCGAGTGATTTATCGCATTATCCACTGCTTTTATGTGAAACGATTGAAGTGAACAATTGGATCAATGTAGTAAATCTGGGCTGATTATATTTTCCTACTTCCATTACAGTTTTTGCAAAGAAAGAACAGACCAGCTCTAGTGGAAGCGCTTGAGAAGGTTAAAGCAGGTGAGGCCCGTGCTTGATCAAAATCATTTTGTTGTTCCAATTTTGATGTAGCCTAAGCTCATCATACAAAAACTAATCCTTTCTGCTCTGTTTTTTCTCTGTAGAGCTCATGCTTATGGGATTCATATCCTTACTCCTAACTGTGTTCCAAGGACATATCTCTGATATCTGTATATCCGCGAGCGTAGCATCCACTTGGCATCCTTGTAGTAAAGAAGAGGATAGTAAAAAAGCAACTGGGAAAGGTTCCGACGGTAGTCTAAGGAGACTTCTGCAGTTCTTAGATTCGGATCCAATTCCTAGGCGTAGTTTGGCAACCTCTAAGGATGACAAATGCCTTGAAAGGGTAAGAACTTGTCAAGAACCAAGTCTTTTTTTATTTTTTGAAAAAAAAGTTTCGGATGTTATGGTCATTTTCTTCAAACAACTTGTTCGAGATAAAATTTCCAAAATCTATTACGAGCTTTAAACTTTTTAAAGTAAATCAGATTTTTGACGTAGATTGTGCAAATGTATTCAGGGAAAAGTTGCGTTTGTGTCAGCATATGGTATCCACCAGCTCCACATATTCATCTTTGTGTTAGCAATTACACATGTTCTGTACTGCATAATTACGTATGCTCTTGGAAGTTTCAAGGTAGTGATTCATTTATACTCTTTTCAGTGACCTCTCTTTTTTTACTTTTATGTTTTCACCTTGATTAATAAATGCCAAATAATTTGCTGGGATTTCCAGATGAGAAAGTGGAAGCAGTGGGAGAACGAGACAAAGACAATTGAATATCAGTACCACAATGGTAAGTCGTCATTACTTCAAATACCTTTTAAAGTGAGTTCCCTTTCATCACGGTAAAACTAGGGGGCTCCCACCCCTCTGATATGCACATGGGGCACTTTTCATAATTAATATGCGCATGGGCACTTAGAAGGAACTCTGCCCTACTTGTACATGGATTAGTTTGTTGACAGAAAAATGCCAACTTTTTTCGCAAGAAAAAAGAATTGACCTGGTCGTCGGATGGACTTGGTTCACTAATTCTATTAATAGCTTTACTTCTATTTTCTTTTTCCTTGGTCTAATCATTGTCTAGTTTTTCAGAAAACAAAATAAACGACTTTTTTTTTCTTTTACTGATTCTTGGATGACTTTTATAATGCAGACCCCGAGAGGTTTAGGTTTGCAAGGGACACATCATTCGGGAGGAGGCATTTAAAATTATGGAGTCGATCACCCATTTTGCTTTGGATTGTAAGTACCATAACAAATAGATGAAAAGATCCTCCTAAATTGTGATTATAAGATTCTAAGGAAAACTATGCTTAGTATGGTCTGGAATAGAAAGAATACAAGAATACTACAAACCTGTGGTTGTACTATGTTAACTAGCATTTTTTGCTGGAAACATATTTGTTCATGTCTTTCTGTTTGGCCTCAATTCTCAGGTGTGTTTCTTCAGACAATTCTTTGGATCAGTTAACAAGGTTGATTACCTGACACTAAGACATGGATTTATCACGGTGAGTAAAATGCATATATTTTCATCACCAGGCAACTGAAAGGAAAAACCAACCTGAGATTTGCTGTGCATCTTGTTTCAGGCACACTTGGCTCCAGGAAATGAAAGAACATTCGACTTCCAAAAATACATCAAAAGATCACTTGAAGAGGATTTTAAAGTAGTGGTCGGGATCAGGTTTGTTTTACCCTTTTTTTTCTCCCCCCTAATACCCTGTAAGTTAATTCAATCCATCCTGGAGTTACTAACATTATATTGTATGTGCAGTCCGGTCATATGGTTCATTGCTGTACTATTCCTGCTGTCCAATACATACGGTAAGTTATCTTCTGGTGAATTCCAAATGATACTAAAGGTGTATCGTTCACGGACTAATCTGTCTTATTTTCTATTCCGACAGGATGGTATGCTTATCTATGGTTACCATTTATCCCATTAATTGTAAGCAACTAGTCTTGATAGCCGTTTTTTGTATCTGAATAGAGTTACATGGTGAGGTTCAAGAGCTCATTTCTCTGATTCCTAACTTTCAGGTAATCTTGGTTGTGGGGGCTAAGCTCCAAGTGATCATAACGCAACTTGGGCTAAGAATTCAAGACAGAGGAGATGTGGTTAAGGGTGCTCCAGTGGTCCAACCAGGTGATGATCTCTTCTGGTTCGGACGGCCACGCCTCGTTCTCTTCCTAATCCATTTGGTTCTCTTTCAGGTGCAGACATATTTCATTTTCTTTGTTTCATTCAAATCTATGAAGTTCGGCTCTTTAACCTGATAGTTGCTTATATACTTTCTTTGCAATTGCAGAATGCATTTCAAATAGCGTTCTTCATATGGAGTGTGGTAAGCAGCTCCACCCTGAGTTCGCTGGATCCCAGCACTAGAAAATGGTTATTTTGAAAGTGCAGTGAGAACTTTTGACTTTTTTTTAAAATTTTTTTTCCCTCGTTTTGCAGTACGAATTTTCCATAGATTCTTGCTTCCATAAAAAAACTGAAGATATTGTCATCAGAATCACAATGGGGTGAGTTTTTTTGGTAACTTAAACTCGTAAAATCAGCTTCATGATAAATTCAAACATTCCTGACACTGCAACTGTTTCAGGGTGATCATACAGTTTTTGTGTAGTTACGTGACAATGCCTCTCTACGCGTTAGTGACACAGGTGAGGACGTGGATAAGAGATTAAATAAAAATGGAGAAACTAGCATTACTTGATTACTAATTGACATATCATCTTGTAGATGGGCTCTTCCATGAGACCAACTGTGTTCGACGACCGTGTGGCAACAGCACTTAGAAACTGGCACAACACAGCTAAAGAGCACACTAAGCACGGCAAACATTCCGAGTCTCACACGCCAATGTCAAGCAGACCAGCAACTCCCACAGACGGCATGTCCCCAGTTCATCTCTTTCACAACTACCGTAGCAGTACAGCTCCTAACAGTTTACAAGCTTCTCCCAGGAAGTACAACCATGAACCTGATCATTGGGACCCTGAAGCACTCAATTCTCTGCATGACAATGAAAACTATGACCCTCATCCAACTGAAAGGCCTGAGTGCAGAGAACCAAACATGGCAATTCAAGATCCAACTTCCATGGCCCTCCCTCCAGCCCCTACCTCCATTCGCACTCAACACCAATTAAACATCAATTTGCGTGATTTCACATTTAGAAAACAAAAGGATTGACCACTATAACTTACAGGCGTAAATTTCTTGTCCATGAGAAACTAGAATCCCTGTGTACTTTTCTCGGAAAGCCAACGGACTGTAAGAGAAGCCATAAACTCGGACAATCTGAGTCATGGAATGACCCATGCTGTGATTTTATTTTATTTTTTGGCACTTTGGATTGTACTTTACACTTCTGCTTAATTTTTGAAAAAAAAAAAAAGTTTCTGTAAATTAGGTTACACCCGTGGTTATCATCCTTACTTTAAGCTTCTTCTAATGAGACGTAAAATTGGCTCCTGAGAAGGGAGTCGACCTGGCTTCTGCATAATGATGCACACACACTAAGTTGGTCAAGCCCAAATGTAGTCCTAGGTACAAAGATCGTATAAATCATTGGCCTCTGTATCTTAAGAGATATTTGGTTACGTATTTAGATTTATTTTTTAAATATAAAAATAATTTTTTTAAAAGTTCATATATAAATATAATATAAAATTTAAATATATATAAATAAAAATAAAAAATTTAACTAAACAAACTTTAAAATTAAATTATTCCTTAAAAAAGGAAATTAATAAATAATAAATGGAAGAAGGCAAGTCCAATTCTTGAGGAATAGAGCATTGAACCAACGCCAATTCCACCTTTTTTTTGTTTTTGCTCATCGTGTATGGACTATGGACAGCACCTTCTATTTTTCATACGGACGACAATCTCGCCCCCGTCCAAAGTTAAATAGTCCATATATATATATATATATATATTTTAAAAAATAATATAAAACAAAAATTTTAAAAATTTAAAATTAATAAAAACTAAAACAACTTCAAAATATCCCATTTTCCTTGCCAGCTGCCCTTGATTATGATCAAATCAAAACCAAAATGCAACGAACAGAACAGAACAGAACAGAATCAACACATAGCACTGGAAAAGTGGAACACTCTAAGCAAAATAAATAGATAAAATCAAGCATCCTCCACCCACAAAGATGCCTTTTTTAAAAAAATTATTTTCGTAGAGAACATTTAACTTTAAAATTTTGAGATTTTTTTCGATAGGTAATTAAGTTTTTAAAATTTTAATTGATTTATTAATATTTGAAAAGTTAATCAGTTGGTGAAAAAAATTTGATACCGTTAGTCATTGACCTAATCCAATCTAATAACCCTGATTTAATCCGGTCCATTCCAACTTTTTTACTACTTTGGATTAATTTTTTAAAATGTTAATCACTCAATTGACAAAGTTTGCAAATCTTAGTTAATTAACTAAAAAAAATGTGAAAAGGTTAGATTAATAATTTATTTTGAAAATTTTAATATAGATTTATCTTATAAATGAATATTTTTATATAATATTTATAAATATTCTTAAACTATTTAATTATTATTAAGTAAAAATAATATTAATAAATTTAAAATGTATTCT
>JAOXYD010000136.1:11369542-11389035 GCA_028565735.1 Pinacopodium congolense
AGTCTGTAAATTGAATCGATCTCTTTATGGTTTAAAGCAAGCATCTTGGCAATGGAACTTGGAGCTTACTTCTTAATTGCAAGTTTTTGGTTTCCAGAAATCATCTCATGACCATTGTATGTTTCTTAAACCTTCAAGAGATTCTTACATGGCCCTTTTGTTTATGTCGATGATGTCCTCCTTACTGGTCCTGTTGAAGATGATCTTGTTGCTATTAAGTCCTTCTTGCATGCTAAATTCACTATTAAGGATCTTGGTCATGCCAAGTTTTTCCTTGGTCTTAAGATTACCCGATCTGATTCTAGTATTATGGTCACTCAACGTAAGTATATTCAGGATCTTATTATTGATGTTGGATTATAAGGCTTCGTCTACTCCTCTTCCACATAGCCTTAAGCTCTCTGCTGGTGCTGGTTTTTTGTTATCTGATTTAAAGCCTTATCGTCGACTCATTAGACATTTCCTTTACTTGGGTTTTACTTGTCTTGATGTTTCCTTTGACGTTCAATAGTTAAGTCAGTTCATCCAACATCCTTGTGAGGGATATTGGACTGTTGTGCTTCATCTTTTACGCTATCTTAAGGGCCATTTTGTTTCTAGTTTATTTTTTCTGCTCAGAATGATCTTCACCTCTTTGCATTTTGTGATGCCGATTAGGCATCTTGTTGTGATTTTTGCCGCTCTTTAACAGGTTTTGCTATCTTTCTTAGTTCTTCCTTAATTTATTGGAAAACCAAGAAATAATCCATTGTCTCTCGGTCATCGATAGAAGCAGAGTATCGTAGTATGACATCTATGACATGTGAGTTGCAATGGATTTCTTTTCTTCTTCCTGACTTGCATCTATCTGTGTTCACCCCTATTCCTTTCTAGTGAGATAATAAGGTGGCTCTTCACATCATTGCAAATATGATTTTTCATGAAAGAACAAAACATCTGGATATCGTCTGCCATCTTGTGTGTGATCTCTACAAAGCTAGATTTCTTGATCCTCAACATATTTCTTCTCAGTCTTAATCGGCCAATTTATTTACGAAGTCTTTTCCTGTTTCATTGTTTTTCTTTTACTGTCTAAGTTGGGCATGGTTTCTCTTCTCCCTACTCCAACTTGAGGGGTGCTGAATGTATTATAAGTGTTGCATTTTTATGTTTTGGATGGTAGTGTTTTCCTTGTTACGTTGTAATATTCTTAGCTTGGCATGTCAATTAAGTGAGGAAGGAGATGTTGAATACAAATAGTGAGCTATGATGACAATTATTTTTTCGTTGA
Organism: Pinacopodium congolense; assembly: GCA_028565735.1. Taxonomy (NCBI): domain Eukaryota; kingdom Viridiplantae; phylum Streptophyta; class Magnoliopsida; order Malpighiales; family Erythroxylaceae; genus Pinacopodium; species Pinacopodium congolense. Next base: position 11,370,813 of record JAOXYD010000136.1, read on the forward strand.
TTTCACTATACAAAAAAATTAGAATAAAGTAGAATAGAGCAGTTTTGAAAGAAATATACAAAAAAATATTGTCCATCCAAATTTGTTGTTCTACATACTTAAGATTGTTTAAGATTACTATAAACCATTCAAGAAACCAAAAGGGAAAGGAAAAGGGGTTAAAGTTCCTATTGCAATATCTACAATTATTATAGAAAAGTTGTTTCCCCTACTAAAAGAACCTGCCAAGTATCCTAGTCTGGCTCCAAACATATTTTCATCCACTTATGAGTCAATGTTGACTACCAAATCAGTTTGGGGAATTGCATTTTGCGAGCATCAAATTAAATAAATTAATAAGTTTCCAACAATTAACGTAGATGGGTCATTCAAAAAAACAATCGATTCAAAAGAAAAGGCAATTCATGGGCACATGACAAGTGTTGTTGCCCAAAAAACCAATGAATATTTCTCTAAATTTCAAATAAAACCATTTTCTTTTTAATTCAACTAAGTTAGATCGATGTTGAACTATATTTAATTTAGATAGAATATAAATTACTTGTAAAGGTAAATTATTCTTAATATAGATAACTAGGAATTTATGTCAACAAATTAATTTTCTTTATAGAATAATATAACTTATATATATATAAGTTAAATTTTATTCTTTGAATTTCCTCTTCTTTGATGACTTTAAATTCTTTCTTCTGTCGTCATTATGATTAGGTCATCATTGGATGATTGATGAATAGAAAGTGTTAGCCAAAACAGATTGTACTTACAAATCCAACCCTAGACAAAACACAAATTAAAGCAAAAATTGCAATCCCTAAATTCATGAAACATAATTTTATTGGAAAAAAAAAACTAGTCATCCATTAAACGGAAGTCATTTAGACAGAGGCACGAAATTAATTAGGCCAAAGAGCTAAAAAAAAAAAAAACACAGGAAATGGAAGTTAGTAACTGTCCTCACCTTTGAAAGCACTGTAAAAGAAATCACTCATAAGAAATAAATTAACTTTGAATCCCAATTTGCCCTCATGCATTTATTCCCTTGTGGCTAGGTGTGCGATGACTAGGACGTTAACTTAATTATGGGCCAATTGGTTATAGGACAAACATAAATAGGTAAACAAACAAATTGATCCAATTAATGAAACAAACTAAGTAAAACAAAATAGTTAGACTTACAATGATAGGAACGTGACTTGGTTAGGGGTCTAAAGAGAAATCGACAAAGTTAAACAAACAAATTAATCTAAAGAAAGAAATAGTCTTGATTCATCAAACTGCTCCAATGTCTTCTACTCATACAAGGTTTTCGTTTGTAAAACACTCTTATGTAACTTATGGGACAAATTAGAAAGCATTAAGGACGACATTGATGGAAAGGCAAAAAAATCAAAGAGGCAAATAGCTAGGGCATATTTAGTTTCACTTAATTTTTGGCTTTCATTTTTTTTATTTTTTTAAATATAGAAATTGATAAAAAATACATTAATATAGTATAAAATAAAAAAACACAATACTCAATAAAAAAATATAACAATCACAACAAAAAATCAAAACTTATAACTCAACTAAATTGATTTATTAACAATTTTACATACAAAAAATTTCATTTTACATTTATTATTTATCTTCGCCTTTCCTTTATATATATATATATATATATGATATTGTTTAACTTAGTGGCCCGGGTCACGACTCTCGTTGCCACCTGGTTATTCCGTTTGCTGTAATATGACTTGAAAAATATGCTATAACTTAAGAGGGAAACTCTGCGTAGAGTTACGGCCTTTGGGCTCTACACCTTTTCCTTTTCTTATCAGATACAAAATACGTCTTTTGGCACGCACTTGGTGACAATGCGGTCCACTTCCCAGATATTTGGGGAACAAATTTCATTTGTCGTCCCTAAGTTGCTGTAGCTTATCTCTCCCTTCTCATGGATTCATGGTAAATGTCTTTTGTTGCTTTTCTATATCCTTGCACTCACAAGAGTGACAAATTGATCACATCATGGATCGCAAGTCATCGGACGCATACAAAGATCAAGTATGAGACTTAGGAACTTAAATTTCTTATCTAATATTAAATTTCAATGATTGATGCAATTAATAGTTTCTCTGTTCTTTCCAGTTGTTGGCACGTTTAACTTTCTTATCTAATATTAAATTTCAATGATGGATGTAATTAATAATTTCTCTGTTCTTTCCAATTATTGGCACCTTGCCTTAGATTGCAAGTGGCAGCAAAGGCAAAAGATGTTGTTAGTTCAGAGATGCATTATAGCGAAAGTGAAGACAGATGCAACAACTGGGAATGAGGATCAAGTTTACGTAGTTAAAAAGAAGGGTACTATTGCTGGGGCCATTGCTCTTATTATTATTACAAGTATTGGTCCAGGGACACTTGCTCTCCCGAGAAAAGCTTCTCCTGTTGTAAATCTTTCCCTTTCCTTTTCCTTCTGAATAGCATAATCAAAGCTAACGTGGGAAGTATTAAGAGTAAGGCAATTGCTATCTTTCACGTTTAAATTCGAAATTTTAGTTAGAGCATGCCATTCACACGAGTCTCTTTCTCAAGATGAGATTTTGTTTTTGGAATATGCAACTTTAGGTAGTCATAAGATGTACTTTAAATCGCAGGGAGTTATTCTCAGTCAGCGTCCCTGGTATTATGTTGGGTTTTTTTTGCTAATTGAAGCACTTCTGCTTATTGAAGTCAATGTGGGTTTGAGGAGGAAGATTAGCAAAAGAGAGGATGAGAATGAATTGGAGATCCTATCAATCAGTACTATGGCTCAGGAGACACTTGGAGACGGGTGGAACTTTGGCCACGGTTACATATGTTTTCTTGGGTTATACTTCAATGATTGCCTACAGTTCCAATTCAGGGGAGATCCTTTTCCATTTAGTTATATTTCTGAACTTCTCTCAGCCTGCTTGTTAACAATGCTAATCTCTAAAGGTGGCACTGAAACCACTGATAAAGTCAACTAATGGCTCACTTCTATCATGATAGGTGCAACATATTAAATTGCAGTTTCAAATTGTCTAAATTTTGTAGTTGGTGATTCATATTATTGATATATTGTTGGGTATGCAAAGGCCTGCTACTAGCTATCGAGGTCCTAGTAGTTGTGCTTAAAAGGTGGTCAGGATTTGAGGGAAGTGGTGATGGGGAAAAGTTCCAGCTACCATTCTTGTAACGATTTTTTCTTTGGTATATCACGACCTAGCACCTGGTAAACATGCAATATATTCCAATCTCAATTTTGTTAGGAATTTAGGATGGAGTAAATATCATGAAGCACTTCTCTTCACATTTCTTCCAATTTATAAAGTACTTTCTCTTTATTATATAATGCACTTTCTCACTAATCTCTAAATAGAGTACCATTTCTCTATGGAAAAACACATTTTTTTTTATATATTGCACTTTTCACCATTTAATTCAAAAAAGTGTTTTTTTTCCCCTTCAATTATTTGATGCATCCCTCATTTTTTCATCGTTTTTCTTTTTTCACGATGTTTCATCTTGACAAATCAAACTTACTTATAAGTTTATGCATATTAATAAAGCTTTGATACTATGTTGAAAATTTAGGACGAAGTAAAATTCATAAAAAGAGAATAAAAGAAAAGAAAATTATGGAAGAGAATTTTTAAACACAGAAATTCAACCTACACACCTCTTATTCATAATCTTGAAATTTATTTATAAAGGTTCATACACAAACTCACAATTGAATTAGAACTCAAATACCTAATATTATTCTAACTAAAACTCTTAGACTTTTAATTAAATAGAGAAACTATGCTACTACTAAAATAATGTCACTAATAAGATAAACATACCTAATCTAAAATAATATAATTTTAAATTATTCTCAACAAATTCAAGCAGTCAAAGATCCCCTTAGTTCACGATGCTTGATATTTAAGATTAAGGGTATCAGTTTTGATAGATAGCCTTGTTCCGTTGTTTGCTTTGCCTGTATGGGATACAGTTGCTCTAGGTCTCTCTTCTCAAGCTGATCAAACTGTTGATCCTGTTGAGTTGTTGATGAAGTAAGCCCAGTTATCTATTTTTCATGACTTATTTTCACAAGCTTTCATTCATTTTCATTTTTAGGTAAATGGAGTTTCTCACTCTGTAAAAGGCTCTTCGTCAACTTTTATGATTGAAGAATTATGCTTTTGTAAGTTAAAAATAATTTTAATGTAATAATACTTATTACTATTATGGTTCTATTCCAATTGGCCCCGTTTGATTCGGCTTCGGTTTTCGGATTTGATTTTCGAATTTTTTAAACACAAAAATCAATAAAGAACATTATAAAAATCGAAAAAAAATACTCTAATACAGCACAGAAATCAAGATAGATAACATAAAAATCTATAAAAATACACAAAACTCAATACAAAAATATAACATCCACAACTAAAAATCACAACAAAAAACTTTATCAAACGACCAGCTCTCTGGATGGTTTTATCTCATGCGTCAATCTTACATTCTTAGAATTGTTTTTAAGTTCCTAAGCCTCAGGGATCTTATGTCCAGCGTGAGGAGGAGTGGGTTCTCGTACATGGTGGAACCCTTCTCGCTTCTGGCGGTAGGAACATCAATGATTGGCACCCTCCTGGGCTTCGCTGAATTCTTCAAAGAGCAGCTAAGGAAGCTCCCTGGCGAGCTCATCACCAATACCTTTAGATAATTATGGTAAAATATTGCAGGAAACAAAGGAAAACATTGGATTTAGGGACTGGTGGAGTAGAGATAAAGTCAGCTTCACTGCAATGGCAATGATCCTAGCTCCAACACCAGTAATCTCAACTGCTGTTCCAGATGCTTTCAATGCTGCTACAGGCATAGCTGTAACTTGAGAGGGTGGAAGGAATAAAAAATTGAAAATTTTCAATAGAAAATTTCGACTTCCAACCTCATCAACTGGTCTTTGAACTTCCTCTAACTCGTGACTGATTTAATTTTATACCATTAGTCTTCTTGTTTACTAACATTTCAATGATGGATCAGGGAGGCTACTGTACAACAAGGCTTTATTGAGTTCTTCCACCAGCTATGGCATAGGCAATGTATGACGGAGAACGAGAGATCAATGATTGGAAAGTATTGTCAACGGCCCCGCCTGCACTTCTCGGAGTTGACATTTGCACATGTGGGATAGTAATACAGCAAATCCTGCAGGATTTTTCCGCCCCGTGCCCTTGAAAAATGATAATCAAAATCCTATACTGCTCTCAGCTTTCATGTCCTGAAAAATGTGCTCAGTAAAAGTGTGTTGATTTTTGATCGCTAATGCCAAAAGATGCTGGAACGTTGGTTTGTACAGAAAAAAGACGATTATTGTCTGCAAGCCAATATCAGCTTGACAAATTTACATTGATGTTCGCCATGATGTAATTGCTATTAATTATAAGGCGACTGCACCAATGACGAATAAGTTGTCCTCTGAAACTGTAACCACAATATCTTTCGTCCAGACAATTAACTCGTTAACTCTAGGATCAGGATCATGGGACCGTATTATATACGTATCTTCGATGGTTGCAAAACAAATACAGAGTTTCCTTACGATTTTTAGCTTCAAGTTGCACAACAATGGAGCTTGTCTTCTTATTGATCATTATCATACATATAAACAAAATACATAGGCATTCCCATCTGCATCGACAGGACACATGAAGAGTTGTTCCAAAACCAGTTATCAGTCTAGCAAACTTTACAAGGAATGCTCGCTCTGAAAGAACACTTGTCAGTGCGAACAAGAATGCCAAGAAATTTTATTTCATTAATATCCATAGTCAAACAATGAAACAACAAATATATGGAAAAAAAAAGGGACACTGACAATACATGTGTTCAAAGCAAGCTAGAGAGCCAAGTATACGTGCAAACGACAGTACTTCAATACGCAGCCTATAGCAAACTCTAGTTCTTCACCGTCGTCACATGCTTCAGAAGCATTTGTACCACGTCGTGTGATATTCTTGAGGCCTCATTCTTTAGACGATGGATCTTTGCCTCTGTTTCTTGCTCCAATCGCTTGACATTAGCACCAGAATCTCCGCTCCTCTGTTTCATATTACATAAGTATTTACTGGTCAGATTTTGCGTAGTAATCCAAATTAGAAAGCAAGCTTGCTAATTGATTTTAACCCATCAGATGTAAACAATAGTTAAGAACAGCTATCATAACTAAATTTGCAAGCAAGTTAAGAATAAAATAACAAGAGAAATAGAGTAATTACTCAGAAAAATCAATAAGGTGTCAATGCCTAACCGATTATCAATCCTGCACTCTTATAGACCATAAATAAATATGCTAAAAAACTTAAGATCTCTCATCTTGATCTATTTGTGATGATGAAAATAATAATGAATGTTAGCAGATGAGAGATAACATTGTGGAATATTTTACCTCTGCAACCTTTTTCTGAAATTCAGCTTCCATATGAGCACGAAAGTCAGCAGCCTCCTTCTCAGCTTCTTCTTTGGCTTGTTTCAATCTAGCCATTTTCGCTGCTCATAGAAAGAGAAGAAAATAGGATAAAATCCTAATTGTTTCTTTGTCATAGATGTCATAAAGAAAGAAGAAAAGCCTCTCAATTTAGTTGTTCACCGCCAGGATATGACAACGTAGCATAATTGGAGTTTCACACTTTTAGGAACTAATCTGTACGAACTCAACTGAAGAAAGAAAAAAACTAGAAGGCATCAAGATCAATTACTTTAGCTAAGCAACCCATTGAATGCCAAGGGAGGGTGGGAGATTATATTAAGGACATAAAGAAAATAAACCAATTAAAGGGTAAAATAGGGCACACATTCACCAAGATGAGATCTGCAGAAAAAAGGATAAGTAGAATACCATTTCTGGCAGCATTGATAATATGCTGAGCTTCTTGTTCAGCAGCTATCAAGAGCTGAATTCCATTCTGACCCCTGTTCGCCTCCATCTTTTTGGATCTCTCAAAGCTATTCTGAAAAACAAGAAACAACCCAGATGAATATTAAATATTAACAACCTACAGTATTTCAAGTTCTAAACATATGCTTGTTCTAGCAGAAACATACGGATGCATTTCTAGAGATACACTGTTCATCTAGGAAATGATTTTTCTTTGGGTGGTCAAGAGCCCATGATATCAATTATCAAAACAATTCTGGAATCAGGTGGTGCGAATGGATGTATTTCTAGAGATAGATTGTTCATCTAGGAAATGATTTCTCTTTGGGTAGTCAAGAGCCCATGATATCAATTATCAAGTGATGCACTGGACCCTAGTTCAAAACAATTCTGGAATCAGGAGCTGCAAACGGATGCAGTTCTATAGATACACTGTTCATCTAGGAAATGATTTCTTTTTAGCTGGTCAAGAGCACAAGATATCAACTATCAAATGATGTATTGGATACTATTTCAAACCAATTCTGGAATCAGGTGCTGCGAGTGCATGCATTTCTAGAGATAGATCGTTCATCCAGTTTTTTTTTTTTTTTTTTTTTTTGGGTGATCAAGAGTACATGATATTAACAATCCAATGATGCATGGGATACTAATTCAAAACAATTCTGGAATCAGGTGCTGCAAGTGCATACATTTCTAGAGATAGACCATTCATCTAGGAAATTGTTTTTGTTATTTTTTTGGGTGATCAAGAGCACATGATATCAACAATCCTTGATGCATGGGATACTAATTCAAAACAATTCTGGAATCAGGTGTTGTGAATGTCTACACTTTTTATTAAATTATCCTTAAAACATATTATTCATGGAAATCCAAAAATCAAGTAATCAAAAGTAGGGAAAGAGTCAAATTGAAACGCTTATAGACAAATCAGAGTAAAGTAAGAGAGAAAATTTAAAGCAGACATGGGCAAAAGCTTATTCCTTTGAAGATAAAACCGTCCCTTGAATTCCCAATATAAGAGGAAAACAAGGCAGGTGATCTACCTCCAATACAGAATGACAAACACTCGGGATCGCCAGAATGAGAGGTCCAAAATCTGCCAGAAGTCAAATACTCTGGCAAAAAGTTGAAGAATATACACAGCTGCTCCCAGATGCCAAGCATCAAAGAGAACAACATCTGGAAAGTTAAAATCTTCAAAAGTCCATCTCAAATTCTCAGTAAGCTAATTGCAGATTGATACTACCCATTTATTACCTTGTCCAGGTCAAGAAAACGAAAAGAAACAAACTTTGATCATGCTAAAACCAGGGCAACGCTTCCTTAGAAATATTCAATAAACAAGTCGAAAGTAACAGCTTTTCTCCCCAACGCAAAAGGTTTTATCCTACGATCCCAGAGATCCAAAAAATCAGCGGGAATTATATACATCAATATTTCACGTCCAAAATTTGAAAATTCGCGTTGAAAATTAGATCTTTATTCACCAGAACCACTAATAAATGTCACCAGGAAGTTGAAGAACTTGGGATCAAAGAACAATTGGGTGCCCACAACTCGCAGAGATCTTGACAGAAATCAAAGAAAAAAACGCATGCCGTATGACTTGAACAAGATAGCAGATAATCAAGAAGAAGCAAAGAGTAGCAAGAAAGAGGAAACTCACCCGACTGAAGCGATGCGTAATAGGCCAAGTTACTACAGCACAGACGCCTTATGATTTTTTCGGGTGCGTTTGTTTGTTGATTGTGATGTTTAATTATAATTTTTATATTTAAAATTTATTTAGTTTTTATATTGTATTAATGTATGATTTTTATTAATTTTTATATTAAAAAATTAAACAAAACCTAATAATTTTATGAAATTGAATTCTCCCGGATAAATCAAGTTGTTAGGTTGAATGACTATATTACCCCCGCTCTTGCCCTCTAACCCCTGCCCTTTGCCTTCCAACGAAATTGAACCGAGCATTGTTTGGCCGACCGACCCTTTTACCCATGGAAATGGTGTCCACGGTGAATCGGTGATTATGTTTCTCACTTTATTCCTTCTTTGTTTTCCAATTGAATTTATTGTGCTGCGCTATTGCAGTATAAAAGGAGGAGGAAGCTTTTCTTTTCTGGGTTCGTACGTTGCTTCAGGAAGTCAATAGACTATTAGTCCTATTTCACAAATTTTCCTTGACTCAGATAATTACAAGATGATTTAATGAGAAATTAGCTTAGGTTCAAGTAAACTTATATATGGTCATTATATTTTAAAATAATAAACTATGATATTTTTACATAATTTTATTTTATTTATATATATATTCTTTTAAAATAAAATAAAATAAAATAAAATAATTGAATTATTTGGAGAATTAACCAATATTTTCAATATCGTATTGGTATCGATATCAATTTTAATTTTAGAACGATATTGTACTAATATTAGTTAATATTAGTATTATTTCAAATAATTTTTTAAATTTATAAATTATTTCTTAAATTTTATAAAATTTGTAGATTAATCCCCTTATATATCGTGCCATATATTTTTAACTTAACTTTAACCATATCTCAAAAAAATCAACACTAATATAAATTTAACATATTAATAACTAACTCTTAATTGCATTTATAAAAAATAAGTTTTATAAATTGGTTATTAATTTACTAAAAATTTATAAAATGTTAAATTTTATGTTTAAATTAGAAAATTCAAAATTAAATATAATTAGATGCAATTTAAGTTTCAATTAAGACAAATTTACTTAAAATTTTATCAAAATTCATTGAATTTTGAAAAAGTTGACATAATTTTACCATCAATTAAAGAATGCTAATTTTGATTATTTAAACTCTAATTTCATAACACAATTTCCATTATCAATGCTTTAAAATAATTAACCAAACATGCATTGATGCTTTCATATGATAATTAATTATTAATTTTTTAAAATTACAAAATAAAATTTAAAATTTATAAATAGTATTTTTAATATATTATAAAATATAATTTTTAATTTTATTTCAACTTAATTTAATAATAATATAAATATAATATAATACAATTTTTTATTTGGCATACTTAACTTTATTTTTCTCTTTTTATTCAATTTTAATCTAGAATTAGTTGCACTTTATAATAAATTATTTATTGTTTAACCAAAATAAATTGAACCAATATTTTTACACTTGCTTCATGCTTCAATAATGTTGTTGACTTAATCACTTAACCAAGGAAAACTCTGGAACTTTTGAGAACTCCAGAGCCCTTTGTCTTATTTCATTTATTGTAACTTAAATTATTTCTTTTTATTTTTTTTATAAGAGCCTAAAACTCTTTCATTTCTTCTTTCTCACCTAATCCTTTTTCTTGCTTTGTTTTCAATTTTCAGTTACTTATTGCTTCTCCTTAGAAAGAATTCTCCTTTTGTTTTCCTCATAACTCAAGTCTCCAGCTTCCATCTCTCTCCTCTATCTGAAAAAGTTTCAATCTTCTTGGATTTGTGCAGGTGGCAGTTAGTAGGAGTGGAGACAAAAGCAATGACATTGAGTGGAACTAGAAGCAATGACAAGGGGGATTTGCAGAAGGATAGATGCTAGGTTTGGTATGGTGGGGACTGGGGACTGGGAAAGGGGGTGGGATAAAAATCTTTTCATTTTTACATTTTAGTCTCAACGTCTACTAGGATTTGATACACTAGTCAATATCCGTCAGAACGGTTGGTACCGACTAGTATTTTCAACTGGTAATGTAACTAAAATTTCGATTTCATTTTTTGGCCAGTATGGCACATTCCAGTCGACATTGGCGGTTAGACCCCTAAGTCCAAACTATGGGATTGTGCAAGTGTTGGCGAGCCTTGGCCAATGCTTAGCACGAATCGGCACAAGGAAGACGTGATGACGAGTGAACAAGGCAAAGTCTTGATTATGGAATACGAACTTATCTATGGATGTACATTGGTGGACCTATGTGTGGATAGGCCTTGGTAACTTGGAAAATACATCAGCAGTGATGTGGTGACTGTGGATGATGTGGCACTTGATGACGTGGTAAGATCAACTTGAAGTTCACATGGGATAACATCAAATCTAAAAGTTAGAGACCATGTGGAACTGAACTTCTGAAGATCGAGGGAATCTTTGCGGATAAGGAAGATCTTTTCCTGATTGCATGTAATCTTTATCTTATTAAATTTTGATGTAATTTAGCCAATTAGAAGAGTCCTAAGAGGAATGAGAAGTTTTCCTATTGGTCAAGGTGATGAGATCTTAGTTGTTGAGATAGACTAGAATTCAGAGTCCTAGTTATCTCGAACTTACTTTCCAAGTAAGAGAGCCTATAAATAGCTCATTAGAGCTAGAGCTCAAGGCATTCAATCATTCAGTCATTCTCAAAAGGAGAGACAACTTAGAGAGAGTTAAGAGCTTTTGGGAGAGTTCTCTAATAAGGGCTTCAGCATTCACATGAGAAGGTTGAATTTCGGTTTAAGCGGACCTAAGCAAGATTGTTGCAAAGGAGGACGTGACTTGCGGTAAATTTCGACGACCTAATGGACCTTGTATCACTGTTCAATATGAAACAGAATTAAAAACCATGGAATTAGCGAGTGTAGTTATAATTCGAACGTGGCCGTAATATAGAAAAAACAGTCTAATAAACTTTAGATGTACTATGGCTCTTATGTATCGTTCGTCAATTATGTTCTTCCAAACTCAGAAATACCCATTGATGTTCATCCATGTTGTTAATAAATCGCATAGGCAGTTTATCCATGTTGATCAAGCTTTTATCGATATGAGGTGGTGGACAAGTAACTATCAGCTTTCCATTTTTTCTGTTTCTTTTCCTTTTATCTTCTTTCCATACCTTGCACATGGTCTAACTTCTCCCTTATGCGGTCAACAGCCTCCATAGAATGAAATTTAAGTCATTTACACCCAGATTAGCCTGGGCTTTTTATGGATTAGGTATTATCAAAACTACTTTCCCTTTGTAATTGCAGGTGTTTTACAGCAAGCTCCTCTTGATGTGAGATAACACTAGTTACAAATTTCTATAATCAAAATACAAGGTATAAGTTTTAATAATTCTTATGATAGTGTATGGATTCCTTTATTTCCTACTCATATATGAAATTGGTATATGATAGGTTATGAAGAAATAAAATTTTATGTTATTTTAGATTTCCATAAGTTAGATCTAGTTTTAATAAAAAATTTATGTTGTTAATTTCTGAAATTTTTTTTATGTTGTTAATAAATAAGAGAGCACCAACTATGCTTTAAATATCTCAAAATTTCTACTTTCTTCATAATTGACTTATTAAGATGACCTCTATATTTTTTGTAGCGTGTGATGTGTGATATGTGCTAGAATTTCTAACATCAACATCTTTGATTTATTAAGTTTGCTAGTAGGGGTATACATATTTCTTGCATGTATTAGAAGTAAATGAAGAGATTAATTGTTTAGAAAATGAATTTCACAAAATTTTGTAAAATTTATTTGTAATTCTAAATTTTTATATTTGGAATACAAAAAAATGTTTATTTCAATTCTAGAATTTTAATTTCATGGAATTCAACATAACTAATCCAAATTTTACTAAAATAATTGAGATTTTCAAATGAAAATTACAAACTTAAAAAACACATTTTTCTTTCAAGTTTATTTTTTAGGTTTTTTATGTTAATATTTTTTGTATGCTTTTTAATATACTATTATATTGTTATATTATATTACAATATAATATTTATATAAATTTAATATAATATTATAATAATGAAAATAGTGTAGAAATATGTTATAAAGCTTCTTTTAATTTTTCTATGTCACCATATTGCCTTATATATTAATGGAAGAGAAAACAAAAAAAACTTTCTTTGTGATTACTTGATGAAATTACACACCGTTGTTTTTTTTTTAATCTAAACTTTGTATTTTTTTTACTTTTGCATATATTTTGCATTTTTTAAACTTTTGGTATTAGGCAAATTTGTTTGTTTGTTGAAATTAAACATTTTATACATATTTAAGTTTCAAACATACGTTTCGTATATATTTAATATAGGTATTTTATTCAAGCAATTTTATTTTTTAAAAAATATTTTATTCTAAAATTTTAAAAATTATGTTGATATAAATATTAAAAAAATTAAAGATGTATTGTTGTCATTATTTAATTTTATAAAGTGTTTATGTTAAGGGATATATTAAGAAAGAGATGTAAATGAATTTTCAATTATAGATTTATACCAAACATGATTATGATTAATTCAATTAAAGTATATGTTTTAAATAATAACTATTCAAACAAGATAATTTGTTTGTAAATAAAATTCATGGAAATGAATTATACATTCTACATTTATTTGTTCCAAATAGGGGGGTAAGTGGCTATGGAGTGTGATTAGAGTTTGTGAGAAAAAGAGCATCTATTGATACTTAATTTTGTCCAAAAATATTTTACCTATAATTTCATCCTATCAACTTTATTTCAAATAGACAAATATGCGATTGCATTCATCATGTTTGATTTACATAGTATTTTACTATATTAAGTTTAATTTCATTTCACTATTTTTAACTTTATTTATTTTAAATCTTAGTTAATCTTAATTGAGTTCTAATTATGAATATTTATTAACAATAAAATTTGATTAATTTCTCGTAATGATTAATTTTCAATTAGAAATTTAACATATATCTTTATTTTAATCTTGGTTAATTTATGCTTATTATGATCTTTCACTAAATTTTGAAGAAATTGCGTAATATGATAAAGGGGAAATTGCGAAATTTATTATCTAGGATTTTCTTACTTAGAGGAAGAAAAAGAATTTTAAGGTTTTAAAAAAAATAGTTGGAATTTCGTTAGTTTTTGGATTTAGGGTTGGAATTAAGTTCCTTATAGGAACTGTCTCCCTCATCTTTTTTTTTGTTGTTGGGAACTTTGTCTTCTTTGCTGGTTTTGTTTAGGAGAAATAGTTTTGCTTTTCTAAGTCTTAATAGCACCCAAGAAGTGGAGTAAATTGGGTGTTTTAAAAATTTTAAACTAATAACCTAAATCAGTTTTGATAATTATGCAATCCTTAAACTAGAATTCAATCTAGATGTTATGATGATGTTTATAACAAATGTTCCCAAAATAAATATAATGTAAGAACATAATTAACAACAATTGAGAGTTAGAGAAATGAGGATACATAAATGATTTTTATAGTGGTCCAGCAATAATCTCAATTATTTACATTCATTCTGTAACAATCTTGATAGATATTTTACTGTCAATCAAAATAAGATTACAAATTTTCTTTAGGTGAAGAGGAATTCTTTATAAACCCAAACTTTTTTTTTTGGTGAAGGTGAAGAGTAACCTTATACAAATCCTTTTAAAAATTAATAGGAACCTTTCAAACTAGTCCCAATCCCAACAAACTAAAAAAACCCTTTAGCAAACAATTACTCCGTAAATGGTATTTCATTTGAAAATCCAATGTCTCTAGGGCTCACAAGGGAATCAAGATGAATTATATGAGTGAAAAACCTCTTGAAAGCTTTGTAAATAAACAAAAAACAAAATCTTGTTAGACTAAGAAAAACAAAAAGCAATTTCTTGCACAAAAGCATTAAACACACTCAAAGAACTAAATAATGAACTTAAAAGATGCTTTTCATTCTTTTAATGTTCAAAACTTTATAAAAAAACTCATAAAGATTATTCTAATACACTTCGACCGTCTATTTATAAAGTTTCCTATCTCAAAGTGTTGCTGAAATTTCAAAGTAGTTGTTACACTAAAAAAATATTACTATTGTTAATAAAAAACTAGTTGTTACTTATATGACCATGTGTACATCAATGATCCACATTGCTGTCGTTAATTTCCAACATTATTCTTCTATCTAGTCATTGCACTATAATGGCATAATTTATTCCATTGTTGTATATCATCGTTGATTTTTTAGACAAATAATTTGATTATAATGACTCCATTCAATGGTGCCTTCAATTGCAGTTATGAAGTAAAAATTGAAATAACTATGTAAGTTTCAAACTTTTATCGAAACACCTCCAAACACATTCAAACACTCAAAACTTGACTCACACAAGTTTGAAAAGTTTTCCAAAGTAATTTTTGTGATAAGGACTTGCCATTTAAAACAAAAAATTTAAATGATCTTGATCCATACAATTTTAAATTCATTTTGAAGCTTTTTCAATTTAAACTTAAATTTGACCATTTTTTAAATAAACCTAAGCATTTCATTTACTTTAAGAAACAACTCACACAAATTTCAAATCATCTTAAAAGTTGTTTTTAAAAGAACTAAGACATGTCAAATAAACTCAAACACAAAATTGGCATTGGTTATTGAAAATTCACGCACTTTTAAAAAACCTTAGGTAATATGTAAGTAATTTGAGCCCTTAAAATTATGAAAACATCAAATAAAACTCGTACTCAATTTCAAAATACCTAACTAATGGTCTTGAATCTTCCAAAATGTGTAATCTTACATTTTCTTCAATTTTAGTCTTTAAGTCCAAATTCCTCACTTTAAATTCAATGTCAAATTTACCTCTCTTTTAATATCTTTTAAACCTTACACGATAAATCAAATCATTAGTAATAATCATATTTTATTATCATCAAAACTAATATTAGAATCTCCTTTGGTTTAATAGTTAAGTTATTTTTAATGATGACAAATCATGTGATATTAAGGATTAAAAACACATTTAAAAACAAATATTTAATCAAATTCTTATCATTCTCCCTAAATTCAAACACCACTTATATTCATCATGTAAATCACATATATTCATCATCTAAATTTCACTTTCTCTTAATTCAGACATTAATAAATTGTACTCACTCCCTCTTAATAAATGCATCATGTATTTTGGGATAAAAAGCATGAAATGGATCATAATTACAATTATGCATCAAAATTACAATTTAAAACACAAAGCATCTAATATCATACACACATCTATCCCCCTTTTGACATTATAAATAAAATGATTGAAAAGATATCACATATTACTACTAATTGTTAAAAAAAGTTAAACTAGATACCAATTTTTAATAAAGCTAATTTTTAGTAAAACTAATTATTAGTAAAGAATTCACACAAATGTTAATAACCAAACACAAATTTCATAAAATATTTAAAGTGAATTATTATCAATCATGCTTAATTATCTCTTAATTATACAAAGTCTATCTTCATTTATTGTTTTGGTAAAAATGTCATCCAACTGATGTTATGTGTTAAAAATTGCCAACTTAATGTTACCATTTTACACATGATTTCTAATGAAATGATACATATCTCTATGTATGTAATTCTAGAATGCTAAATTAGATTTTTGGTTAGACCTATGACACGTGTTATTACACCTAATGAAGATCTTATTTATTTTCATGCCATAATCTCTAGGTTATTGGCTAAGCCAAAACACTTGCTTATAACAATTATCACCCTCTCTATATTCTACTTCCACAGTTGATAAAGCTATAGAATTATATTGTTCACTAAACTAAAACATTAATGCATTTTTTAAGAATTCGTAAGTGCTAGAAGTACTCTTTCTATCCAAAACACTATTGG
Organism: Pinacopodium congolense; assembly: GCA_028565735.1. Classification (NCBI taxonomy): domain Eukaryota; kingdom Viridiplantae; phylum Streptophyta; class Magnoliopsida; order Malpighiales; family Erythroxylaceae; genus Pinacopodium; species Pinacopodium congolense. The sequence goes on from JAOXYD010000136.1 coordinate 11,387,359, forward strand.
TGTACTTCGTATCGGAATAATAAACTAAATTTATAAATGCACTCCTAGGATCCTATAGTCCTAAATATTTAGTTCCACACAAATACTATAGTCCTATAGGATCCTATAGTCTTAAATATTTAGTTCCACACAAATACCTTAATATGCATCTAATAGCTAAAAGATAAGACTCTCTCAAACTTGAGTGAAACTATAACATAATTTATAGTAAGGTAAAGTAAACTACTTATCATGCCTTTATACAACTTTACATCTATGAGTTTACCTTCGTAATCTTTATTTAACTTATTTGGGATACTTAAAAGGTGTCTTTAATAGTTTAGCTTGGTCTATTCCAAATCTTTTGAGTAATTCCTTAACGTACTTGATAATTATGTTTTTGTATGTGTTTTTTTAAGTGTTTTGCATGTGTTTATTGCATAATAGGTTGTTTTTATTATGTTTTAATATTCGTTTTGTGTGTTTTTGTTTAGTATAATTTTAATTATTGTTTTGATTGTGTTTAGTATTAATTTGGAGTAAGTTTTGTTTATTTAAGTGTTTTTATTTGTGTTTTGTGTTTTATTATTTTTTAATTATTAATGTTGGGTTGGAATTAAATTTTATTAGTGTATTTAATTATTGTGTAGGTAAATTAAAATTAAAAATTAAAGCTGAAAAAAGAAAAAAAAAACAGATTGGAGGAGACCCAGTAGCTGCAGCCCAAAAGCAGCCCGCAGACCACGCCTAGCTTCTGCCTGCACCAGCATTGCGCACCACCCAGCCCAGTTGAGGCCCGAGCCCTCGAGCCTGACTCGCCCAGCCAGCAACTACCCTCCTATGCAGTCCAGCCCACGCAGAAGACTAGCCCGCCCCCAGATCGCGACCCACGTCTACGCGCCGTGCAGCCCGACCCGTGTGATGCTCGCTTGGGCCGTTCGCACCTGAGCCAACTCCTCCCCCTAGACCCAGCAACTCCCTCTTCCTAGACCCAGCAGCAGACCACTCCAAGGACCAGACTCCCTCTGCTATTGCAGCCTGCAGCTCGCAGTAAACCCAGCAGCCCCAATCCAACAAGTGCAGCTGCAGCCCTAGTCAGAAATAAAAAGAAGAAGACAGTAGGCGGCAAAAAGGAGAGAGGGTTTTATTCAGACAGAAAAAAGACAGAGCAGATGCATTCGGACAGAAAAAGAACAGAAGGGAGGCGTAGAATACATAAAGGAGACAGCAGCGAAAACAAAACAAGAGTAGAGGAAGCAAGGACAGAAACTTCAAAATGGAGGGATGGACAGATAACATAAAGGGTAGCACACATACAAGAACAAAACTTCAAAAGTTCATCAAGTCTTCATTTTTATTTTTAGATGTATTTTAATTTCATTTTACTTTTATTTTTATTATGTTTTGCATTTTTAAGAATATAGACTTGAAGAAATTTATTTTTGTTATTATGTGTGGCAAAAATATTTTTAGAATTTGTTGTTTGATTTATTTAGGATCCTTTGGTTATTAATTTAATTTTTATAAATATTTGTGTTGTTTATTGAGCTTAAACCCTACAATAAATCAAGAGAGTAAGTTGGATAATCTGTGTTAGATGTACAACGAGAGTTGGCATTTAATACACCTATAGACAATAAGGTATTGATTTATTAGGAAGAGATTTCGATAAATTATATACTGCCTATAAGATAGCTT
>JAOXYD010000136.1:11389135-11407312 GCA_028565735.1 Pinacopodium congolense
AAATGCTATTATTAAGACACTAACTTATCTCTATTGGTCATATCCTGAAGTTTGGTTATGCCTCAAACTTAGGTAATATACTTAAAGTTCAGGAAGTCTAGTCCTAAATCATCCTAATCTAAGACTAGCACTCTCATAATTAATCAAGTCTTCAGATTTCATGGATTTAAACCACGTTGTTTATAGATTTTTCTAATAACCTAGGTAGAGACTGTTGGATTCTAGATTATCTGATGACAATATCCTAAGTAACCAGTATAGTATAAGCATTAAGCATTCAATAAACAAAGATTAATTCACTAATCATACATTAATCATTAATTCAAACAATTAATCATCCATAAATTGATTCAGCATGATAACTTAACTGAAATTAAACAATAAACACAATAATTAATCAAAGAACATAATAAATATAACTTAAGCAACAATACTTTGATTAATTCAAAATAACGACAATAATACACGAAATTAAGAGTTTAGAATGAACCAAATCACATCCTCAGATAGTATTCTAACTCAGAACACATGCATAAAGCTGTTGGAACTCATAGACAACTTGAAAAATTCAAATTACAAAAGATTGAAAAAGAAAAACATCTTAAAAACTACTTTGATATAAGAACTAACTAAAAGTAAGGTGTTTAACTCCTAATTTTTCCTGCTTAGAACATTTAGAGAGGTCCTTTATTTATAAGGATAGAATAGCTGTAAGTGGAGGAAGAAGACAACTGTAAATGTTGAAGAATCAAGTCAGAAATTGCTACTACCACCCTTCAACGGTGGTCCGCACTAAACTAAAAAAATTCAAATTACAAAAGATTAAAAATAAAAATAACCTAAAAACTGCTTTGATCTAAGAACTAACTAAAACTAAGATATTTAACTCTTAATTCTGCCTACTTAAAACGTTTGGAGAGGACCTCTATTTATAGGGATAAAACAGCTGTAAGTGGAGGAAGAAGACAGCCGCAAATGTTGAAGAATCAAGTTAGAAATTGCTACTGCCGTCCTTCAATGGCAGTCGGCACTGAACTACAACCGCCGCTGAAGGCTGAACAGCCCACCGTTAGTATACAATTTATGACTTTCTTAAATGGTAAGTTACAATCATCAATGGTGGCTTATGCAGGGTGCCATTAATGGTCTAGAAATCATAATCTTCTTGCATCCTTTCCACCTAATCTCCAATTCTTCACATCAAACTACAAGTGAATTATTTCAAAACATAAATTAAACATTTAAACACTGAAATAAGGATAAATTGACATCAAATAAAAACCAAAAATACTATGAATTTTCCCCCTAAAATTAGGACCTTAATTTAAATGTATTAAAGTCTTTTAAGTGTGTTTGAATTAAGTTAAGTGTGTTTTCTTTAGAATGCCTTTAGTTTAGTGTGTCTGATTTAGATCCACTCCATGTTGTTAGAACTTAAGTTAGAAGGATTTTTTAAGTGAAATTGGATTAAAATTGGACTTATTAAGGAGTGGGTAGACCATCAACGGTGGGCTCCTAGACCACCATTGATCCTTCAATTCTAGAGCCTTAACGTCAGGCTATTCATCCTATAACGGTGTCGTTGTAGGATGAATAAGGTGCCATTAAAGGGCAATTCAGTGATAAATACGACAATATTTTACTATTCATCATCTTTAACCTCCTCCTCCTCACTTTCGAGCCATATTCACCCTCTTACTTTCAAATACTCATAAATTTATCATTTTTCAGCTAAATCATGTGCTTTTAGTGTCTATTTATCACATTTTCTATCCTCTACAAGCATCTAACCTCAAATAATTACAAAAATTTGCAAATTTTCCATAAATTTCTCTAAACTATTCTGATCACTATTTATCTCCCAAGGTACGTTTTTTCAATTTACTCTTAATATATACCTCCATTTGATTGGGTTTTGGTATCATTATGTTTATAATTTAATTATCTTTCAATTGATACCAATTTTATTCAATATTAATGTCATCACAAAATCAAGAATATTCTGGTGAGGGGAATATTTCGACAACCTTCATCAAAACATTTTCTGATTTTTCCTAACATTTTTTTACTCTTTTATCAAGCTATGAAAGGGTATAAAAGTTCAAGCCTATAATCATCCAAAATTCTCAAAATTTTTGCAAAGCAGCAACGATGATTTATCTTAACTAAATGTCATTGTAAGTCATGAAACATTCAAATTCAAAAGAAACCACCATGTGTTAGGGAATTTAATCACTAGAAAATGTATTTAATATCACATATATAATCAAGGACACAAATGAAGTCTAATGTCAAACAACCTAATGCATTATTAAATTTCTCAAACTTTTTTCAAATCTCTTTCTTTAAAAAAAAGTTTTATCTAAATTATCAAATCTCTTTCTTTAGTAAGAAAATTTGTAAATTTTTCAAGATTAATAAATTCATTAAAAATATTAAAGCTCCCCCTTAATAAAATCAATAAAACCATAAAAATTCAAAATTCTAAAGTAATGATCATGAAGGGTGTCTAAATGTCACAATTTCAAACAAAGTTTGAAGAAAATCACAATCAACATGCTCTCTTTTCAAGACAGCTGAAATTTTTACAATTTCTCTCAAAGGCATATTTACACACAATTTTCAATTTCCTAATCATTTAAAATCTAGTCATATAGGAATAACATTTCATTTAAGAGGCTTTCAAATATTCAAGCAACACTTAAGTTATTTAAGGGCATCAAGTATGCCTTTCATTTACAAAAGGCATTGCATTAAAATAATTTTCCATGACATTAAGAATCATTCAAGTTTATTCCATGTACTAAACTATAATATAATCAAGGTGAAGGTATACCTCCCTTTTCATATATCAACAATTTCCATTTGATTTCTTCTCTTCCTTGGTTCACTAATTTGTCTTGGTGATTTTATTATTTTTTTGCTCTTGGGGATACTCTTAAAGTCTTGTGTCCTAAAAAATAAAATTTAACAAATCTTTGGTATCCATATCATATTAGGTCTTTGGGTATTAGAAGCCTTTCTCTATCCACATGGTGAAATATTATAACTTAATTTTTCATAAGAAAATCATTTAATATGTCCATAACATTCACAATATGTGAAAAACAAAGGGGCATCTATATAGTCATAATCCAAGTATGATAGCCTTACTTAGGTTGAAAATATGATCTTCTAACATAATATCTATATTGTGGCATATTCCTAGGTCTTGTATCCCTATATTCCATATTTTTATGAATATGAAACATAGGATATAGAGTTAGGATATAAATAAGAGCTATTTCTATACTTTTGTACATGCATACGAGAACCATTAAAATGAGATGAAGTTATTTTCTTAACATACGGCCTAATTTCATCATGTGATATTTGTGCATTTTTTAAAAAATTGTGCCTATTCTTGGTTCTATTCAGTTCCTTTTTAGATTTAGGCATAGATGTATACATGGACTCATGGTGACTCTTCCTAGGTTCGGAGTTAAAAGATAAAGGCCTAGATATGCATTCTTCTTCTATGTTCTTTTCCTTTACGAAAGTAGTCTTATCAGTTCAAGGTATATTATCAATAGTGTATCTTAATCCATGCCTATCATTTATAAACTTTTGTGCATCTAGCATTGATTAATATTTCTCATTCCCTTTAGTAAATTTAGCCAAGGACTTCTTAAGGAATTCTATCTCACTTCCTAATGATATATTTTCATTAAATAAATTATTCTTATAATTATCTACACTCTTTAATTCTTATTGTCTCTTTAAGGATGCATTTTCTTCTAACAATTTTTGCATCTTGTCATCTTCCACTTTTTTAAAATTATCCCTAAGTTTCTCATTCTCATTCTTATATACATCTAACAATTTCAAGGTTTCTTTATACCTAGTGGACAACTTCTTCTTTTTCCTAGTCAACTCTTTCAAATATTATACTAATTAATCATAAGAAAAAAAATAAAACATAATCATCTTCATTATGACTTGATTTTAAATAAGTAGGTTCAAAATCATTTGTGTAAGAATTTAAATAAGAGCATGCCTCTTCATGTCCAAGGAAACATGTGTAGGAAACTTCTTCTTTAGATTGTTCATTCTTTACTTCTTGAATATGGTTGGTACCTTCATACGTGGCTTCTAATCTGCACCATATCTCACTACCAAAGTACACTTTCAAACTTTATCAAATATATTCCTATCTAATGCCTAAAGTAAAATATGCATACCATTGCTATTTAAAGAAGCTAGTTCCATATCATTGGAATCCCCATTCTTTTCTTCCCAAGAACTTTTTATCCATATATTGGTTTTTTTGGAATAAGGAAGCCTTTCAAAATTATCTTCCACAAACCTATATTTTTCTCATTATGAAAGAATTTATTCTAATTTTTCAACTGAAATAGTCATCCCTACTAAATAAATGGGTATATCTATATCTTTACCTAAAAGTGTCATTATCTTTACTCACTAATTTACTAAAATTAAAAAAGGTGAAACTTAACTTTGAAACCACTTATTAGCCTTATAGTACCTAAAAGGATGGGTGAATTAGGTTCTTTAAAAAATGATGTACATTAAAGAATTCTAAGTTCACAAACTTCTGTTGTGCCAAAGTTAGACTATTTTCCAACCTAAATTCACTAATTTCTTTAAAAAATATTATATAAGCTAAATAAACAATTACATAAACAATATAAAAACTTATAAAGTAAACTACATTTATAGTATTTTGAAGATAGCTTCTTTATCTAACATCTAGTCATTGAAAACTTATTAAGAATTTTTCTCTCACGTCCTCTTTTTCAATAGGCTCTAGGGTAACCCTTAAAATGACTCTCTTTTTTAATGAGTTTAACCATAACCTTTACAACAACCAATTTTTTAGTAGGTTAAAGTATAACCTTCAAAAATTCACCTTTTCAAATATATAATCCTCACAAACACCTTCATTCTTCAACCAACCCAATATTTAAGGCTCACAAACAAATTTTATAAATGCATACAAGAAAGCTCATAAAAATTTCACAAAACCAACACAATACAACATTAAAACTCATAAAATAAAGCTCACAATGAATAAATCACTTGCAAGAATGTTTCACTCTCTTCTTGGATGATAATAAGACATATAAAAAACCTTTTTATAGGAAAATTTTGGCCTTCTAACCATGTATAAATGTTACCCAATGTTCCAAAAATTTTTACAATTTTTCCTATTACAAATCCAGACATTAGAACCTAATTTATGCCTTGATTGGTTAACTTATACTTGCATTGGCCAATTAGTAACTAGTTGACCTACTCAATGTGATCTAGCCTTTGATAAACTACTACATCATAATGATCAATTAGTTTAATTCTAGACTGGTATTTCACACATAAAAACACATCCAATTCAATCTAAGTCAATTCCTAACACGTTCATACATATACAAATCATTCCAAAAAAATTTCTATTCTCTCCAAACACTTATTAAAAAATATTCACATAATTTATCATAATCATGTAATATAACTTCAACACATTGTTGAACACAAATCACTTAGCTAAACAATTTATTCTAATATTTTCAACATCATATTTTCACATTCTCTTTAATAAAATCACACACATTAACACATTCCGATCTTATTTTGCAAAACCTTTAATTGATTCACATAATTTATCCTCATTTTCACACAAGTCTTAACACAAACATCACACCAATTTCTAAAATCATTTTGGTGTATTAATAGGATCCTAAAAAACATTAATTATATACAACTTCTCTTGATTATGCGTCTTATATGAAAAACATTGATCATCAATGCACAATATATGATGTGAGCCTTGTTAACACAATACAAAGACCACGAAGAGAATTATAATAGAAAAAATACAACATAAAACCTATTAATTTCTACTATCTTAGATCTTTCATCTACTATCTTGATCTAATGTGTATACGTTCCACAACTTGAGCTTTAACCACTACCACTTTAGCTTCGATGCTTCGATGCAGGCCCTAAAACATGTTTCTTAATTCCAAGGCTTCAACATACATCTCCAAAACACGTTTGCATCATTAATAAGGGTGCATTCATATGTAATTTAATGTGATTTCAGCCTTGTTTTGATCCCAATATACATAAATTAGGTTTATTATTATTTGAAATGCAGGTTTTAAGCTGAAGAGACACGTTATAATTAAAAATACCAAGAATGGAGAAGAATTAAAGCAAAAAAGAATGGAGAAGAATCATGTTCTTGTCCTTTACCGGCACTTGCAGTACGGAACATCGGTGTCGTTGATATTCTAATAACTATTGTTAAACTCTGAATATTAGACCTTACAATGGTGGTTGATGAATGGCATCATTGACATACATTTTAACCAATGTTAATTATAGAGAAACGTTGTTTCTTCATTAAAATCAAGAGAAGTCAAGTCTTTTGCTAACCAAACACCAAAAACCCTAATTGACGACTGTATAAAGACTAGAGAAGGTCATTTTCCATAGTTTTTTAGCTCCCATTTGGGAAACCCCTTGTTCCTCTTAGTTTTATACTTAGTTTAGGTCGTTTATGCTTTTCTTTATCTTATGTTTAAGAATGTTCTTAGATTTAGTGTTTAAATGCAGGAATGCTTTACTTTTCTTATGTTTTTACTACGACTTGGTTTTTATTTCCTTATTTTTACATTTTTTTGGAATTGTTTAAATACTTGTTGAATGTTTAAATACTTTGAACAAATAGTTGAATCTTTACTTTTGTTATCTTTATTTTGCATTTCCATTATGATTTATGTAGTTTTATTTTTTGTTCTTGTGTGATTTCCTTATGTTAGGTTAGTTTTCTTTTGGTTTAAACATATTAAAGGGATGAATGGGTTATAATTAAGAGATATGAATTGTATTTTTAAAAAGTTTTATGCTTCATATCAAGGTTGAGTTGAAACTCTAATTAAATATTAAGAATTAGGGATTGTGTATAAGATCGGTTACCCTATATATGATTTCTAGTTCAAATGCTAGGTATGAGCTTGCGATTTGTAATTTTCCTAGTGAATACCATAAATAGCAATAGATTAATTGATTTTGTAAGTAAAACTTATTCAACCTAGCCTAGAGTTTTGATTCTTTAAGTTATATAATCCGAGCTTGTGATATTATAGCTTAAGTTAGCTATTCTCTATTATTAAATGTTATTACGTAATTAAATCTAAAAAACTTGTTCTGTTTTGTCGAGTAGTCAGGGGTAAATCTACGATCATTTTAGATTTATCTAAAATTAAAAGAAAAAAAGACGCAATGGCTTACTTATATCTATAGGCTAACATCTTAGGTAGAGCATAATTTATATAGTTTCAATGATCCATTGTAATTATTAAATCTTAGAAATATCTTCTACCCAACTTTACATTATTTTTATTTATTTCTTATTATTTTAAATTTGGGTTCATTTGCATTAATTTCATTGTTTCTAGTTTTTGTTTATTTGTAATTTCATAAAACTATGGTTTTTTTATTTTGTGCAACGTTAGGGATAGTATAAAAAAAACTAGATAGTTCTCTATGGGATTGACCTTGACTTGTTCTACTACATAGTTAGGCAATTTAGTTAGATATTTATTTTTTTGTGACTTACAATAGTTGTACCAAATTTTTGGTGTAGTTATCGCAAAATTGGCATTAGTTTTTTTTATTTCTTATATTTTTTTATATTTGTTTTTAATGTCCTTGATCACCTTGTTTTCTATTTGTTTATATTCCACATGTCTTTCAAGTTTTAAAAACTTAAAAAGACAATGGCTTATTTTTAACTCACTCTAATGGAGCTTACAACTTCCACTTTTAATCTTGAACTTCTCTGCATTAATTATTATAATGATGAGTTTGAATTTACTACTATCTTAAGGTTATGGCAGCAAGTGGAGAATCTTACATCTTTATTAGAGCAAGTAGTGATGTATCAAGGAAAAGTAAAGGTTTGTGGTATTTGCTCATTTTCAAGCCATCCTACTGATATGTTTCTTACATTTCTAGATGAGCAATAAGTCTATACTATTGAAAGGTCCTTAGGCTAATAAGGATGGTATGATTTTTATGCTCCTATTTATAATCTAAAGAAGAAGAAGAAGGAAGGAAGAGAAAGAGAAGTAAGGAGAGGAAAAGGAGATTGTTTTGGCAAAGAAGGAGGGTGAAAAACCTCCTAAGGTAAGTGATAAACTCTTTGTTATCACTAACCAAGTTTCTATTTCTTTTCCTAACAAGTTAAAGATATAAGAGGGACAAGAAGAGAGGAAGAAATAGGAAGAAGAAGAATAAGAGAAGTAGAACGAGTAAGAGAAAGAGGCGTTGGAAGTTTTTGTAAAGGTAGAGGTAAACATACCTCCACTTCAAGTCATCAAGCAAGAGTAGTACGATGAAACATTTTTTAAGGAGCTGTGTATGAGAAATTTGAAGTTAAAGGGTGACAAGAAGGATGAAGAGTCTCCAAACCCTCCCTATTTTATTAGGGAGACCATCCTTTATAAAGACTGATGCCCATAGTAAAGAGTTGATGATGGAATTTGATGGAGATGTTATCAAGTTTAACTTCTCAAAGGCTATGCGATATCTAACTAATTGTAAACCAATTTCAAGGGAGATTGTTACTAGCTCATCCACTCATTCTTGCCTTTTTTCTATAGGGCTTAAATTTCAATTTAACCTTAGAGGATGCACAACACAAGAGTCAAGTTAAAGCACTGAAACAATTGTTTGTTTTTTAGGAGGCAACCTAACCTTTTGTTTAAGTTTTCATATATTTTATTTTTGTTAGGTAGGCCTTTAGTTACTTTTTGTTTAAATGATTTTAATTTATTTTATTTGCTTTATTTTTAGGTGCAAAAGTGTGATTCAACTCTTTGAGCCTAAGGACTTCATGAACTACCTCATTTAAAGGAGTATTCTTGGCCCAATTCCTCCTCTTATGCTTACATTGCTGTGGATGTTGATGATTTAGGTTAAGTGTGGGGGAGATGAACCTACTTGTCATTTACATATCATATATATTTGAAATATTGTGAGTTTAGGGATAATGATTTGAATATTTCATCTCAACATGATCTTGAATATCAGTGCATTATGAATTGTAGTTTTTAGTTCAATTAATGCTTTTGATTTAGTTGTCTATTAATTAACTTTGGAATGATTTCTAATCCTAAATTTTTTTTTTGTCTTTTTATTTTGAATGCTTTCATATTCTTAATAACCCCTTTTTTATGATATTAAGTGTTTAAGATCATTTTATATGGTTTTTCATATGAATTTGGAATAGAATGTATTGTTTAAATTGGAAAAACAAAGCATGTTTAAATAAAAGAGCATATTTTCATTCTATTGACCTTGAACCAATATAAAGGTTAAAGTTTATGAATGATGCTAGTAGCATTTGAAAGTGTGGTCTAACCTAATAATAGGGGTTGTTTACAAAAAAAAATTACCTTCATATAAAAAATTTAAATGACATTTCAAACAAGTTACAAAGGAGTATCCTACTTAAGTAACTAGGAGACATTAATGATAAGGTGTTTTCTCTCATATCGAAAGACTAGATGACATCCAACAAAATGCTCCAAAGTTAAATTTTTGTTTTGATTTAGAACATCATTGACTATATTTATATGATGATCCATATGAAATGACTTAGATGTTTGATATTATATATTAAAAACTATTGCTTTACTAACCATGTGTTTTGTATGTGTTTAACAAATTTCTTGTCATGATGGAGTTGAGATTTGTACATTAAATCAATGGCATTGATTGGTTTTTATTCGCATTTAATTAGCTTTTGACTTTTGATTATGATTGTTTCAATAGAATATTTAAGTCATTATTTGAGAACAAGTAATAAGTCAAGTGTGGGGGTATGATAAAGGTGCATTTTTATGAATTTTCATGTATGATTTAATGTGATTTTAATTTATTTTGATACTAATATGCCTAAATTATGTTAATTATCAGATGAAATGTAGATTTAATTTGAACAAACACATTCTAATTAAAAAGGTCAAGTTTAGAGAAGAATTAGAGTAAAAATAGGAAACTTAGAGAAAAGTCAAGTTCTAGCCCTTTAACAGTGGTTGCAGTACGAAACAACAATATCGTTGATGGTCCCAACAATTGTCGTTGAACCCTAAGTATTTGATCCTACAACAATGGTTGATGAATTGCATGGTTGATGCATACTTTAACTGCCTTTAATGATACAAAAACATTATTTCTTCATTAAGATCAAGGGCAATCAAGTCTTTTTCTAACCAAATACAAAAAACCTTAACTGAGGAAGAGAAAACCATTTTCAATAGTTTTTTGTTTCAATTTGAGTAGCCCCTTGCTCCACTTAGTTTTCTACTTAGTTTAGGTTTTTTTTTTCTTTCGTTCACCTTATGTTTAAGAATGTTCTTAGATTTAGTGTTTTAAATGTAGGAATGCCTTTCTTTTCTTATATTTTTACTGTTGCATTATTGTTATTTCCTGATATGTTTTTACATTTGTGATTGTTTAAATACTTATTAAATGTTTAAACACTTTTAAATAGATAGTTGAATTTTATTTTTGTTATCTTTGTTTTGCATTTCCATTATTTTATGTTCTTGTTAATTTCCTTATGTTAGGTTAGTTTTCTTTATGTAAAAAGAAATTAAATGGATGAATAGGTTATAATTGTGAGATATAAATTGGAATTTGAATGGGTTTTATTTTATGTTGAGGTTGAGTTAAAACTCTAATTAAATGTCAAGGATTATAAATGTTAAAGATTTGGGATTATGTATAAGATTGAAAACCCTATTTATGATTTCTAGTTCGAGTACTAGGCATGTGATTATAATCTGTAATCGTCTTTATAAATACCACAAGTAGTAACAAGTTAATTGATTTTATACCTCAACTTAGCCTAAGGTTTTGAGTGTTTAAAGTTATATAATCCTAATCAACTTAGCCTAAAGTTTTGATTTTTTAAGTTATATAATCTATCCTTACGAGATTATGACTTAAGTTAGTTGTTCTTTAGGGTTTAATGCTATTACACAACTAAATCTAGAGAGCTTATTTCAGGTTGTTGAATAGCAAGGGATAAATTTACAATTATATCAAATTGTTCTAAAATTTGAGTAACATAGGACGCAAGAGTTTGTTTGAGTCTATAGGTTAGCATCTTAGTTAGAATACAATTTATATGTTTTCAATGATTAATTATAATTTATGGATCTTGAAAATATCTTTTACCTAACTTTACATTATTGTTGTTTGTTTCTTACTATTTTACGTTTGTGTCCATTTGCATCAATTTTGTTAGTTCTAGTTTTTGCTTATTTTTAATCTCATAAAACTAGGCGTTTTATTTTTATTTTTTGCAACATTAGGGATAATATACAAATACTAGACAGTTTTTTATGAGATTGACCTTGACTTGCCCTACTACATAATTAAGAAGTTTAGTTAAGTCTTTATTATTTGGTATCCTGCAACAATCATACCAATCACACTTATCTTTTCAACGCATTAAACAAACTAAAACCATTAATAGTAATGATTTTTCATTATAAAAAAAAGTGGAACCACACTTGGTTGAATAATCATCATACAATTTGAATTAAAAACAACAATAATCATCATACAATTAGAAATAAAAACAAACATGTAAATCAAAGATAGAAGAGAAAGGCAAAATGATTATTAGTGGTTTAGTGTGTAACCCACATGTACGTCCACTCTCTAATCACTTAATGAAAATTTCACTATTTCAATCTTCTTAATAAGTGAATACTAACCCTTTTACATCTATCTTCTTCACAAGTAAAGACCAACCGTTTTACAACTATCTTCTTTATGGTGAAGACCAACCTTCTTACAAGTACACTTTTCCTTCACAAGTGAAGAGCAACCCTTATAACCTTAATATAAACAAGACTAACAATAAAAATACATTTAAAAAAATCTCATTTTATCAACTAAAATGTTTGGAAAGAGGTGTTAATCACTCCAAAAATGAATGCATACAAAATATTCCAAGAATTAAAAAAAACCATGCAAATTAATCACTTAATGCTTCTCCAACTTTATGATTTCACTTAATACTTAATGGATACTTTATACCACTATCATGGTGCTAGTTATAAGTGAAAATGTTTCAACTAGCAATTTATAATTGTTAGAATGCACTAAAAACCATTTAGCACTCATTTTCTCGTTGAAATTAGCCATATCAGTCCACATTTTCTACTCACTAGTCAACAATTTAGACCTACTAATCGACTATTCGACTATTCGACTAGCCTATCCACACTAATCGATCAATCTCTATGAGAACCACCTACTAGTCAACTAATAACCCTACTACTAGTTGACCAGTCTTTCTAGAAACTGGTTTTTAATATTTTTAACACATTTATTACATCTAAACTACCTTAAAACATATCTACACATTTCTTTTCAACAAATATTAAAATGCGTACATGCGTGCGCACACGCACACACATACTTCAAGCTAATTTCTCAAAAGACTTTGATGTATTAAGAGAGTTATTTAAAAGCTTCCCACACATTTCCTATTAATTATATAGCCTATATGTACAAATACTAAACATAATTGTATATGCATAATTTTAAACCCATAAACATTTTAGAAAAATTAAGATAAGACTTACGACAAAAATCTTCTTTTAAAAAAAAGTAAAAAAAGGTAATAAAGTACAACCTATTTAAAAAAAAAATGTCTTAGTATTTGAGCCATCTCTTTAACTCTTATTCTTCATGAATTAACACTTTAGCTCCAATGGCTCTAAAGTGTAGCTCTTAATACCTTTTCTTCAATCCTATCTTTTCAATACATCTAAAGACAATAAAACCATTAGTAAAGTTATTTTATCATTATAGAGTAATGAGGTTATGCTAAATAAATCAGACTCATTTCATACACTTCTTTGGGGTGTAGCAATTTCATAATCTGGGTATCATCATACACCGACAAAGGCCAAAAAAAAAAAAAGATAATTAAAATCACAAGTTATACTTAGACGTGATTTGATGCTCAAAAGAGTAATTTCTGAATTTTCATATAGAATTTTCACACCTTTTAGTGAATTTTTATGTCCTTTTTATACCAATTTAGTATATATAATTGGAATAAGATGACAATTTTATTTTTATAAGCTAATGCTCTTATTTGTATGAAGATTATAATCAAGATCGTCCTATAAAAATGTTATGAAGTTTTATTTGATTTGTATCATTAGCCCCCACTCCCAATAATGGATTAAGTTATTGGCTGGGAGTCTTTGATATGAATATTGTAAGAATAATATTGTCATTCACAATGTCAAGTTACCTAGAAAGTTATTTTAGAAAGTTTCCTTTCGGAGAAATCCAAGGAGCCAAGGAAGTGATTTTGAATATGATAATTGAGCTATGCAGGTGCCATCCAAAGAGCTAAAGGCATCTTCTAAACCTAAGACTCGTGACCTTCAGGTTTTTTCTTGAGACTATGAAGTTCGTTTCTTTCCTAGACCTACAGCATGTGTGCTTATAAATTTTTGTCATGAAGTTAAGGAGTTCATTTCTCACCCAGATTTGAAACTTAAGAGCTTACATGTTTTGTTATCTTGAAACCAGGGAGACAATTTATCACTAGGACCTGTAGCTTATGCGCCTACAGGTGTTTTATTGGAGGGAGTCTTGATCTAATTGTAGATATAGACATGTCAGTTTCTTATTGAACATAACAATGATTTGAATGCCTTTAACGAGACACCAATGCCACACGATCAATTATCATCAATAAGGACTCTTTTGCAAAAATCAGTTTAGTACTGATGATCTAAGAATTGATTTTTTTGGTCTTGAAATAGCAAACATGGATCCCTTAAAAGTGTAAATCAAAGAGTATAGCAACTTCATAATCTCATGAGTAAGAGACTATAGCTGTATTATTCCTATGTCCTTTTGAGACTGCTAACCGTGTTTTGATGCTTTTACAAGCTTTATAATCAAATCATTGGACCATTCAACATTTGAACGAAGATATTTTATCCTAGAGGTGAAGATTATGTAGAAATAAACCAAGTATGAAGCTGAATATGATGAAATGAACCATGACAGAAATGATGTTCTTGGAACAGTCCATGTTCGATGTCGTTACTATAATGACTTGGAGATACTAAATCATGCCCAAGATAATTCATGTTGTTCCTAACTTGTCCAAGCATTATACACTAAAAAATGAGATCTGTAACCAGCAATTAAATAAGGTTGCAACAATATTATAAAAAGGTTGGCATATTTATGGTTTGATGGATCATTCGGATAAAATAACTTATCCAACATTTTTTGAAATATTCTCTAACTAATTTGATTCATTTGTAATTTGTATAGAAATGAGTCAAGTTGACGTAATTATTAGACCTAAAAATTTGTAAGTTGGTTATAAATTAGTGTAGTTAATTTATACTTATATGCTGTTACGGCAACAAAGGCACGCCCTAGTTGTATGTTGTTTTTGTATGTTTATCTGGATAATCAAATGCATGTGATAGAATGGCTAGACATGTTTCATACTATCCTTTGTATATAAATGCATATTTATGTAATGGAAAGTAAGGGTTTTGATCCATATACTGTCAATTTATCCTCATCTGTTTTACTTGTTTTTGTGCTTGTTCTATTATATTGACAGTTTCGGCAATGCTAGTTTCCGCAAGACTTCAAGTCCAGTATATGTATTGAAACAAAAAAAATGCAGTGAATTTGATTCATTAATTTTCATTCTCAGTGAGATAAGATACAGCCAATGTCACTCAAAAGTAAAAGACAACACAAGCAAAGCTAAAGTCCAAAAAGTTTAACCAGAGTCCTGCAGAATTGTTCCGAACTTTTGTGCATCTATCAGAGCTTGCAAACAAAAATTAACCTCTTTAACAAACTAATGCAAATGCTGAGAGATTATATCAGTCAATGGTAAAGATCGACTTCGTCGCTCTTTGGCTTTCCTTGCTACTTTTTGATAGCTTAATCCCATTCGACTTGGCCAAACATGCTGTAACCACCTCTCTTTTCACCAAGTTTAGTGACTTCGTTTCTAGCCCTGAGGAGCTCTTCTCTTAGATCCTTCTTCTCTTCTTCCCATCTTTGTCGGTCTGATTCATATCTAGCTTTTACTTCTTCTAGTTCTTTCTCTTCAATCTATCAAACACACACACAAAAACTGTATTTACGTATCGTTTACAACTGGGTTACGTAGCTTCATATATATTTGTATCTCCTGCAACTGCAGATTGTCACTATTCTAGTTATCAAGTTTAAACCATTATGCTTTTTCGAATTATACATGCAAAACATATAACATAGGTCAAGTATGAATTAGAGACTAAATTATTTTCACATTTTTTTCATTCGAGTAAGTAAATTTATCAAAAGGAAATTTCCAATCTCCTCGTCACACTGGTATCTGAATACCAAAAGGACTCTGATAGGACCATAAAGATGACCTTTGGCATTTTTGGTCTGTGAAATCTTAACCTTTACAATTAAAATCTAGGTACTCTTCTAGAGTGTTGTGCAAAGGATATACACAGCTCATCCAAAGACATTAGATAGGCTTAAACTGTTTTCGTTCCAAATGCTCCATGTAACCTCTTTCACATAGAAACATTCTCAATCTAACAACAGTTCTGCTGAAATGCTAATTGATTTGGAATTTCAGACATTGACTTGTACCTTGTTCTTGCTGTCAGTCTGATCAAAACCATGGCCAAGATTCTCTCTTCTATTCGAGTCATAAATTTGCGAAAACAATAACATATGGTGCGCACTAAAAGCAATGACAATAAGCGCTCCTGCAAAGAATGTGTCTACCGATATTGGGTATCTGAAAAATACTTGAATGAGAAGGCCAACATGAGCTACATAGGTCACCCACACTGCAACGATCTTTGAATCTTTAGCCTCAGAATCGTGACCATATCGTGCAGGCTGCTCACATAATTGGTTTGTCATATATATAACGATTTTTCCTAGTTGATTGGCGATTTCCAGCAACCTGTAAGCAGTAGTGATAGGAAGACTACTATTGCTATTAGGATTCAGAGTCAGTAGGATGATCCCACTTACTGAAAACATGATCAACCCTGTATAAGAATAAATTTGTTCCAAAATGAGGAGGAGTGTATAGAGAATCAAGGCACCTCCAAGAAGAATTGTTACCTCCATAGAAAGAATAACTGCTTCCCTGTACACTTCAGGGGTTCTTAGCCTAATTGGTGGCGCCACCATTGAAAGTATTAGAGGATGAATTGTCTCACTAAAAAAGAGTCTGAGAGATAATTCTATGGTCGGCTAAGACCGTTCTAATGGATTCCAGTCAAATTGAGTGCGAAGACAGATTCATGAATCTCGTGAAATGTACCAGGACATGACTGTAGCATCGCCTCTGTAATCAGCCTTTGACAACTCCCACATGAGATGAAACTCGGGAGATGAAACTCGGGCAAAATAGGAAATAAACGATTCAAAAATACTCCTAAATATGATCTTTCAGTCTATAGTCCTTCCATTCAGTTATAACTTCTCCTACAATTCATCCACCGGCTCCACCTATTTTCCTCAGTCCACAGAATATGGTAAAATTAGCATTATATCCAGATGCCTGAGGAATTTCAAAAAGTTGCTTCACCACAAGTTTATCTACTCTTCCATTAATAAGCATCAAGCATTCCTAAAAGACTGACATACAAGTCTAGCTAGTGCAACTTCTTTTTACTGCTGCAACTTGTTCATGTTTGTCAAGGGAGAAAACGTTGGAAATTTCTAGCAAAATTCGTGCTTAACCGATGGTTCGAAAATAAGATTCTCTAATTATCTCCTGTTTGCCTTTATCGTCAATCAAAAAATTCCCTCATAACTTATAAATCGTAATACATAATGACCTAATAATTAATTTGGTACGTGATATCGTATGCAAGTCTTCAACCATGACTCCAATTCTATAATTCTAGCTCCAAAATCACTACAATTATATTAGCATGATCCTAGCATATCATGTTGTATAAATATTTATATAAACTTCATTATCAAATATAACAAAAATACAGTTTAATCTGTTCTACTCCATTGTTAGTTTATGTCTTACAGGCAATTGATTGGTTGTAAGTTTGTGACATATTTTATTGAAGGTATTATTTATCTTATTTATATATGTTTAGTTGACTAATGTATAAGATAAAGTATATGAGACAAATATGTATTACAAATGAAATTATAATGAAAATCATAATTATGATATTCATATTGTCATTAAATATTATCCCTAAATTATTCCCAGTCATTGCTCTATTAAGATTGGACATTAATAGAACAGAAAAACTAACACACGTTTTGTTTTTTCTTATAAAGGAAGCAGTCGATCTCATAAACAAAAATATGAAGATAATTAAACAAACATGTGGATGTTTGTTAGAGAGCAAGTTTACTAAAATGACCTGATATGAGAATTCTATATGAAACATTACTTGTATATCTATAGAAATGTTCATTATGATGACTGTATAAGTGATCCTTATACTTGAGGTTACTAAAGTTATTTTGTATAGAAATTGTTATATTTTAATACTACTTATGACCTACTATAGTCATAAATAGTTTACTTGGTAGTCATTGGATGTAACATGAACTATATGGAGATAGTTGAGTGATTAATATAGGATTTGTCAACCTAAAGTAATTAGGGAGAATGTTCTGTTACTCTCAATTAGTATAAATTTATGAAATCCTTTGCCAAAGTGGAATGACAATTTGAAAAAAAGTTTTCAAATGTCATTAAAAAAATCAATTACTAATGGTGGAAAACTGATATGATTATACTCAAATAGAGGAGACACTAATTCTATACTCCATGTCTAATTAAATTATTGTATGACGAAAGAATTGAATTATACGAAAAAATCAAGTACAAACAAGTTAATTCAAAACCAGTTTGACATTCCTAATATTTTGGTGTTTATGGCATCCTATTAGATGTCAATCTTGATTTATGATTATAAATTATTTAATTATAAAATTAAAAATAAATTAAAAGGAGTTTTAATTTATCTAATTCTAATTATGAATTATAATTATAATTTATAATCATTACTAACATATTTGGAACCTAATGAGTTATAC
>JAOXYD010000136.1:11407412-11417889 GCA_028565735.1 Pinacopodium congolense
TCAATAAACAAAATCAGACCTTATTACAAGCATTCAATCTCTCCTGAAACATTAAAACATAAATCCAAACCTATAAAATAGATTGAACCACATATAATCATCAAAGCCTATAAAACATGCATCGTAAGCCACATACTTTAATAAATCTACAAATATAAACTGAAATAAGTAGTTTAGAAGTTACAAAACATGTTTAGAAAGCTTCTAGACAAGTCTTGAACTCTTCAATATTATCTGGACATTAACACAGCTTTGAAATCCTCAAGATTTTGGAACAAAATCAAAGAACATTCAAGAATATGAACATAAGAACATGAACTTTGATTAATCATAAAAACAGGAGAAAATAAGTAATAATCTAAGTTAGGAAAGGCCCTATAATGGTTTAGAAACTCAGATACATCTTAGCTTCAATCTCCAATAAACGACAACTCACAATACTCTAAGAAAATCTAAGAGAGAAGCAAAAGCTTCTCTATCTAATGTTAGATCTGAAATCTACTAAATTAAATACGTGTTTTTTTTTGTTTTTCTTGTATTATGCAGACTCTTCAGCCTTCCACTTATGCTAGGTGACAAATGGGATAAGTTAAAGACATGTTACAGTCGTAATCTTGAAGATTTAGAGTTGGAATTGTATACCGTATTCAACGGTACCCTGCCTCCCATCAATGGCACCCTAAGAGACTGTCGTTAATGGTCGAATTCTATCTCTTAAAAGGAACCCTATTCATCCATTAACGTGACCTGCTAGGGGTGCCGTTGATAGATTGATTTAAGATGAATTCTTCTTCTTTTTACTCCAATCTTCATCATCAAGCTCTATTATGCAAATTCAATATAATAAGACATAATTTTCACAATGAAGCATTGAAATAGGGGTCATAATTCAATAAATTAACTATTAAAACTCTATTAATTTGGGCCTAACATTGCTCCACCACCACCCAATGCCAATATAGTAGGATATAAATAGGTCTTCTAAACTAAACAAGAACCTAATGGGATATTAGATCATTACAAAGCATGCCTAATTGCAAAAGGATATTGCCAATCACTAGATATTAACTATAATGATATCTTTAGTCTTGTGATTAAACCAACATCTATTTGCATTATTCTTACCATTTATCTCTCTAATTATTAGCCCATATGTCAATTAGATGTCAACAATGCATTCTTACATAGAAATCTCCAAGAATCTATTAATCATGTTATGGCCACCTGATTTTGTTGATTTTCAACATCCTAATTATGTTTATTGCCAGCATATGACCCTTTATGATCTAAAACAACCCCCTCCCCCCCATACTTGGTTTTACTACCTAAGTTAAAACCTTATAGAACTTAACTTCACCCCCTCTAAATCCAATTCCTCTCTTTTCATTCACACCACTCCCCTTAATATAACCTTCCTTTTATTCTACGTGGATGATATCTTAGTTACTAGCTCCTTATAACCCTTCATTACTACTCTAATTGAGAACCTTTATGATACCTTCTTTATAAAAGACCTTGGTCCTCTTCACTATTTCTTTGGAATTGAAGCCATCACTACACTAGATGGACTTTTCCTCACCCAAATTAAATACACTAACGATATCCTCACTCGTACCAATTTAAACCCACACTTGACTTCATGACACCCACCTCAACCCTTTCTAAAAATCCCACTATCAAATACAATTGAATATCGAAGCATTATTGGTACCTTACAATTCCTTTGCCTCACCTATCCTGATATCTAGTTTGCTGTTAACAGAGTCTCCCAGTTCCTCTATTGCCTTACTGATGTTCATTGGATAATTGCCAAGTGCATCCTTTGATATCTACAATCAACCATCTCTTATGACTTTCACTTCAAAAGAGCACTAAACCTTACCTTCACAATCTATTCTAATGTTGATTGGGCCAACTCCCCTGACGAACCTTGTTCAATCCCTAGCTATTACATATATTTGGGATCTAATCTTATTTCTTAAAGTTCTAAGCTATTGGATTACATCCTTAACAATTGAAATTGGCCTTTCTAACTTAAAGCCAATCTTATGGTGTGATCACCTTAATGCTAAATTCCTCACTACAAATCCAGTTGCTCATACTCCCACCAAACACATTAAATTGATATTTATTTTGTCCCCAATTTTGTGACCAAAAAAGCTCTATTCATGAGACACATTTCAACTAAAGAGCATATAACTGGTGTCATGACCAAACCTTTTGCCTCTACATCATTTCATCAACTAAGACACAAGTTCATTGTTACTTTAACCATAAGCTTGAGGGGGGATGATAGCACATACAAGTCTTCAGCCATGATTCCAGCTCCATAATTCCAGCCACAAAATCACTACAATTATATTGGCATGATCCTAGTATTATATTTCTATAGATTAATTGTATTTCTATACATAAGCATAAATTATATTGTATAAATATTTTTGTAAACTTTATTATCAAATATAACAAAAACGCAGCTTATTATGTTCTACTCCTTTTCTCTACAGTATATTACCTTAGCACAATAATGCTCTCCAAAATGAAAATCCAAACGTACCAAGTCTTTTGATTTGCAAAACATTCACATGCAAATCAAAGAATGCAAATCAAAGAATAGGCCTCCTAGCTTCACTTCCCAATCGTGCTCTTCTAATGTTAGTGCGGCGTTTCTTATAAACCATCCCACAGCACAGCAACAGGCTAGCTCCTGCCATTGATCCGATCACTATTCCCGCCTTCTGACCACCATTCAGCCTGCTTGATGATGAAGAGCTTTTTCCTTCTGGTGGTGCCCATACAACAGGTGGAGATAACGGCGGCAATGTTGATGGAGAGGACGGCTTAGCTGGAGAGGGTATGGACGACGGTGCACCATCATTATCTCCCGGAGACGGAGCACCGTTGTAAGATGAAGACGGTGCATGCAGACTAGAGGGAGCACTGTTGTAAGATGAAGGCGGCGCATGCAGACTAGAGGGAGCACCGTTGTAAGATGAAGCCGGTGCATGCAGACTAGAGGGCACAGCATCATTAGGGGATAATGATGCACCTTCGGAAGATGACAAAAGTACGCCGTTTTCCGATGTTGCACTTGTTCTAGCATACAGCTCAGGTAGTGGAAAGGATCTATGTTTGTTAGCTGAAGGAGTGGATAATTTTGCGCAGAGAAGCCATAGGAGAAGCATGAAGCATGGTCTGAAATGTGTTGCCATGAAGACTGGAAGATTGAAGCAGGTTCAAGTGTAGTGGTCTTATGCAAAATTTGTCTCGTCAAAATTCCTGCAGATAGCTCATCAGCACATGTAAGTTTCCCAACTTCCAGTAATTGATAAATAAATGCAAGGAACTCGTTGGCACAACAAGAAAACATAGATAACTTAGTATCCATCGTCATTTTGGTGCGTGACAGAACTTTTAGTGGAGACCGCAAAGCTCTGCGAAAAAACGTAGATACAACTTAATACAAAACCGCCTTCTTTGTCGAATGTTCAAAGAGCAGTATTATGCCGGCTAGATTTTTGTCCTATCAAACAAATCCAAGCAGAAACATGATTGTAAGAGTTTTGACTTTGCTTTGAGTCCGTCTAACAAGGTGATTTGAATATAACTATGTATCGTATTCAAATGCTTTTTCAGCTTTGGACTTTTGGTGTCATTATAGCAAACAAGAGCATAGCTAAGGTGGCTGACATTGACGAACACTTTAACCTAGGTAGCAACTGGTAATTCAACTGGTTGCTATTTCGCAAATTCTTAGGGAGAATCTAGTGGTTCACGTTGGAAAAAAATTAATTCTAGTGATTCACGCCGGAAAAAAATTAACTATAGCGGTGACGAAAACTATGCAAACATTAAATGTGTATGAAACGGTATTCAAGTTCATCTCTTTTTCTTTCTGATCTTTTGTTATTACACTATCTTTCAAAAGAACCAAAAGAAATCCACTTTACTGCATGAATGCTCTTTATCTGGAACTATCTACAACTTTTCTGAGCTACCATTCCTTGAAATGTATTATGAATCCGTAACATCATGTTTAATCCACATTTCTAAATATTCTACAATAATTTCTCTAACACCCTTTACTCTAGTTTTTTATTTATTTCACATTCCATCCGCTCTATTTCACAATTAATAGTAACCCAATATTTATTCTATTCAACAACGTATAACAAGTTTTTAATCACCTCAAACTTTAATAAAGTGAATTGAAAAACGCTGTCAATCCCCAATACATTGATCCAACTAGAAAAAAAAAGACTTAATATTGATCAAAATAAAATTGTGAAAATTTTAAAAGAAATACTTATGATGATTCTAGCCCACTTTTCGAAGTAAATGAGGCAAAGTTTCAATCATTGGGGGAGTCCGCAAGTGCTGAGATATCCCAAATCTTGGGAATGTTTAATGCAATCTAGTTAGATGCTGAAATAGTCTCGTGGTATATATCCTCGATAGCATAGAATATCCCTTATTGATTGGTTAGGCACTAGAGTAATGTCAAGGTAGTGGAGATGTGCGAGAAGTACCCTATGTGTGATATTATACATTTATATATCTACAAGAAGATTGATATGAGATGATGGTAAGATGATGTGATAGGCTACTAAACCATTGAATATAATCCTACTAAGTCAAGTAAGGCTCTAAGCTGAATAAGTTTAATATAAGTTAACACTAAGTAATATTAAGTTTTTTGTCATAGAGCTTTATATGGTGAACTTAATGCATGTGATGTTGTGAGTGATCTAGTTTTATGACATATGATATATTTTTAATATATGAATCATTCACTCATTATAATATACTATATTTGTAATATGTAATGTATTGTATAGAAGGTAACAATTTATTTACCTGAATCGGAATCTGACTCCTTGTCCATTAAATTTTTTAGGAGATAGATATTAGACTTGATCATTAAGTAGTTCAGTTTTTGTCTCAACATCATTAGGTGAACTAGCTAAGTTGTAAAAGGATTCTTTGGATTTTATTTCATTTGTATAGACTTTGAGTGTCAAATACTTTTATTACGTTTTATGATAGATTAGTTGCACTTCTTTCCTAACTTATTGGATGCTGGATTAATGGGTATTTTTATGTTGGTTTATATGATATTAAGTATTTGATATATTAAGATTTACAGGGAATGGAATTGTGAATTGGTTAAAGAAATAAAAATGGATAGTTGGCTTTATTGTATCTTTGATTGAGGAATTTGAATATTTTGTTTGTCAATTAGGGTTCTATGATTTAGGAAATTTATTGTGAATTGGATTGTGTAATTTATGTGTGTGAAAGTGTGTGTTACAATTTCCTAGTTCGCAAGGTGTTAAATTATCTAGAATTCCTTAACCCTGCATTTCTTTTATGGGAATTCTACAAAGAAAAATATTAAGTCTGCCTTGGAGAATAATGAGTTGGAGAAACTGTCCACATTTTTATGTCTGTAATATAAGTAAGAAATTATACTATGCATATACATGAGTCCCAGCCTCTTGAACTATAGAAGCATAATGTTTTTTTATTTATTTTTTATGCAAAATGAAATGCCAAGATGTGCTTACTAAAGCATCTTAAACTTAAACTCCATATTGTTACTGCTTCTTTTATGATTAACATAGCAATCATTTCCTAAATTTTTTCGAAGGGATTGGAATACTTAGCCTTTCAGTTGAATCAAGCTTATGCAACTTATGATGACTAAATGCATGTCCTTTCATAAACTTATAAGAGTGACTTGTGATGACTTCGATCTTCTGCACTAAATAGTGATAAGTTCCTTAGAGGCTTGCACAAAGATTTGGAATAAGGCAAGTCCAGTCAATGGTATCATTTACCATAAACTAATTAGTATTATGAAAATTTGAGTAGCTTAATCATAATTCTTATTTCAAATGCTCATTTCTCCAAGAAACCCACTAAAACTGTAAAAATTAAGCCCACAACATTGTTAGTGATTTTGGAAAAAGATGATGTTTAGAGATGAACCCAATTCACCATGTGCATTAGAATTCAAAAATCGTGATTTTCTCATCGTGTTGATTGTGGTTTTGGGATATGGAGGAATTAGGGTCCTTTTTTATGGAAAAAGAAGATTACATTTGACCAGTTGAATAAGGAAAATTTTTTATTCCATAATAAACGGTCCTAAAATTATTTTATTTTATAGCTCACACTAACACTCTCTCTTAATTAGTGCACACAAATCTCTAAATTCCAACTTCTTGAGTGAGTTGTAAGTAACAATATTTGTCAGTTAATCTTTGAATTTAACAAATGAGAAACGAATTATCTTAGTTTCAAACATTTTTTTTATATATTCCAATTCATTTATTTGTCCTTAGTTTGATTTTGTTAAGCAAGACTATGATAAACATCAATAGCAAGTTTATTGTCACATAACACATTCATTACGCTATCTGTGACAAATCTAATATTTGTTAACAATTTTCTAAGAAAGAGGAGTTTACCCAAACCTTTAGCCATTCCACAAAATTCAATTTCAACCCTTGAAAATATATTTTTTTTTTACTTCTATAAGTAACAAGATTCTCACTAGCAAATAAAAAGTACCATGAGGTGGAATTCCTATTTAAATTGTTTCCTGCCTACCTTTTACCTATATATACTT
Source organism: Pinacopodium congolense (assembly GCA_028565735.1). Taxonomy (NCBI): domain Eukaryota; kingdom Viridiplantae; phylum Streptophyta; class Magnoliopsida; order Malpighiales; family Erythroxylaceae; genus Pinacopodium; species Pinacopodium congolense. Next base: position 11,414,047 of record JAOXYD010000136.1, read on the forward strand.
GATTGTTTTTTTATGAATGTAACTCCTTTTCTAGAGAGTACTTCAGGTATCTAAAAATTTGAGTTACTGCATTTATGTTATATTTAATTAGAAAATGTATGAATTGGCTTACTACACTTATAACATAGGCAATATCTGGGTAGATACATGCATGAAATATAAACTTTTCCATTAATCTTTGGTACTTCTCCTTGGTTGTTAGCACACGATTGGGATATTCTCCAAGTCTATAGGTCCACATTTAATAATAACAATAGTGACTATTTTCTTTGAAAAATGCTTTTCTTTGACCGTGCAACTTTAATTCCTAAAAAATATTTTAGTCCCTGTACATTCTTCATAAAAAATTCCCTTGCTAATTATTTCCTAATCCTAAATATTTTTTCAATCATCTCATGACATAATCACACCATCTACATGGATTATTAAGAATATTATCATTCCTCATTAATGCTTCCAAAATAGTATATGATTTGAATCACTTCATTGGGATCCATATTTCTTTATAGAAAAGAAGAATCTTCCAAAACATACTCAAGGCGATTGGTTTAACACATAACATGCTTGTTATAACTTATATAAAATTATTTTTCCTAAAGTTATCACATCGTTATGGAGGAAGACATTCTTCATATTAAATTAATGCAATGGCAAATCAAAATTTTATTATAAGGGATAAGAGTGATCTCACTGTGTCTAACTTAGCCATTAGTGAGAAGGTTTCTTGATAGCTTATCCCATAAGTTTACATATAAACTTTTACTACTAACCTCACTTTATATTGGCCTATCAATATTTTTGCCTTTTACTTAATGGGAAAAACTATTTGTACCTTACCATCTTCTTCCCTTTAGGTAAAAGAACAATGTTCTATATCTCATTTTCTAATATGGCCTCCATTTCTTCATTTATAGCTTAGATCCACTTAGGAACAATTAAGTGCCTTTTTGACACTTGTAGGAACGTAAATAGAGAAGAGTTTTTTTGCAAAGGTTTTAAAGGGATTGGGTGGCTTCTTGTTAGACATAAAGTTGGCAATTGGATACTTTAATCTTTGTTTCTTAATCTCTAGAGAATAATTATTTAATGTTTTACCAAATTTATACCTAAAAGGTAAGTTATATTCAATATAAGTATCCATATTATTAAGAATATGTGCTATTGTAAAAGGGATTATCTTAGGAATATTCTTAAAAGCTAGGTCGTTAGGCATTAAAGAACGAGGGGATAAAGGTTAAGAGATTCTTATAAAGGTACATTTGGAGTCGTACTTAATTATAAATGAGTCTATTCCTACTCTTTATATTATTCTAGATCCTTACTTGTATCCACAATTATTAGATCCTTACTTAGATTCAAGGTTAATACTTCTAGCTTTCTAGGTTCTTCCTAGATGAACCTAAGCCAATTTATTTCTTCTTTTAAATCCCTAAAAGAGAAGAATTTGAATTTGGTGGAGGATAGAATATGTTGATTCTAAAAATGTGATATCCATAGTAATATAAGTTTGTTTGATGGTTAGGTCATATCATCATTATCCCTTTTGTTGTAAGGCATACATCAAGAAGATACAAAATATCACACATAAATCAAGTTTTGATCTCTAATTTTTATTCAGATGAACAAAGGTGACACAGCTAAAAATTCATAGGGAATTATCAAGATTAACAGCAGTGTTGAGAGAATTTGTAGTAGAGTTTAAGAGTTTAAGACCTTGGAGAGCATCCCATTGCATAGATGTATAATAGTGGTGTAGCATTAGTGTAATCATGATTAGGTACACAGGTACCAATTAGTATTAGTTTCCGTAAGTTTCAATTTTCTCCTTTTAGCAATCCTATTCTATTAAGAGGTTTAAAGACACATAGTTTGATGAATAAGTAAATGAAGGTAAAAATTGTCATGAAATCTCTAATTATCAAATTCTGTATCATTATGTATTTTAGAATTGGAATCTTAGTTAAAAACTGAGTTTTATTATAAAAAAGGTTTTAAAGGTAATGAGGACCTCATCTTTGCATTTTAAAAAGAAGAGCCACATCATGTTAGTGTAATCATAAACAAATATCACAAACCAACAAATCATAGACCTAGTAAAAATTAGGCTAGGACCCCACAAATTCATGTAAATCAAAATAAAGGAAATACCACGTTTATTCAAATCTAATAGATAATAAACATGATGAATCTGAAGCTACGATGTATATATTTAATTTAATGTCTAAATTTAACCCTTCAAAAAGTAAAGAAGGAAATGAATGCTTTATATATCTAAATGAAGGATGCCTTAATTAATGATGTCAAATCCAAATCTAGTATTTGGTGGTGTCACTTTGATAATGCTTGCAATGTGTTTATGTAATATAAATTACCTCTCTCAATGCCACTTTCATTGACCTCCATTATGAGAATATCCTAAAAAATGAAAACAAAGGGAAAAAACAACTAATTTAGGGATTTGACAACTTATTTGATAGATAAAAATTTTTGTGAAAGAGATAAAATAAGGAGAGTTGGAGAGAATGGCAAGATAGGTGAAAACATTAAACTGTCAATCCCAATGGCTAGAGAAATCACTCCATTGGCATTGACAATGTTATTATGGTAACATATGAAAGTTTGTAAAACATTCTTAACATCATGTATCATGTCCTTAATAACTCCTTAATCAAGTATCTATTGTTTGTTATTGACATTTATATTGGGACAAAGAAGTAGTACTTGAGTTAGAATATGATATTTCTTTTAGAGAGATCTCAGTTATATAAGTGAGAGAGAAGTGACCAAGTTACAATCATCATAGCCCTATCAATCCCACTATTGGTGTATAAAACCTCATAATGTCTTTTGGCTCAAAGTTTATGCCACTAATTGGGATACTTATGTAGTTTAAAGCTTATGTCTCAAGTGTGTTTTGTCTATCCGTAGTAAGAACATGTTATCCTATTAGATTATTGTCATTTCCTAGTTGGCTCTATTGAACTAAAGGAGATATCAATCATAGTTTTAATGATAAAAAAATATTAAGTTTACTAATGATTTGAGTTTTTATGAAAGGTATAAAAGATAGGTACATTTAAAGATAATTCAAGAAAAAAAGTTTAATTTTAGAGGTCAATATTGAAGGAAAACGAAGACCAAGTCTTATGAAAGCTTTAAGATCATTATTCTATGTCTTCAAACCATTGTGCAAGTGTCACTTAAAGCTTAAATAGTCAGGGGGCTCAAAACATTGCATTCATACATCTAATAAGATTTAATAAGATAAACTTTAACTTTTTAGCACTTGTATCAATGTCACAATTGAAATAGATTTTGAAAATGTGTTTTAAAACTTGTTTTAAATTAGTTTTTATGTTATGAAATATTTAAAATTGTTTAAAATTATTTTTATCATACTTTGAAATATTTCTTAGGCATCAACAATCCATTTTAGTCTATGTAGAATAGGAACTTTCCTTTTTCATTGTAATCCATATAATTACTCAATTCTAACGGCTAACTTAATTATCCAATGTCTCTTTTAGACCCCAAACCCTATTTCTAACCCTTAATAGTAGTCTAAAATAATAAAGAAATAATTTTTTGAGTGAACTTTAAAGAAAATCATACAATCCTCATTAAAATCTTCATTCCTATTGTGTTCTTCACTCTCAATTCAACTCTTGTGGGATTTATCTATACTTTTGTGTTTATAAACCATAATACTTCATATCTATAAACTTTATAAAGGGTTTAATTCATACATTTAATTCTCATTATTATTTTTGTAAGTCCTATGGCACCCAAGAGGGGGGGTGAATTGGGTATTAAAAACTTTTTGCTCAATTAAAACTATCAACC
>JAOXYD010000136.1:11476987-11490830 GCA_028565735.1 Pinacopodium congolense
GTTATGCTTCAAACCTTTGCAATTTTGAATTATAAAATGATTTATAAAATTACTGAAAATGGTAAACTTGTGGAATCTAGCTCTAGATAAGTGATTAATGGATTAATTAAGCTTAAAAACACATTCAAAGGTAGATTAGAGTTCCTTCATGAATTTAAGACAATGCTGTGGTTAAGACTTATGCCTTTTCTCAATTTAACTTAGTTTAAAGTTTGGTTATGCTTCAAAATCTAGCCAATGAGCTTTAATTTTAAGAAGGTGAGTTCTGGACTTTTAATCTCAGACCTCTAACTCTCACAAATAATCAAATTTTGGTTATGCATTGATTGATTTGTGTTGTTTATTGATCTTTCCAACAATCTAGGTAGATTTCTTGGATCCTAGATTATTTTTCACAGTAATCTTAGTTGATCAGGCCAAAATCAAAACTTTAAGAGCTTCAATAAACAAAATTAGACATTATTACATGCGTTCAGACTCTAAAAAAACATTAAAACACAAATCCAAAGTTGGAAAATATAATTAAGCACACATAATCATCAAAGCATACATAACATGCATCTTAAGCCACATATTTCGATAGATCTACAAATATAAGCTAAAATAAGTAGTTTTGAAGTTACAAAACATGTTTAGAAAGCTTCTGGACAAGTCTAGAACTTTTTAACTTGATCTGGACATCAACACCGCCTCAAATTCCACAAGATCTAGCAAGAAAATCAAAGAACATTGAAAAATATACTCATAAGAACGTGAACATTGATTAATCCAAAAAAACAAGAGAATATAGGTATTGATCTGAGTTAGAAAACCCCTTAAGTCTTTTTGGAAATGTTGGAAACTATAGAAATTATAGTAATTCATCTCATTCATCCATGGATTTTCAAGGTGGGGATTCCATTGCTCAATACCCTGAAGAAGCTTAACATATTAAATTTAATAGGCAAAGTAAGGATCCATTTTCCAATACTTATAATCTTGGATGGAGAAATTATCTTAATATCTCATAGCGTGACAATATAAACATTCAAAATCCTTCAGCCAATTTTCCGAAAAATCCTCCTCCTAGTATTAGACTAAATCAATTTGTTTAAGAGAAGTCTAGTGTGGATGAGACAATGTTTAGATATATTCAAGAATCTAGACAAGAAATGTAAGGAAAAAAAGGGAGTTAGCCAATCAAGTGATTCAGTTAGTTAGTATTATTCAATAGTGTACCCGAGGTCAATTGTTTAGCAATACTGAACCTAATCCAAGAGAATATGCAAAGGCTATCACCCTTTGAAGTAGAAAGGAAGTAGGAAGTGAACATGAAAGCAATAAGGATAGTGGAAAAGAAGATATGGAACTACAGAAAGAAAATGAAAAAGAAAAAGGTAAAGAAGTAGTAAGTAAGGAACAAAAGTGACTCGATCCCTTACCCTCAAAGGCTAAATAATGCTAACCTTGATAAGCAATTTGGGAAATTTTTAGATATGCTTAAGAAATTTCACATAAATGTCCCTTTTGAATAAGCTATCTCCTAAATGCCGAACTATGCAAAGTTTCATAAGGAAATTTTATCAAAGAAGAGAAAATTAGAGGATTACGAGATTGTAACATTAAATGAATAATGTTCTGCAATCCTTCTAAGGAAGTTACCCCCTAAGCTCAAGGATCCTGGTATTTTTACCATTCTTTATGTAATTGGTGACTTACAAATAGATAGGGCTTTGATAGACTTAGAATCAAGTACAAATCTAATGTCCTTATCTATCTTTAAGAAGTTAGGGTTAGAAGAGTCGAAACTTAAAACAGTCTTGTTGCAATTGGCAGATAGATCAATTATATATCTGCGAGAAATGATTGAAGATGTCTTGTTTGAGGTGAATAAGTTTATATATCCCGTGGATTTTCTGGTGTTATATATGGAAGAAGACTGAAAGGTGCCTATTATTCTTGGACGATCGTTTATGGCTACGACCAAGGCACTTATTGATGTTCATGGTGGTAAGTTAATCTGGAGACTCCATGATGAAGGGACAAAATTTAAGGTATTTTAAGCAATGCACCAACTAATGGACCATGATTGATGTAATTTTATAGGAGTTAAGCATTTTGAGAGTGACCCTTTGGTTGAATTATGTACTGATCCTTTACAAAGGTGTTGACTCATTTACAATCTTTATATTTGAATGAAGAAAGGATTAGACAAGCTTTGAGTGTACTAGTTGCAAGAAAGGTGTCTTCTGGTTGGTATCCTTTTAAGAAGTTTGAACTATTAAAAAAAATCGATCAAAGCTTTACCTAAGCCATGCATATAAGAGCCACCTGAAGTAGAACTTAAACCTCTTCCTATACATTTCAAGTATATTTTTCTTAGCCCTCCATCTGGTTTAATGGTCATAATTTCATGATCTTTAGATGATAAAATGGAAAACGAGTTGATAGTAGTTTTGTGAGATTATATAGGAGCCATAGGATAGATAATTACTGATCATAAAGGATTATGCCCTTCTGTTTTTACACATAAGATCTTTATGGAAGAAGAAGTAAACCAAAAGTTCAACCATAGAGAAGGTTAAACCCAAACATGAAATAAGTAGTAAAGAATGAAGTGGTTAGGTTAATAGATGCTGGTATTATATATCCCATTTCTGATTAACCTTGAATTAGCCCTGTTCAAGTAGTACCTAAGAAAGATTGTATTACTGTGATTTCTAATGAAAAGAATGAACAAATAGCCATAAGAAAGTTAACTTGTTGACAAATGTGTATAGATTATCGACAACTGAATGATGCCACCAGAAAGGATCATTTTTCTTTATCTTTAATTAATTAAGTTACTGAAAGATTAGTTGGGCATAGTTTTCATTGTGTATTAGATGGGTACAATGGGTATTTACAAATTCCAAGTGCCCATGAGGACCAAGAGAAAATAACATTTACCTGTCCTTATGGCACATTTGCTTATAGGCTCCTGCCTTTTGGGCTATGCAATGCCCCAACAACTTTTCAGAGGTGTATGATGGCTATATTTTCTAATATGATATAATCTTGCATTGAGGTAGTCATAGATGATTTTTCTATTTTTTTCACATCATTTGAATCTTGTTTACAAAATTTAGAAAAATTGCTTAAAAGATGTGAAGAGATAAATCTGGTTTTGAATTGGGAAAAGTGCCAATTTATGGTTCAAGAGTTTATTGTTCTAGGCCATAAGATATCAAGTAAGGGTATAGGGGTAGACCAACCCAAAATAGATGTGATTTCTCAGCTCGCACCTCCAAATTTAGTTGGAGCAATCAAGAGTTTCTTAAGACATGTTGGCTTTTATTGTAGATTCCTCAAGGACTTTTCAAAGATAACTAAGCCCTTTTACTAGTCTTTTGACCAAGGATGTAGTTTTTAAATTTGATGATAAGTGTTTGCATGCTTTTAAACTATTGAAGATTAAACTCACTAGTGCACCCATCCTAGTTTCACCTGATTGTTCATTACCATTTGAATTGATGTGTGATGCAAGTTATTTCTCCATTGGTGCAGTGTTAAGGAAAAGAAAGAATTAAAATTTTCATCCAATCTATTATGTGAGTAGAAGTCTCAATGAAGCTAAATTTTTTTTAAAACAACTGAGAAAGAGATGTTGGCTATTTTTTTCCCTTTAATAATTTTCGTTCCCAGTTAGTTTTATCAAAGTTGACAATATGCTTTGGTCATGTATCATTGAAATAATTGATGAATAAACCTAATTCCAAGCTGAGATTGATCAGATGGGTCCTTTTATTGCAATATTTTGATATTAAGATAAGGACAAGAAAGGTGTTAAGAACTTAATCTCTGATCTTCTTTCTAGGTTGAATGAAAAAGTTGTGGAAAAAGGTGACAATTATAAGATTCAAGAAATGTTTCTAGAGGAACGCTTTAGTAGTAAAGGATAATGAGCCATGGATTGTGGATTTTGTTAATTATTTGGTTGGTAAAATTATTTCTTATCAATTTTCATATCAAAAAAGAAAGAAGTTCCTCTCTGATGTTGAAAGATTTATATGGTACGATCCATTTTTATACAAGATTTGTGAAGATGGATTGATTATAAAATGTGTTCCTTATTTAGAAGTGTCTTTTATCTTAAAGCATTGTCATTTCAAGGAAGTAGGATGACACTTTGGTCCAACTAGAATGACTCATAAATTTTTAGCATCGGGATTCTATTGGCCCACTTTGTTTAAATATGATTTTAAAATTTTTAAATCTCGTGATTGATGTCAAAGAACATGAAACATTTCTAGGAGACATAAGATGCCTTTTAATAACATTGTAGTCTGTAAAGTGTTTGATGTATGGGGTATTAATGTTATGGGTCCATTCCCTAAATCGTATGCTAACTAGTATAATTTAGTCACAGTTGATTATGTAAGTATATGGGTAAAAATAGTAGGCTTACCTATTAATGAAGCAAAAGGAGTGGTGAAGTTTTTAAAGAAGAATTTTTTTACAAGGTTTGATACACCTCGAGCAATTATAAGTGATGGAGGTTCGCATTTCTTTAATAAAACATTTGATACCCTCCTATCAAAATATGGTGTAACTAATAAAGTTTTCACTCTTTATCATCCTCAAAGAAGCGGTTAAGTCAAAATTTCAAATAGAGAAATCAAGAGAATTAATGCATCAAGGAAAGACCGGTCTTCGAAATTAGATGATGTATTATGGGCTTATAGAACCACTTATAAAATGCCCATTAGTATGTCTCCTTTTCACCTCATTTATGGAAAATCATGTCATTTGCCTGTTAAATTAGAGAATGAAGTATTTTGGGCAATTTACTTCTTAAATTTTGACTTCAGATGGAGTGGTGAGCAAATACTTTTACAATTAAATGAGTTGGATGAATTTTGTTTGGATTCTTATGAAAATGCTCAAATTTACAAGGAAAAAGTTAAGAAATGGCATGATAACATTATTTAGCAAGATATCAAAGTTGGTTGTAAGGTGTTAGTGTATAATGCCCGATTGAGATTCTTTCCTAGAAAGTTGAAAATCAAGATGGTTTGGTCCTTAGGATGTTATTCAAACCTATCCTTGTGGAGCTTTTGAAGTTACTAATAGCCAATCCACCTTTAAAGTAATTAGTCATCGAGTTAAATTGTATTCCCTAGATCAGTTAAGAAATTTGCTTTTACTATTACTCTTTTCAATCAACCCTGTTATAGGCCTTTTTTTTTCTTAATTCTTAGGATTTTGTTTTGTGTGTTAGGTTAGTAGATTTTTGGTGTGTTTAATTAGTGCATTTTATTTTTGCTTTTGTCTTTCCCTTAGCTTAATAATCCTTGTTGTTTTATTCATGACATTTGTTTTGTGAGCTTGTTTTTAGTTATTATACCTGTTGCTTTCACTTGTTCACTGATCTTTTTTAGCTATGATTTCAATAGTGATTCCCTTTTCAAAGTCATGAACTTCAAATTTTCTCATCATTCCAGATGCTTTCTCTCCTTTTTCCCTCATATTCATACTTTCTTATTGTTTTAAGAACATTGAGGACAGTATTTAATTTAAGTGTGAGGGAGGGAATGGATGACACTTATATTTGATTTGAGCTAAATTATGTCACTTTATCATCTTTTTCAACATAATCTATAATTTATGGAAATGTTTTTTGATTTTAATGCCAAATTTTAGACATTTTTCCTTTTATTTTCATTGATTATTTTTCTTTTAGATGTTATATGATTGAATAATTATGTTAATAATCTAATGATTTTAAGTTACTTCATATTTTAGATGATGACATCTTTGGATCATTATAAGTTCCATGTTTAAAATTCATAGTTCCATTGGGCCAAGAACCTCATAATTTTGTTTCTAGAGCTTCCCCTAAAATGCATTTGTGAGGGAGAGGTGCTCATATCCTTATAAGGCGTACTTCATTCCCCTCTCCAACAGATGTGGGATCTCACAATCTACCCCTTTTATGGCCTAACGTCCCCGGTAGAACAACAACCTGAGTACTGACTCTAATACCATTTTTAATAATGTAGACCACTTATCCACAATTATTGTCAGCTTCAGCTTTCCCACTGGGCTAAGGGCCTCAGGGTTTTGCTTCTAAGGCTTCCCCTAAAATACGTCTGTGAGGGAGAGGTGTCCATACCCTTATAAGAAGTACTTCGTTCCCCTCTCCAATTGATGTGGGACCTCATAATCAACCTCACTTAAGGCCTAGTGTCCTCACCAGCACAACAGTCCGAGTACTAGCTTTAATACCATTTCTAATAGCCCATACCACTCGCCCATAGATATTGTCTACTTTGACTTGCCTATCGGGCTAAGGGCCTCATGATTTTGCTCTTAGAGCCTCCCTTAAAACCCTTATATGAAAGACATGTATCCATACCCTTATAAGGCGTACTTCGTTCCACAACCAAGCTTTAAAAAGCTCACATTTTGGCTTATAGTTTTGGTTTTAATGATAAAAAAAGATGTTTGATGGTTTTGAAAGATGATATATTATGCTTTATCACTATTCATTTTGCATGTGGAATGGAAATGTGATTAAGTTTGAATTTGATAAAACATGAAGTGATTTGAAGTTATTTGCGACTTATTATGCTTAATTGACTATATACCATGTTTTAGGTGCATAATGTTTGAAAACCCAAGGAAATTGGTCCATTGATTGTCTTTGATGAGTTGGAAAAGTTTTCCTATGTTTATAGGTTATGTTCAACTTGATGATTGAATCATTTGCTTGAGGGCAAGTAAAGTTTAAGAGTGAGGTTTTTTTAGGTCTTAGTTTTAATGTGTTTGATATAAACTTAATTCAATTTTAAGGTACATTACTCCCAATTTGCTACTAAGTTTCTTAATTCTGTTTATAAATTCTTAACATTACAGATGGAAGATAAAACTTGAAACAAATATGAGATTATGCATAAAAAATTCTGGAATTTGGATTGAAATAGCGAACTCAGTCAACTCGCCATTTTGCTTCCCAGGCATTTGATGGACTTAAATGATTGTTTCATAGCTTGTCGTATTATTCCTTTTAAGCATCGTTTATGTACCAGTTGACAATTTCTAGCTGGATCTTCAATCTTATTAATTGCAACTTGTGGAAGTTTCTTCCCACTTTCAATTGACATATAAACGGAGGTCTGGAAGCTAGAAAAAATACGAAGAAACAGAGAGAAACACATTTTTTAGATCAATTTTCAAACTCTCTCAAAGTTTAGGGCTCCTAACTAGTCTTCTTCATATTTTCAGATTTTCTTTGCATATTTAAGTTGTTTTATGGATTGTAGAAGCTCAATCATGCATCTTAGACCCACAAGCATGTTTGTAGCTCCATTTGTTGCAATTTAAACCTATCTTTTGTATTGAAATCCACTCTTTAGCTTATATATTCAAGAACATGAGTTATATGCATGATATATTTTCTTTCTTGATCCAATTAAGTGGCTAAGCATGTTTATGGTTAATCTAAAGGTATTAATATAAGAATATGAATTTCTAGATTAAGGTTCTTACACTTTAAGCCTTATTTTGGTTGATTTAAGAGTGAACCACATCTTAGACTTAAAAAGTAAGAGAAAAGACATTGATTTGATCATAACCTTGTCTGGATTTATTGAAATTCCCTAGGACAAGTCCCTTGATCCTTAATTAATCCACTTAGATCATTAAAAATCGTTTCCTTGACCATTTAATTCATTAAGCAACCTTAATTTTCAAAGTTAATCTCATTTACAAAGATAGAAGCCCTTTAGTCTAGTTTAGTAAATTTAATCTCTGAATTTGGTGTCTTTGGATAATTGTAAGCCAATTTCCTTACTCTTGATTATAAGTGATCTCCATGGGACGATAATTCGAGTCTAAAATACTTACTCTATTACTTGTGATCGGTATATTTATTGGTTAGTTTGTTCTAAGTTTGGTTTGAGAAAAAGAGCTTCAATTGTTAAATTTGGTAATTAATTTGGTTAATTTGATCTTATTAGAAACCAATACAACAGGCATCAAGTTAATACTCACACCTAAATCGCATAATCAAAATCACCAACCACATAAGGTATAGTAAACTCCCTAGATCTTATAGTTTAAAAGGAATATGGTTTGAGATGATCAAACTACAATTCTCTATCAAAGTTACCGTTTGGTTGTCTTTCCAAGTGTGCTTGTGATTTAATATATCCTTGAGAAACTTGGCATACTTGGGCATACACTCTAGTCCTTCCACCAAAGACAAATTGATCTAGTTTGGAGTTTCTTTAATTTCTCCAAGAACATAAAAAATTGAGAACCCATTTGATGTTGCTTCACCCTTTGTGGATATGGAATTTTGGGCTTCTAGGTGTTGAAGGGATGTATGGCTTCTCCTTTTCTTTCTCTTCTATCTTCTTCTTGCCCTTGTCTTTCACTTGGTGCTCCTTTTAACACTTGAATCTTTTAACTACTTGTCACGCCTCAATGTAATTGCCTTTAATTGTTCCCTTAGATTGGAGTTGATGTCGTTTAGTAGACCCCTTGTACTCCTAGTTGACAAACCATTAGAAAATTGCCCTACCTAAACCTCAAAGTTGTAGATGGATGATGTAGGGTTCGTCATAATTTGATCACATTTTACCTCCATTCTTTTCTATCTCTCATGTTATATTGCAAACATTTTCTTGTGGTTATCCTCTTGACTTGCAAACTTGGAGCCCAAATATCCATTAACTTGTCCATTTTGTTTTCCAAAGACCTAAGTCGGTCTTGTTGAAATCCAGGAGGTCCTTATACTTTTGCTTAGCCACCTACATTATTAGTATTTCAAGAAAAATTTGAGTGGTTTTTCCACCATAGATTGTAAGTGTTAAAGAAAGGGTTATTACCTCTATGTTTTTGCTAGCCCAAATAATTGACTTGCTCAGTTTCATTGGTCTCCCTCATAAAACAGTTCATAGTGGCATGGCTATCTTGTCCACATAATTCATTCTGGAGTTAAATTACCTTCATCGAAGATGAGGAAGCTCCTTGCTATTGTGGTCTAACTAAACTATAATTTTGACCAATCTAATCCTAGACCAACCAAAGCCAAATGTATCTTGTCAACAAGTAGTATAAAATGGAGTATCCAAGTATTGTACCCTATAGATTCCTAAAGTACAAGAAATATTAACTTAAATGATGCAAAACTACTAAGATGAATAATAATTGATTTATGTGAATAAGGATTTTAAAAGGGAAATGATGAATTAATAAAAAGAATTCAACTCGACAATGATTAACGATTAAGACTTCCTAAAATAATAAAATGGTTAAGGTTTCAAATTTCAATAGGTTCATCACTAAAAACTTGTGGTGTTATGAACTAGGATCTACTTCATGCAAGCAAAATATTGCTAATGGTCATAATAATATTTTGTCTTTTAAACTCAAATTACCCACTTAGTCCGTAAATAATTTGGAATAAAATGCATGAAAATTAAGAAACCTAAATTTAAATTAGTTAAATCTAGGAATCCTCATATAAGACTCTAAGGTTTGGTTCACTCATAAATTCAAGTATGTTACATAATTTAATTTCCTACAATTAAAAACGCATTGTTCATGGATTTCTAATTATCTAAAGGTTCCAACCTAGGTGATCAAGACAAATTGGATGAAATTAACACTCATTCAATGCAAAATAACATAATCCAAATATGTTCTCAACATAAATAATCTCTTAACCTTAACCAAAAACAAAGTAATCACACATATTAATCAATAGACATAAAGAATAGATCAAATAAACCATATTTGTTTAACAATATAAGTAAAAAGGGTTCAAATAAATGGAAAGACAAAAATGAATAAGATTGCAACCTAAAGATGGTCACTTCCTACTACAATCTATGATTGTCATCACTTGAATGTCTTATTCATGCCATCGCCCAAATTCTAATTAAAAACAAAAACAACAAAAACTAGAGAAGAACTTAAAAACTATGAATGATTATGTGATTATGCTTATTCTATGTTGTTTGGAGGTAGCGAAACATAGGTTTATATACCCATTCTATGTCTTTTATGGTTTGGAAAGCTTAGTTGATGGATTGGACGATGTTTGCCCTTAAAAATGTCCCAAGAATTTTCATACAAAATGTCATTATCCTCACACATTCGAGCATAAACATTGCCCCATTCATCCATCAACAATGTCGTTGATGCTCTATAGGGCCCATCGTATTGATGGAATTGAAAACTCACCTCCTTGCCTCTTTTTTCCCCAAACCACTCCAACACTCCAATTTACTCCAAACTCATTATGGACCTAAAATTAACAAGAATAACTCATAATTGGTGTATTTTATACATCAGATAGGCAAAGATATAGTAATTTATACATCAAAAAATCAATATAAATCATCTGTTAACACATTTATTTTACTCAATTGCTTGGTAAGAGTCGATATCTGTGCTTGAAGGGTATCATTAAGTCAATTGGAATCATAATTTTTTGCTCTTTGGTTCCTTGCATATCTATCTCATTTTACCCGAGGGAACTGTTGTTTGTCATCTCCTTTAAAAGATCATAGGCTGCATAGATTGTTTTTCTATGGTCACTCTTGTACTTCGAGTCCCTCCATTATAGAATGTTTGTAAAAGGAGCTCCCTTGGAAGGTTGTCTTGAGGACAACTCCTTACAACTCTTTCAAATGGTCCTATGTCTCATATAAGGACTCCCTATCACATTGTTGGAAATTTATGATCTCCTTGATGATTCTTGTTGGCTTTATCAATGAGAAGTTCTTGGCTAAGAATGCTTTTGCAAGTTACTCCCAATTTGTAATGTTCTTGGGTTGAGAGAATTAAAACACGCCTTAGTCCTATCCTTCAGAGTAAAGGGAAACAACCTCATATTAGTTGTGTCATCCAACAATTCATTATACCTAGAAGTGTCACAAATCTCTGCATTTGGGTCCTCATTTTCCAAACCATAGAATTGAATATTCGATTATGACATATTGGGCAAAGCTGACTTCATCTCAAAGTTTTTGGCTTGCACAAGAGGTCTTGCAATTCCTTGTTAATTAGCCCTGAAACCTAGTCTCATGAATTCCATCAATGTCCTTTGGCCTCCTCCTTGTTCGCCTTCTTCTGCCATGTTTTTTTAATGCTTTCTTGGTGCTTAACTCTTCTTAACTCCCGTTCGTGCCTCACGATATCTGAAAACTCTTCTTCATTTAACTCGTTAGACCTTCTATTGCTCCTTGTGTTCATGCACTGCAAATACGTGAGGAAAGATATAAAAAACCCTTAAATTAAAATCACCAAAACCAAACAAGGTGCAAATATCAATCCCCGGAAATGGCGTTAAAACTTTATTGAACATCTAAGTGACACTCACTAACTTCACACTATATTGTAAGTATACGAATTGCAAAATTATAATATAATAGTATCGATCCCATGAGGATCCTATGCAAAATTATGGCCCATTTTTTGTGCAAGGAGAATAAGTTGAAATTGATGGATTCTGGACCAAGGAAGAGACTTAAGGTTATCTAACCCTACGGTCTAGCTAAAAGACCTTAAAGAAGAACTTATTGGCAAGTAACCTAACCTTAATTTTAGTTCTTTGGCTTTGAATTCAATGTATTTTAATTTTAATAAATGTGTTGAATCCTTTTAAGTGTGTTTGGAGCATCAAAAAGGTCGAGATAGAGATAGTCCCACTTTTTAGTTATTTTGGTTTTAGGACCTTTGGTTTGTTTATTTTTTTTAGTGTGTTTTCATTTCGGTCTCATAGTATACGTAGTTTTTATGCTTTTTTTTAAATCTAATTCCCATGTTTTTTATGTACTATGGCTCCTTGGTTATATTTAACTTACATATTTATATGAGTGGAGCATTCTTTTATTATTCTTTGTGTTTATTACTTTTCGTTGTTCCAGTTCCTACAAATTCACCAACGAACCATCAAGTTTATAACAAACGGGTGAACTTCTTTACCTCCTCTTCGATATTATGCTTTTTAATTCATTTATAAAACATTGAGGACAATGTTTAGTTTAATTTAGGGAAGGGATCATATTGGTTATACACTTAAGTTTTGTTTGTTTAAAAGTAATTTGATTTATCACAATTTCATCATAGTCTTTAACTGTTGAAAAAAAATTATTTCTAGTACTTATTATTGTCTATGTTTTCTCTTGAATTAAATTATTTTGATACATGCAAATTTTATATGCTTAATTAGACATATTAAAAATTAAATGCTTTGACCTCATTTCATTATTTCAATAATATGATACCTAATAATTCGAAGGATATTCTGCTTACAAAATGCAACCTACTGAGTAATTTGTGATTTCTTTTAAGACATTTTCATCATTTGAAGAAAAATTGAAAAAGAACTGGAATTTATCCCATAAAAAATAAAAAACAAAGGAAATAAGTGAGAAATTTTTCACTTCACTGACTTCTAAGCATATTTAAAATTATAAGATTGAAGTTATTAAGTGGTGCGAGTAGCCAGTTGATAGTAGGTGACTCAACTGATGAACTGGGGGTTGTTCACTATAAAATGTTCACCTTTAAATTAGCCAAAGGATGTGAAAGTGTCAATAAGATAATCCATTAAACTTAATATATTTCCTTTTACATGTGGAATTGATTTTTTTATTTGGGTTCAATATTGAAAAATTATGAATGAGTTAACTGCATTTATGACTTAATATGATGAATTAATTATATAACGTCTCCATGAGTCATTATGTTTGAAAGAATGAGAAAATATTTTCAATAATGTTGTTGTTAATTGCATGGGAGAATTGTTAGTGGGCAATTTGATTGCATTTTTATTGATTAATTGATTAATTATGCCCCTAATTATATGTTTTAATGGTTAATTTATGTGTTAAATTTTTTAATTTGCAAGATATTGATCAAAATTGGATAAATTGTGTAAAAGGATCAAAGTTCGACTCAATGGTCAACCTATAACGTGGGTTTACAGCCCAAGGTGAAGGATGAACAGGGTGTTGTTTTAAGGATGATCAACCCTAAGATTAAGAAGTCAAAATTCAGCCATCAACAATGGGCTACAAGGTGCTATTATGCATCGGCTACGGTGCCGTCGAAGGATCAGTCAACAAATAATAGCCCCAAATCTCCACATTTACAATTGTGGCATGTCTCCAATTAATTCCATTGCCTTTTAGCACAAGTGGGAGTCCAGATAACTTGCATAACACAAGAAAAATAACATAACATGCAATCAATAAAGGAGAATTCAAATTTGCATCTAAAGAGTGTTGCTCTTGCTTCTTTCTTAGTTATTTTTTTGAGTCTTTTAGCTTCAAACACTTGTAATTTGAGTTATATTGTGTTTTCTGAGTTGCTGCTTGTTGGGGAATGATAGTAAGACATATATCTTTGTTTCTAAACTACTATAAGAGGTTTCTAAACTCATATTAATGTTATATTTTCCCTGTTTATTGGATTAATAAAAATTCATGTTATTATGTTCATATTCTTGAATGTTCTTCGATTTTCTTGCAAGATCTTGTGGAATTTGAAGCTATGTTGCTGTCTAAATCATTTTAAGGAGTTAAAGACTTATCTAGGACCTTCCTAAACTTGTTTTATAACTTCTAATCGTATTAATTCAGCTTGTATTTTTGGATCTATTAAAGTATGTGGCTTAAGATGAATGTTTTGTATGCTTTGATGATCATGTGTAGCTAAATCTATTTTCCAGGTTAGGATTGGTGTTGCGTTGGTTAGGTGACTTCAAAATTGACGGGTGTTCGAAATGAATTTTTACTTTTAAACCAACGTACTTTTTAGGCAAGTGCACCTATCGTAAAAGTAATAAAGTGGAGTAAAATTTAAA
>JAOXYD010000136.1:11490930-11507739 GCA_028565735.1 Pinacopodium congolense
ATAATCAAAACCATGCCTCTTCTATACATAACTTAGAGGTCTAAGTTGGTCAACTTGATACTGGTTTATCCACAAGGAATACTAGAAGTCTACCTAGCAACACTAAATCCAACCCCCGAGGAAAATTAAAGGCAATCAAGTTAAGGAGTGGTAAGGAGTTGGAGGAGTTAAAAGAGGAAGAGGTAACCCCACCTATGGATGACGTACCAGAGGAGAAGGAGATAGTTATAGAGAAGCCTTATGTGCCACCACCATCATATAAGCCAAAGATTGCTTTCCTACAAAGGCTTAAAAAGAACTAAATAGAAGCGTAGTTTGCTAAATTTTTAGAGAAACTGAAGAAGCTATAGATTAACTTGTCTTTTGTTGAGGTGCTGGAAAACATGCCAAAATATGCCAAGTTCTTTAAGGATATCCTAACCAATAAGAGAATTTAGGAGGACAACTAGACGGAGTTCCTAACCGAGAGTTATAGTTCAATCATCTCCAGTCATGTGTCATCTAAGTTAAAGGATCTAGGGAGTTTTACTATCCCTTGTACTGTTGGTAATTTAGAATTTTCAAAATACTTATATGATCTTGGTGCTAGTATCAATTTAATGCCATTGTCTATTTTCAAAAAGTTGGGACTTGGAGACATGAAACTAATATCGATGCTAATATAGTTGGCAGATCAGTCGATAAATAAGCCATTTGGAGTAATAAACGATGTTTTGGTGATGGTTGACAAGTTTATTATTCTGATAAACTTTGTTGTGCTAGACTTTGAGGAAGATAGGAACTGTCTGTTAATTCTTAAAAGGTTGTTCATGAACACGGGAAGAACTTTGATTGATGTTTATAATGGAATGTTAGTTCTTCGTATTGGTGATGAAAAGATGGAGTTTAACATAAACAAAACTTTAAAAAGTTCATCCAAAGAAAGTGGGTGCATGAAGATTGATGTAGTAGATGAATGTGTACAAGAAGTAGTAAAGGAAGTTAATGAGAATAAAGAAAAAGGAAATTATGAAGTTACTGAAGAAGAAGAGGAGTTAGGTGAGATACCAAAGGGAGAGCCCTTAGTGCAAACTGAAGCACCCACTCCACTATCTAGCATTAAACCATCTTTCTTAGAGTTGAAGCCTTTACCCAACCGCCTTAGATATGCCTTTAAAGGTGAAGGACAAACACTACTAATTATTATTTCTAATCTTTTGAATGAAGAACAAGAACAGAATGTGGTGGACATTATAAAGAAGCGGATGAAAGCCATGAGATGGCAAATTGCAGATATAAGAGGGATAAGTCTGAGTGATGTGATGCACAAAATTAACTTGGAAGAAAGATGCAAGACAACGAGGAAGAGATAAAGGAGATTGAACCCACACATGAAGGAAGTGGTAAAGAAAGAAATAGTTAAAATTTTGGATGCTGAAATTATTTACCTCATCTTTGATAATGAATGGGTGAGCCTAGTACAGTGTGTATCTAAGAAAGGGGGTATGACTGTGGTTGAAAACAACAAAGGGGAATTGATTTAAACAAGAACAGTCATAGGTTGGTGTGTTCACATTGACTATAGAAAGCTTAACACTACGACTAAGAATGATTACTTTCCCCTGCCCTTTGCAGATCAGATGACTGAGAGAGTGGTTATGCATGCCTTTTATTACTTTCTGGATAGGTATTCAAGTTACAATCAGATCTTTATATATCTGGATGACCAGAAGAAAACCATATTCACCTGCCCTTACGGAACCTTTGCCTATTGAAGAATTCCCAGTGGCATTTGCAATGTCCTAGATACTTTTCAAAGGTACATGATGGCTATATTCGCAGACATAATAGAGGATATATTGGAAATGTTTATGGATTATTTCTCAGTCTTTGGAGACTCCTTTGATAACTGCTTGAAAAATTTAGATAGAGTACTTCCAAGATGTGAAGAGTCGCATCTAGTTCTCAACTGGGAAAAGTGTCACTTTATGATGCACAAAGACATAGTTTTGAGACATAAGATTTCATACAAGGGCATAAAAGTGGACAGAGCTAAAACAGAAGTTATCGAGAAGCTTCCGCAACCAAGAAAAGTCAAGGGTGTTAGAGTGTTTTTGGGACATGCTGGGTTTTATCATCGACTTATTAAAGATTTCTCTCTTATTGCTTGACCCCTTACTAATTTGTTAGTTAAAATAGCACCTTTTCACTTTGATGCCAACTGTTTAAATTCTTTTAACAAGCTGAAAAAGACACTTGTATCCGTACCAATTTTAACTTGATTGGATTAGTCCTTACCTTTCTAGATTATGTACGAGGTTAGAGACTAAGCATTAGGGTACGTTATAGGATAACGGAAGGAGAAGAGATTACATGTTATCAACTACCCCAACAAAACCTTGACAGGAACCCAATTGAATTATACCACTACTGAAAAGGAATTACTGGTTGTGGTGTTCGCATGCAACAAAATACGAACTTAGTTCAAGAATAGGTTGATGCACTTTGATATTTGGATGTACAGATAACAAATGAGACCCAAAACCAGTACCCGTTTTCTTATTGCAACTTCATTGATGCGTTAGGCGCCCTTGGAGAGCTCTGATTACAATGAAATTTTACATGGAGCTAGAAAAATATGTGAGGAGCCGACAAATCAAATTTCAGGTCAAAATGAGGTCTATAAATGAAGATATAGTAAAAATACCAAGCAAAGGTCAAAGCTGAAAAAAGCTGATTTGGCAGGGTGACGTGGCAAAACGTGTAGAGATGTGTTTTTATGAATTTTGGGAATTAAGAGGTCATGAAAATTAAGCTAGCAGCCACATTCTGATCTTAGGAGAAATCCACGATAGAAAAGAAGGCTTTCAAGAGAGGAAAACGCGAAGAAACTGAAGAATAATGAGGACAATCAAGATTCAATAAGTGCTGTCCAGATTTTTCAAAAAAGGGAGATTCACCATCTTCACTAGTTTATCTTTCTTTTATTTCTCTTTTAATGTTTAATCTAAATATTCTTTGTTTGAACATGATTATGGATTGTTAAATCTATTTTAGGGATTGTTATTGAATTGTTTATCCGAATTTTACTATATTGATTTAATACATAATTATTTGTGTTAATTATTGAGTGTATAATCACTTCGAATTAAGAGATTATTTTTATTTATTTGAATTTGGGTGCGTAACGAGAGTTGGTAACTTAATAGGCCTACAATTAACAAATTAATAAGTAGTTGAAGGGAAATCTTAACTATTTTATTAATTACCTATATGATTGGTTCACATCTAGTTGAATAATTAGGAAAGGTCTTGTAGATTGAAAGATTGCAACATTAATTTTATCTTATTTCAACTAAGGACAATTAGTTACACATTGAGAGAGGATAATGAAATTTTAGAAAATCTTTGGTCAAACACAATTAAATTAAAGAGGTAAAAGAAAGATAAATAAGAATAGAACAATCCCTAAGTCTCCCTTATTGAGTATCTTCGTTGTTTACTTCTTTTTTGTAATTAAATTCGTTCAAGTTTCATCAATTTAATTTAATTTTTAGTTTTATAATTTATCTTACCTTAAACAAGTTCAATTCAAATTGTTAGATATCTAGATTTAATCCTCGTGAGATAGATATCAATTATATTATAAGTTACGTTCTGTATACTTACAATATAGTTAAAACTAGCAAACAACTATAAGATTATTTTTTAAAAAAAATTGAATCTTTTATATTTTTATGTAAAAGTTTTGAGGTAGAATTTTAAAATTGAATTAATATATAATATAATAGGCATTAAAAAATTGAACGAATTGTATTCAGTAGATTGATAAAATATAATTAATAATTAGTTATTTAAATGGATATATGTTGAGTTGTAATTAGTAAAATATTAATGTATTGGTTAATTAACATTTTAAATTAAAAGATTTACATAGTCCTAATATTATTAATTTTAAAAAAGTAGTCCTAATATTATTAATTTTAAAAAAGTTTAACCGTAATTAAATTGTTAAAGTAATATATCTCATGATTTTATTATTTTTATCTGAAAACCATTTGGTGTTTGCGTAATCATTGTCAAAAGCAAGAAGTTGATGGGAGTTTGTGCTCTGTGGCAATGTATTTTAGGTTTGTGATTTCCACGTTATGGTCGTCAAAGCAGAATGAACCTACATTCTCAACCAGATCTAGACTTTTGTCAAAGACTATGGACACCTGCTTTGTTTGTTTCCATGACATAAGGTCACAACATGATACTCTTTTCTAAATAAAAATCCATATCATTGCACTGAACATACACCTAATGTCTTCAATGTTATTTTTAGCGCACCCTTTTCTCCATAATCTTCCTATTACTGGATTAATTTGTCTCTCTTAAATGCAATCGAAATAGTTGGGATGTCGTATAGCGATCTTTTATAGTTGATTTTGTCTTTATATTTATCGGTTATATTAAAAAGTCCAATTGTTTGACTTGAAGAAGCAAAAAAAATTGCAACGACTATCTAGTTCACACTGATAATTGAATATAAGGCCACTCTTTACATTATCCATGAATAGTAGATTTATTCAAAAAGCTGTATTTGAGTCTAATGATAATATGAAACCTCCATTCCCTTCACAACTTGGGTCTTGACCATTGTGAGTTGGGGTAGGAAAAGTGGAATCCAACCTTGGACGACGCGTAGCAGTGCATTCACATTTTCTAGCAAAGACTTTAAATTTATACAAACTTAAATGTTAATTTTGTCTCATTAAGAAATTACAGGTGTTATTCGCCCAAGCTGTCAACTTAACCAACGACTTACGCAACAGTTTTGCTTATTCCAAACAATGCTTTCATCAACTAGCTGGGAAGTCTGCAAATCCAGTGTATTTCATGTCCTTGTCATCATAAGAATAAATTAATGACATGCATCTTATTAAGTTTTGCAACATTATGAAATCTCTTTTTACATTTTTATAAATATAGATTCATAATCCTCATAGTTACTTCGTCACAGTGTTTCTAACTGCAGAATAAAAGGTTAAAAACTCGATTAGTTTAAATAAATTTAATGTGACGTAGAACGACGGTAAGAGGGAACAAGAAGAAAAGACCGTGTGATAGAGCTCTACGAAACCAGTCCTACTAAGCAACTGACGCGTGGCTCACAAGATCAGTTATGGAATTCTTAAATAATGGGAGACAGTTAGCAGAAATGTTATATCCAACCAAGATTCTTAAATTTCTTTTAAATCCAAGTTTGATTAAGAAGTTGTTAAATGACTACTGCCATCTAGCTAAAGCATCCTCTTTCTTGATGTTGCATGGCTCAGGGCTTAATAATGTGATTTTCAATAGATTAGTCAACTTTGTTTGATTAATGAGATAATGGATTATTTTGGTTTTTCAAAACTAAATTGCTGGGAAACTGCGACTAGTCACTTGAACACATCATATATTGGACGAAAGATAGTGAAGGCATACTTAATGGTTGGATAGCTAGATTGATGTACGTGATACATACAATATGCCTTTTTTTTAATACCAATGAGATAGATCAATAGTATGGACAAAGACCTTAATATTTTTAATATTTCCGACGGAAAAGTTATTAAACTTTTCATGTTAATATATTGGACTTTATTTTGCCGTTAGTAAATGCTCTAAATATCAAATTTTAGTTATATATCCTTAATATTTTTTTGCACTATAAATAATGCCTTATTATTATTATTATTATTATTATATGAAGCTAATTATGACGCCACTATGAAATTCAATGTAAATAAAATCTATTTGTGAACTAATGTTAAAGTAACATATAAAAGTGAAGATATTAAGGGCTTATTTCAATTTTATATTAAAAAAGGTGAGACACGTTTCAATTAATTTATACAAAATCTTTGAACAGAACTCCTAACATGAATCACCTATGAAAGTATGACTACAAAGTTTGTTGAAAAATAAAATTTATGTTTAAACTAGAGTTAAAGCTAAAGATTGTGATGATAATAGTCATAGTTTGTTGTCACCCTCATCAAATAAATTAAGGATTTATTTCTTTAATCAATCGAGATAATTTTATTTTATGTTTGTTTTTTATGAATTAGAAACCACTAAAAATTTTCATATTTTTTTATTTTTTTTCCTCATCAACTAGGATCAATTATGCAAATTTCATTGGTCAAATGAATCATTCTATGCTTCTTCTTTATAATTGTGGGCTTCATTCATTCCATTTTTATCCTTCAACATCTAGGTGTTAACAACTTCACAGTAGGTATTCATATGGGTGCTAGCTCGGCAGGATTTAGAAAACAGATGAATGGTAGAATATTCCTAGTTGACTGTGGTTAGTAGAGAAACTGAGTTGTAGACATTTTAAAGGACCCGGAAATTAGTTACAATTCATCATGAGAAGCGTAGAATAATGCAGTATATAGAGAATATTATGGGTAAGAACAGCTGCTTTAATCTAAAATTCTGCATGTACTTCGGTTGACTTTAGATTCAAGGAAGAATTGACTTCAGGATGAAGTTATACTATAAAGAAAAGTAGAGAAAGTTATTCACACTGAAATGCTGTCACTTTATGGTGACTAATTTATGTCAATCGAGAGATTAACAGTGATCAAGAGAATCTATCACCCCTTTTTCTCTCTTTTTCCTAAATCTTTTCCTGACATGCTTGGTGGTTTAGGTCCACACGCAAAAGACAAGATTCTCTGTGTCTCTTCTTAACTTGCGTAGATAATTGGCAGCGTTCTAGCTTGGAAGGCACATAAGAGCTTTTAACTAACCTACTAATTATAATATACTTAATTGTGGTGTGGGGTCATTATTATATATACATATATGTATATATAAAGAAAGAAATTTTTGCTCGCCTGCAAAAGCTAAGAGGAAAAGAAAAGCTGCTTTGCCTTGATTTTGATAGCATTTAGACGGCTGTCAAGAAGTGTTGAATGGATAAGAATTTAAGATTATTGATACCAATTCAAAATAGATTTAAGTGGGTATTAATATACAATTTAAGATTATTGATTTAAACTCAAATTTTTAAAACAATAATTATAGGACTTTTATTCTTTAATTTTTTTATCTGAGACAATTCATTTGTGACAATGATAGAAAATCCACTCCATCTTCCTAAATCAACCGAAAAAAAAAAAACACTTAGCTTGTTACACGGACAAATATGCACACGGATAAGAAGAGTTGGAAATAAGGATTGTTTAGTAAACAAGATATCCAGCTGCTTCCCGCTACAAACCATGTTAAGGAAACAAGTTTTTCTAAATCGAGGAAAAAAATGGCCTTTGAGCGTAGAATTAAACATCATTGAAAAAAGAAAAAAAAGAAGCGAAAGAGTCTCTTTTAGAAAAGTTGCATTTTGTTACGGACTTTTTAACTTTGCAAACAAATGGCAACTGTTCGTGATGAGTCATGAGCTTTTTATCTTTCGTTTTCTTTGCTCCCCCACGAGCATCATCGGTTCTTCACCGAATTTGTGTCCCACCACCGTGACCCCGCCAGGGGGGACTCTATTTTTCATCTTGTGCATCTCTTAAATCTTTAGTCATTTTCAGTTATTCGTGATTTCAATGGTGTTTTAATTGACATGGTTTATGTAGCCAGTGACGCAGCATTATCCTTATGAGTCGTACATGTCATAGTTCCTCGGTTCAGAAGTCAGCAAACGTTAGGTTATTTTGGATAGTGAGTTTCATTCCTTCAGTTCATATTTCTGCTACATTTCCATATTAAGTTCATATCAAGGAAAATATCTTTCAGAACAAGAAAATTAATAAGTCCCACAATAATATAGATATATATTATAATTATATACATAAGAAATGCATACCACGCCAAGATTCTCCTCATAAGTTCACAAAGTTTACAGGTTATAAGGGACAAATTATGGTGGGAGACATTATGAGTTTCAGCGAGTGGTGGAAAGAAAATGACGGGAAACAAGAAGGAAGGAAACGAACACACGTATACTTTGCATGGCACTCATATATACGCCAGTGAAAGTGGGGAGAAAGAACCACGAATACGGTCACTGGATCCGGATTGAGAATAACGGAGTCTCTTGGGAAACGTTTCGAGATACTGTTGAAAAGTCAGCAGCGACCTGAAGCTACTTATAATCGATGATACTACAAGTGGCAAATATCATATACATGAATTTGCTGACAGACAAGGAATGTAACATGTGAAAACGTGATTTCAGTCCTTGTAACTACAACAATATCAAAACGGCTATGACAGTATCTATAACGTACATTGGTTTTATTTCTAGTTTTTTATTCTGTTTTTTTTTCTGAATACAAAATTAGAAATATGTTTGTTTTATTTTTATTTTTAATAAATAAAAAATAAATTTTATATTGAATAAATAAATTTTTATATTAAATAGTTGATATAATTTATTAACTACTATAGAATTTTTAAGATATATGAGAGTATTTTAATTTTAATTTTAATTTAATTTTAAAATTTTTTATTATTAATAAATTAATGTTATTACAAATTATAATTTTTTAGTATTATGTTATAAATTTTAATTAAATAAAATTTATTTTTAATTATAAATAAAATTTATTAACTACTAATTCGGCATATTCAAACTAACCTCATACTTGGAGTGTGAAAAGTAATTTTTTATAAAATAATTCAAAGCGCAAAAGCTATTATATCTTTGCTCGAATTGACAAATTCTTGGTCAAATATTTGGCAAATATTACACATTGTTTTAACTTATCCTTTTTACTTTGAAAATTTCCACCACAAATTTTATTGAATAAGGATATCTCTTGATGATATTCGAACAAAAAAAAAAAGGAGATCTTTTAATTTTTTATCATTAAGCTACAAAGTTCTTTGATCATATAGGTATTGAATTTGGATGAAATAACTTTTCTTTGCAAAGACGATGTAAGTTATCCTTCCATTGAGTCATCCAAAAGACAATGAAATTGGATAGGTAATTGCAGTTAATTAATGTACTATACATACATATATATATATATATAGGTAAGGGCTTGTTTGGTTATATTTCTGGTTTTTATTTTTTAAACATAAAAAATAAAAATAGTATAAAATCAAAAAATAATGTAAAAATAAAATAAAATAAAAAACTGAAACAAAATAACTGTAAAAGTCCAATATAAATTATCGACTAAGGAAAGTTCAAACCATGTCATGTAGTTGATTAATGACGCAATTGTCTTGACACTGTTCACATAGTCTACACCTTTGCCGCTATAAAATGACGTCCACTTTCGGTTTCTGTTTAAACTCAAGCCACCTTATCCCTCTATTTCTCCATCTCTCCCTGTCTCTGCTTTCTACCTCTCAGAAAACATGGTCCAAGCAGGTAACAATGAGCAAATTGCTTCAGTATTTTCTCCAGTCTCTATTCCTTCACCGTTAGCTAATAGTTACTCTCCAACTACTACATCTTCACCCCCTTCTCAGTCTTCTCCAACTACCACTACCGCTACTCTTCATCAGTTCTCTCCAAAGTCATCACAGCCAGTTTCTGTACCTCCTCCTTCTGTTGTTCTTAGCCCTTGCGCTGCCTGCAAAATTCTTCGCCGGAGATGTGTCGAGAAGTGTGTTTTAGCTCCTTACTTCCCTCCTAATGAACCTTACAAATTTACCATTGCTCACAGAGTCTTTGGAGCTAGCAACATCATTAAGTTCTTGCAGGTAAAATAAATATCTCACTGATTTGTTACAGATCTTAAAGCTAGTTGCTGATATGCTATTCCTATACGTAAAAAGATTTGAGAATTATGCAAAGTATATATGATATAAATCTAATTATGAAGTTTGATTGGAAACTATTTCATGTATATTTCTATTTAATATATCTTAGAATTTCTGCTTTCTGATTATATATATTTTCATATTCAGCTCAACCTCTTAACTTTTTTAAGTTTTATGAGGTGGGATTGGGATATCAATCATACTCCTAGAGAAAGTCAAGACAAAAGGGCTAGAAATAAGTGGTCAATATGGGGACTTTCACAATACTTTTTAAGTCTATAACTTGCACAAGGGTTCACGTTCTCCAAGTCTACTCCACGAGGCTATATTCACATCTGGTTCTTCTTCTTAGTCAAATTAGTTGCTAAAAACTGGCTGTTTTAAGGTTTCTATGTTGGATACTTTTCAGGAACTTCCAGAGTCTCAGAGAGCAGATGCTGTGAGCAGTATGGTATATGAAGCAAATGCAAGGATCCGAGACCCCGTTTATGGTTGCGCTGGTGCGATTTTCCAGCTTCAGAAACAGATCAGTGAACTCCAAGCCCAGCTGGCCAAAGCACAAGCAGAGATGGTGAACATGCAATGCCAGCAAGCCAATTTAGTTGCTTTAATTTGCATGGAAATGTCGCAATGTCAAGAGCCGGTTATGCAACAGCAACAACAGTACATGGATACAAGCTGTTTCCTAGACGAGAACAATTTGGGGACATCCTGGGAGCCTCTTTGGACATAATCAAACGTTACATTTTCAACCGTTCAGAAAATGGAGTGATGAGAACACAGAAAACGGAGGAAATTTTCAAAAGCAACAGTAGACATGAGGGTTCTAAGGATCTTATATATTAGTCACGTTGACCGGTGAAACCTTACCGAAAGGAACTGCTAGGGGTCCTTTAACAACTGTAATTTCATGAGAGTAGAAGGCATATAACATTTGAAATAAAAAAATAGAGAACAAATGTTCCTTTGTCGTTTGTTTCACTGTTTGGTTGGGGAGGGGGGGAGATGACGGTGATTCATACTAATTGCTGAATCAAAGAACCTTATTGGTTGGTGACCTAACTGCCACTTGTACACCAGTTTCTTTTGCGGAGTTCTTGTCAAGCCAGTTGATTGACCAATCTCTTATTTCACTATTTTAAAATAGCATTCTGGTAAATAAACACTTAAAGTAAATGCAAAAAAAAAAAAAAGAAAGAAGATTTAAATACTTAGAAAATTAAGACCTGGGCAGTCCAAGTACAACATGGAAATTCCTTCGTTACTACGCAATACGTGAATTGTTCGTTTCCAAGTGCTATGAATTAATTAAATTTGGCTATATATGTATGCAATTCATAGTGTTATCAACGAAGTCATTATATCTGCACCCAAAAATTAAATTGAAAATTCTAAAATATCGTTATTCAATATTCCTTCTTTTCTAAGGCATGCAATAATAATAGAACACAAGTCAAAAAAAATACCGGTCATAAAGATTCCTGAAGAACGAAAAGACTGGTATAAGATGCATATTAATTTCTTCGTAGGTTTAATCATGAGACATGCAACACTTTTGTGTTCTACGCTAAAAGAAAAGATTGTTTTGGGTGCCCTAATTTGGGTACTCCCACTTCACATCAATTCCATGGAAAATTTTGAGGACATCTCAATTCCAAGGTCAAACTACCAAAATGTGAATCACTGAAAACATCTGCTTCGCTTCAGCAGAGAAATATAATGGTATTGAGTGTAATGAATTTATACCAATACCAGTAAAATTTTTGTTAGTACAATTTTTTTTTTAAAGATTTTTTTAAGAAATTAGTTGATTGTTTGACTATTATTTAAAAAAGAGATTTTTTTTAAGAGTTTCATAGAGTAGATTATTTGGTAATATAAAAATAAAAAAATATTTTTAATTTTAACTATATTTTATTTTATAATAAAAATTATTTATGCATATAAATATTATTTAAAGTATATTAAATAATATGCAAAGCATAATATATTAAGTATTATATAATTTTAAACCATATAAAATAAAAATAAAAATATATCTGACTAAATCTTTTATATGGATTATAACATAAGTAAATTTAATATAAAAAATAAATATTAAAACATATAAAATGGGGATATGAGTTTGCAAGATAAACGTAAAGATGAGAATATGTGAATATTACAGATATTATGTTAAAAATATAAAGACAAAAAAGACTAAAAAAGACACTAAATCTGAAGTCATGTGGACGGAAATGGAGCTATACAAATACTTTATTAACGGACCTTTTTGGCTAATTCAAGTTGAAAGTGTGGTATATAATCGGTCTATTTCCACCCAACGTTAATTCTTTCAAACGTGTGAATTGGGTCACGGATGCAAGCCGTGGTAAATTTATCAAAGCCGAAAATGATAGACATTTTGATTGAGGCATGAAGTGTTCAGGATGAACGGTAGGAATAGTGAAATATAACTTCATTTTTCCGTGTATTCCAAACTGGATTAATTACGAGTTGGCTTTTAGGTCCTCAAACATTTATTACTTGATGTGGATATGTATCGAACAAAAACTGCAACAATAGAAGTCGAAATATATGCTTGTGTCATGATTTTCTGAAAAGTCTATGCATCATCCAGCGGCGGGGATCTTAATTAATTTTCAAGGCATTGAATTGATTCTGGAGGTCATTGAAATTGAACGTTTCTCAACTCTACTCTATATAGATTATGAGAATTATCAAACATATCAAAAATAAGTGACAGAAACGTTAGGAGTTTGCGAAGAATAGGTTGTTAAGGTCAATCAAATACTCCGTGTCTTAAGTGTGCACAAGTAACAACCATCAACTAGGACTGAGCTCGATTGGTCGTGAATCATGGTGTCTAGGCGCATACAACATGCTTTTGCTTTAGAACATTTTTAGAGGGAGTGTTCAAGAATTGAATTCTCGCAATTGCCTAGGCTCGGACGAAACTTATGGGTGTAGCCGATTCAAATGCAATGAACGAACATTCAATTCATGCAATGTACTCAAATCATACTCGTGTATGCAAGGTCAATGCTTATTTATGCTTTGTGTCAAATATTATGAGGTGTGGCATCACATAACAACGTTGGTTCCGCTGTTATAAATTTGATAATATTTCATGTAAAATTAAAATACAATATTAGTAATTCTGTTAAAAAAACATCAACAGTTATACGTCATTTTAATTTATAATGCTTTAATTAAAATACAAAATATCAAATTTTATTTGAGATTATTAAATTATTGAAGCATTTTTTAACGAAATTTAAATTGAGAAAGACTTTTTGGACACCATGCTATTGTGAAATAGGGACTTGTTAATTTTCGAAAATTTTTTAAATTTGCTAAAAAATAAGGACTTATTACAGTTAACTCTCTTATTAGTATCAACTATATAAAGCTACCTCTTCCTGTTTTCCAGCAGTCCGCATCTGATTTTCATGTTTAAACTTTAAACCGTTATTTATTTTAATTTCCTTAGCCAACCCATTTAATGAAACCCGATACAGTTACAAACGTGCTAATCAATATTTCATAAGCTGACAAATTAACGTAAGAAATTGAGGACAATGGGGAGTATGAGGTTTCAATTGTTGGAATCATGAGTTAGACACCCGTATAACTGACTGTGAACGGTGGAATGACAGGATTGAAGAAACCAAGTATAGTCTCAGTTACACGTTGGGATATTTAGTTAGGTTGTGTTTTATGATTTTGTGTTGTAATTATTGTATTTTTGTATTGATAATTGTGTTTTCTTTATCGATTTTTATATTGTATTAATGTGTTTTCTTTATCGATTTTTATATTTAAAAAAACAGAAAATTAAAACTAAAAACGAAAATCAAAGTAAATAAGGCCAACAATTAATTCTGGTCCTGGGACCTTACAATCTTTGCTTGTTCGTTATTAGCAGAAAATTTTATGGATGTGACTGGACAACAAAGCCCTTTATAACTAACGCTTAATTTCTAAGTCATCGAAATTGGCTGTGAACCACATAAGTCAAGTTCTCACTTTATCCGACAGAGACATATTTAGAAAATCCAATTTGTTTCTAGAGCTATTAACTTGCGTTTCGAAATTTCTCCTAAATTCCATCCAGAATAATTTGATGTACAAATACTATAAAATATTACAATTACTAGATATTCTTTTAGTAATTATAAGCCACCTAATTCAGTCCAAACTAAAATTCCTGGCTCATTTAGGAGGGCAAGAGTTTACGTATGGTTAACATCATCATAAAGAATAATCTGATATACAAATACTAAGGTGTGTAGCGTTTGAATTTCTCGTCGTTTTTTTTCTTATTTTTTGATTTATTGCACTATTTCGTATTTAACTCTTTCGGAAATTTAATTAGTATGAAATAAGAAGGGCTATACCAGAATTTGAACCCTTCCACCTATAAGTTACGATTTGAGAATAGCTTTTTATTCTACCTTCGGTTTAGTGCTATGGTAAAATTAAGGTTTTCTTTAACAAATTTTTCTATCTTTAGATTTAACTGCTATTAATATAATTAAGTATTGGAGTTCATCTTTCTTATTTATAATTTATTTAATTTAATTTATTTCTAAATTTTACTTCTTATAAGCTTGGATTTTGTATTTATTTTTAACTAATAATAAATTAGTTAAACTCCATCTATACAGTTGTGCATCTTTCTCATTCTACCAAAGAACTTTTCAATCACATACCAAAAAACCATGTGAGTATTGAAGTCTAATAGAAAATTCATGGGTAACCCATATATTCATATAACTCCATATAAGTAAGATTTTTCACAAGTTTAATTTTATAAATTTTGTGGTTACGATTGAGGTAAAAGTTATCTTAATATGTAGTATTCTTGTTTAAACCTAACTATATCTTTAGCCATATTTTGTACTAAAGTTTTAAATGAAGTCTTATAATAATAATGAAATAATTTTGTTAACTCTAGGTAATACTTTGAATTTTGATTAATGTTTTAAATAACTTTTCTTATTGTCCTTTGTATGATTTTAACAGTTTTTATAAGTTTTAACTGAATTTAGATCAGACGCTATTTTTTAAAAATATTAAAAAAAACCCTATTGTTTTAAAAATATTTAAAAAAACCCTAACATTTATAAAATGTTTAAAATCAAGCCTAAGTCATAGACCTCATTAAGTTTTCTATAAAGTTCCATATTGAATTGCCCACGTGGCACTTATTTTGTTTCAAAATTTCTTTTTTGGGTTTGATTATTAATTAGGTGTCATACTGAGATGTGGGACGTATAGAAAATTTATAACCACCTTTACTAATATTAAATTGTGTCATTTGATTAAAAAAAAACTAACAGTTTTCTTCTCCCTCACCTCCAAACACCATCCTCCTACTATTCTCCTCTAGAACCCCTCGTCCATTGGTAGCTTTCCGCATTCAGTTGGCATCTTGTTCTTCTTCTTCCCTCATTTTTAACAATAACAACAAAAATGTTGTTTGAAGTACAAGGCTTATTATAAGACTCTCTTAGGCATTTCCACCATCCTCAAACAATAGTGTTGACTAATGAGAGAATGATGATTCAATATAAACAAAAGCTAATGACTTGGATTTAACACAATTGAGATTGTATTAATTGTATATGATCTAACTATTTTTTCTGTTCTTCTTGTTCTTTTCCTATTGTACTTATATATGAAAAAAGACCCCAAATGCTAGTGTTCAAGTTTGTGAACCACTATAAGTTAAAATTTTTGTTAATGTTGGGGGTTCCCTTGCTATATGAAAAATAATGTACAAGCAACATGGAATTTCAATGCTAGTAACTACATTGGTAATAGAGGTTTTGGTTCCATATACAAGGCTAAACTTTCTCCAGGAACCCTAGTAGCCATGTTGAGATAAAGGCATTTGGAAAAGTGAGGCATTCTTATCTTGTCACATTAATAAAGTATCTACTAGTGAAATCGAGATGTTCCTTCTATATAATAATTTTCCTATAGGTAATTTGGAGGAACTAAGAAAAGAAGATCAACTAGAGCTATTAGTTGGAGTACCCTTTATAAGATTGCTTTGCATGTCGCCAATTCACTTACTTACATCCATGATCGTTGCATTCCCAAAGTCTTACACCAAGATGTTAAACCCAATAACATATTTTTGGACAATGATCTTAATGCTTATTTGTTTAGTTTTGGATTAGTTAGGATTTTGAGGACTTTTGAAATTCATGCAACAATTAGTATAGTCAAGACATTTGGAAATGTTGCACCAGAATATTATATAACCCACAGTGTGTTTAAGAAGGTTGATGTTTTATAGCTATGAAGTGGTGTTGTTCGAGCTTCCATCATATAAGAAAGCCTTGGATCCCTCCTTTTCTATTCCTGAGAATGATTTCAACATTGTCTCTTGGGTTTACATGCTATTGAGGCATGGTTAAGTAAATGAGGTCTTTAATGCCGAACTCTAGGACTCGAGCCCCTATGATGATCTGGTGGACATGTTGCACCTTACTATCACATGCACTATTCTCACAGGCCAACCATGAAGCAAGTTATCTAAAAGCTAAAGAAAATTTAAGGGATGTTTGGTGTTATTGTTGGTTTTGGTTTTTGATGTTGGTTTTTATGTGTTTTCATTGAGTTTTATGTTTTTTTTTGTTTCTATACCATTTTTTCAGTTTCTGTACTATATTATTGTGTTTTTTGTGATTTCTGTGCTGCTTTTTTATTTTGATGTTTAGAAAAATAAAAACAGAAAACGTTTCCAAACATCCTTTTGGCCTTTTTAGAATCAACAAGAGACTAATGGTATGTTTGGTTGAATGGAATAGCCATTCTATTCCTCCTCTATTCCTAAGGAATAGATATGGCAGTGTTTGATTAACAAAAAGTTTACGGAATAACTATTTCTAGGAATAGGTATTCCTTATTTTTTAGGAATAAATATTTCTTACCCCTACCTGTCTTTAGCTATTCCAAGAATAGCTATTCCGTTGTTTACTTTTTTCTCCTTAACATGTCCTCTTCATATCTCCCAATAAAAACATTTCTTCTGAGGCGCTGGGCTCGCTT
>JAOXYD010000136.1:11507839-11518790 GCA_028565735.1 Pinacopodium congolense
ATTTTCAAAACTCCCCCCCCCCCCCCAAATAAACCCAAATTGTCCTCAGTTTGAGGATGAAATCAAATCATATGCATGAAGTGTCAAAGAGGTAAGGAGAATAAAATTCCCTTAAAAATTGAAGTTCACTTGTAGGCATCGTTAGAGAATGTTTATTAGATTCCATAAGACTAGAAGATGTTAGAGAAAGGAGATATAAGTTTGTTTCATCTTTGTTACAAAGTGAAGTCCATAAGTACATAAACAAACTTGTAATTAACAAGATATAACATCAAACTTGAATTTGACTAGTTAACATTAAGAAATTTGAAAAGAAAATGTTAGGCATCAAATTTATAGATTTTTAATGGTTAAATTGTTGATTTATGATCCCTAATTCGATGCTTAAATGTTTAATTTATTCCTTATTATATTTAATTTGCAGGATAGATCTTGAAGATGAAGATTGGAGTAAAAATGAGAAGAAAGTACCTTATTTCTATCTATTAAAGGCCTCCTGGCAAGGTCAAGTTAATGGATGAATAGGGGGTCATTTAAAGAGACAACATTCGACCATTAACGATAGTCTGTTAGCTTGTCATTGTTTGGAGGCAGGGTGCCATTGAATGCATCAATCAACAATTTCAACTCCAAATCTCCAAGATGGTGGCTTTGGCGTGTCTCTAATTAATGTCCTTATCTGTTAGCACATGTTAAAGGCTTCTGTAGCTATAAAAACAAATAAAAAAACACTGAAGAAACATGGATTGAAGAGGAGAGAACAGATCTGCCATAAAAAGAGAGAATTCTTCTTCTCTCTCCATAGTCTTTCACTTAGTCTTTAGGCTTCAAACACTTGGTTTATTTTTTGTACGTTGTTTTTGAGTTTCTGAACATTGGATCTTGTTGTTGAGACTCATATCTGGGTCTAGTAATCATCTAAGGGAGTTTCTAAACTCAGATTATCATTTATTTTGTTTCACTTTTCAGATTGATCAAAGTATTTGTTCTTATGCTTATAACCTTGTACGTTCTTTGATTTTTTTGAAAGTTTGAATCGATTAAGAGGATATGCTGCATTTTAAATTAAGTTGGGAGTTATAAGACATGTCCAAAAGTCTTACAAACCTATTTTATGCACTATAAACTCATTATTTTAGACTGTTTTTATAGATCTATCAAGTTGTGTTGAAAAAGTTATATATTTTATGTGTCTTGATCAATATATATGGCTAAATTGTTTTATTACTAAGGATTGATGTTTCTATGATCTAAGAAAGCTTAAAGACATGTTAAAGGTTCTGCATTTTGTTTATTTAAGGATTAAATGAACTGATTTTGGGCTGGTAACTTAAAATTAGTGTTAAAGACAAGTTAAGCTTGATAAATCATCTTAAAATGTTAGAAAAATCATAAGCAACACGAGTTAATCCTTATACGAACAAACCTAGATTTTTTGTGAAAGTTTGAGATTTGAGATTAATTTTCCAAAACTCCCTTTTTGAAATTAAAGCCCATTTACTTTATTTAAAGCATAACCAAACTTCAAACAAGATTTAATGGAGAAAAAGCAAAGTCTTAACCATAGCTTTGTTTTTGATTTTGTGAAGAAACTTTAATCAGACCTTAAATGTGTTTAAAGCTCAATTAAATCATCAATCACCTAATCTTTAGCTAAATTACACATTTGGCAATATTTAGAATTTTTCATATGCAATTAAAAATTATTTTTGAAGTGTTGAAGCCAAGTTAGATTAGTTTAGCCATTTTAAGATTTTTAATCAAATTGTTTGGATTTTACTAAATAATTGTAACCTAATTAACCTAGTAATTAAGCTATTTTTCATAGTGGGATCAACATCCAAAGTCTTACATTTACTCCAATTTATTACTTTTGTAATAGGTGCGCTTGCCTTTATTTTGGTTGGTTTTCAAAATAAAATTGTTTCAAAATCATTCAAAGTTTTAAAGTCACTTAACCAGCGCAATAAATTTTTGGTTGCTAGAGATTAATAGCCTTAATATTAGGAAAATTAGTGTCAATTCCTTTAAGAGTTGTAAAATTTTATTTTTACCATTTTTTATAATTTTATAATTTATTTTCTATTTATTTTAGTTGGTCTGTTTTTATTGCTTTTTGCTTAGGTTATTTGTTTTTTTTTGTTTTTTTCGTTTATTTAGTATTTTATTTAAATTTGTATGCATACTCGGGCACACAATACCGAGCTAGTAGACTTCAATCCAGAACTCAAACGCACGCTGAGAAAGAAAAAGAAAGAAGCTCGTGTAACCACGCTCGATCTGTTAGAAGTAGGAACATCGATTGACACTAAATTAGAACCTGTAGAGATGGACCCTAAGGAACATGTATTTGTAGGACCTCAAGTAGAAAATAGGGAACCAACCATGTTGGACTTAGCTTTAGGGAACAAAGGTAGACCTGTGGCTAGCATTGTGTGGCCTAGAGTTAATATAAATAACTTTGAAATCCCATATAGTATCATCTCAATGGTTAGATCCTCACAATTTGGAGGTTTAGCTTTAGAAGATCCCAATGAACATTTGTAAAACTTTCTTGATATTTTTGATCTTTTTAAGAGTAATGGGGTCTCTGATAATGTAATCAGGTTTAGACTTTTCCCTTTGTCTATTAGAGACAAAGTGAAAGTCTAGTTTAAAACACATCAACCTAGTTCTATTACTACATGGGATGAATTAATGAAGTTGTTTCTTGCCAAAATTTTCCCACCTGCTAGGATAGCAAAAATGAGAAATGAGATCAATTCGTTAATGCAATATGAAAATGAAAGTCTATACGAGGTATGAGAACAGTTTAGAGAGATGCTTGTAAAGTGTCCAAGTCATGGATTTAATACGTGGCAGCAAGTTGATATCTTTTACATTGGATTGACATATTCGACTCATAGCACCATTGATGATGTAGAAGGACGCAATCTAATGTACAAGATTATGACTAAAGCCTAAAATCTGATTGAGGATATGGCTATGAATAGTTCTTAGTACAATTCAAAATGCCATCCAAAGAAACCAAATGGTATTCATGCAATCAATGTCACAGTAGCTCTTGTAGCTCAATTAGAAGTACTAAACAAGAAGCTTGATAGTTTGAGGACTAGTGTTAGTAGTAGTTCTCATAATTTAGAATGTGAAAGTTGTGGTGGTACCTCCCATTCATTATTAGAGTGTCAAGAAGGAAGTCCTTTTACCCAAGAACTAGAATAAGCACTATTTATTAGCAATTTCAATGCAAAAAGAGGAAGCCATTTTTCAAACACTTATAATTCTGGTTGGAGGAACCATCCTAATTTTTCATGGAGTAACCATCAAAACTACCTGCAACCACCTCAACAAGTTCAAGCTAATCCTCAAAGAGCACCTCTACCTAGCTTTAGAGCCAACCAACCTCAAAGAGAAACACCTAACTTTGAAGAGACACTTCTAAGTATATCCAATCCAATGAGTTTAGAATGCAAAATCATGAAACATCAATTAAGAATTTGGAGACTCAAGTTAGATAGATTGCTCAACTATTGCAAGAAAGGCTACTTGATAAGGTTCCTAATATAACTGAAATCAATCTTAGAGAGCATGCCAAGAAAATCACCTTAAGAAGTGGAAAGAAGGTTGAAAGTGAAAGGAAGAAGGAAGAAGAGAAGGGTAAGCAAGTGATGGTGGGGAGTGAAGAAGATAGAAAAGAAGAAGGACATGACAAAAGAGAGAGATTTAAAAAAGAAGAGAAGAAGAAAGAGAAGGATGATGAGGGTACATGTTCAAATAAGCCACCTAGGTTATTTACTAATTGAAATGTACAACCTTACAAGCCTAGGATACCATACCCTTAATGTTTGAAGAATACTCACTTGGACAAGTAATTTCGAAAGATATTTAAGAAGTTATATATTAATATCCCATTTGCTGAGGCAATTACAAAAATTCCTTCTTATGTAAAATTGTTTAAGAAAATCATGTCCAAGAAGACCAGATTAGAGGAGTATGAGACAGTTAAGCTTAATGAAGAGTGTTTTGCTATCCTTCTTAATAAGTTACCTCCAAAGCTCAAAGACCCTGGTAGCCTTACCATTCCTTGTACAATTGGTAGCTTACAAATTAATAGGGCTTTGATGGATCTTAAAGCAAGCATTAATTTAATGCCCTTATCAATTTTTAAGAAATTAGGATTAGAGGAAACGAAACCCACTATTGTCTCATTACAATTGGTTGACAGATCAGTTAGCTATCGAAGAGGAATTATCGAAGATGTTTTGGTTAAGATCGATAAATTCATATTCCCTGTTGATTTCCTTGTCTTAGATATAGAGGAGGACAGTACAGTGCCTATCATTTTAAGATAACTATTTATGGCTACTGCCAGTGCATTGATTGATGTACATGGTGGAAAGTTCATTCTCAGGCTTCAAGATGAAGAAATTGAATTCAATGTTTTTCGAGGAATAAAGCATCCATCCACCTTGGATTTATGTATTCATTCTACTCCAATTTATCCATTTGAATATCCTTGTTTAGATTTATTGCAAAAGGCTTTGAATCATTCAAATTATAAAGAAGATGAAGGAGAGGAAGTCAAAGAAGCATTAAGGGAATTAAAAGTTAGAAAGGAGTCTTCTAACTGGATACAATCTATAAGGTTTGAGCCTTTAGATAGGCCAATCCAATCCCTTTCAAAGCCATCAATTAAAGAGCCTTCAACTCTTCAATTTAATCCTCTCTCCTCAAATTTTAAGTATGCATTTTTAAGGGCTCCATCTCAAATTCCTATTATCATTTCATCATCATTAAGTGATAGAATTGAGGAGAGATTATTAAAGGTTATTTGAGAGCATTAGAATGCTATAGGATGGACCTTAGCTGATATTAAAGGATTAAAGCCTTCTATTTGTATTCATCAAATATCATTGAAGAAGGAAGTAAACCTTTGGTTCAACCTTAGCGTAGATTAAATCCAAACATAAAGGAAGTTATGAAAAATGAAGTAGTCAAGCTCTTTGATACTAGTATTATCTATCCCATTTCTGACTCTACATGGGTTAGTCCAGTTCAAGTAGTACCAAAGAAAGGAGGGACTAATTTTATAAAGAATGAGCAAAAGTAACTTATTGCCATAAGGAAAGTAACTAGTTGGCTTATTGTATTGATTATCATAAAATGAATAATGTCACAAGAAAGGATCGCTTATCGTAAATTGAATGACGCCACAAGAAAGGATCACTTTCGTTTACCCTTCATCGATCAAGTCATCGAAAGGTTAGTTGGGCATAGTTTTCTTTGTGCTTTAGATGGATAAAGTGGATACTTGCAAATTCCTGTTGCTCCTTAAGACAAGGAAAAAATGACATTTACATGTCCATATGACACCTTTGCATATCGACTAATTAAATTCAAAAGAAAACATGAACAAAAACAAAAGGATACAGATGAGGTGCTTTCCATCAAGGGCTTATTTTAGGTCATAAGTTTGACCCTTGGCATATGAACGTTATCCGTTGTTGAATAAATGCTTGAGCCCAACAGGTAGCATGCTCAGACTCCGTGAGTAGCATGGAGCATCTTCCATCGAAATAGGCTCCTTTTCAGTACAATGCCCCGAGGCTTCTGAGGAATGGAATTGCATTGTCTCACCATCAATATCTAATGTCCACTCTCTTTGATGGGCACCGCCCTTCTCATTGTAGGATGGTCTTCATAAGAGTATTGCTAATGGATGTGAAGACTCGACATCCTGCTCGCCACCTTTGGTCTTCAGCTCGCTCATCCACAGCTCCTCCACAAACTTCACTTCCTATGGATTTTCTTCTTTCTTCTTCTATTCTTCTTCTTCTTCTTTCACCTGTAACAAACTAGGAAAAGGAAATGAAATTTGGTTAGCAATAACATGAACTACATCACTTACCTTAGGAGGTTACACACCCTCCGTCTTTTCTCGAATTAGTTCCTTTTCCTCTCCTAGCTTCTCTTGCTCTTTGTCTATAGCTTTTGGGTACCCCCCTTTATTTTCACTCTCTGTACGAATGCACACATCCTCTTCTAGTGCGCCCTCTAATTGGCTGAGCATGTTATCAGTTGCTTAGGCTTCTAATCTCTAAACCACATAACTTAAATGGCTTAATTTATCTCCCAAGGTCTTGATGCTACTCCTCGTTTCGTACTAGAATTGAAGAGTGCTTGTCGCCAAGCTCATGACAATCTCCTCCAGTGCC
Source organism: Pinacopodium congolense (assembly GCA_028565735.1). Classification (NCBI taxonomy): domain Eukaryota; kingdom Viridiplantae; phylum Streptophyta; class Magnoliopsida; order Malpighiales; family Erythroxylaceae; genus Pinacopodium; species Pinacopodium congolense. The sequence continues at coordinate 11,514,055 of JAOXYD010000136.1, forward strand.
ATCCCATCAGCTTGTGGTGGCGATGGTAGAGGTGGAGACTCTGGCTAGAAGTATGACTGATTTTCATAGTGGCTCGATAGAAAATGCGTAACCTACAAAATAGGACATGTATAAAAACAGTATCCAAAAAATGAGCAAACTTCACATACCTTAGTTCGTTGTTCATTCATCGATACTTGCACAGTTAAGGGTGTGAAATTCACCACTTGATGCTCAAATCTGGAAGTAGCAAAAGAATCAAATGCATTATCAGGGTAATAAGAACAAGAATCAAACTCTCATGTTGATAATGATTCATTTTCACTAAAAGATCTAAAAATCAGAAAAAGCTATGAATCTAAGACAAACAGAAGACAAGATAACCAAAAAAAAAAATAAAAATAAAAATAAAAATAACACTAGAAACTTTGGTAAGTTCTTCATAAGCTACCAAATTATAAATACCTAACTACACCTAACAAAGTAGCTAGGGCGAGTCATGGTCAATCCATTCCCTATTTGTGACCTCTACTTTTCCACTGGTTTAAAGGTAATAAGGAGTTGCTATTCTATAGATAACACCAAATCATTTAAACACTTGCTCAAATTTTTGGTTACAAAAGTGAGGGTCCCTATCATTTATGATGATTCTAGGCATTTCAAAATGGGTGAATAGATTTCTAAGAAACTTTATAATGATTTTAACATCAATAGTAGGCAAAGCTTGGTCTTTCATCTGTTTAGACACATAATCTACAGCTACTATGATGTATCTATTACCAAAGGATTCTAGAAATGTCCCATAAAATCTATCCCCTAAACATTATATATATCATAAGCATTAATACTAGTTTAAGGAATTTCATTACGATAAGAAAAGATTACCTAGTGGTTGATAACTATCAGATCTATCTACATAGCTCCTTATGTTTTTAAACTGTGTAGGCTAATATAAGTTGGTTCCAAAACCTTGTTGGTTGTGTTGTTGACTTAATAGTATCCTCTGACTAGTTCTTGATGGAAATGCTTAAGGATCTCTTTTTTTTTTTTTAGGTAAGCTATACATCTCTGAATTATCTGATATGCGTATACACAAAACAAGTATGGATCCTCATATAGGTAATGATTTAGATCAGTGAAGAATTTCTTCTTTTGTTCATAAGTCATCCTTTGTGGTAAGACCTCACTTCTAAAAAATTAGCATAATCAGTAAATCAAGGTGCATTGATATACCTTATAAGTATGGAGTACAAGCGTTCATTGTGAAACAAATCATTGAGGTCGACCTCTCTTAAGGTCTTTAGGTTGTTGATTTCAAGCGAGATAAATGGTTTACAATTAAAATTTCTGCTCCCTTCTTGTCTTAAATCTCCAAAACAAATTCTTTCAGTAGAAAAATCCAACTTATTTATCTTATCTTAGCATCACTCTTGGTTAATAGGTACTTGAGGGTTAAGTGATCTCTAAAAATAATAACTTTGGGCATTACAAGATAAGATTTAACTTTATTGAATCCAAATATAATAGTATAAAATTCTTTTTCAGTGGTAGTGTAATTCTCTTGTGCATCTATTAATGTCTTACTTGTATAGCAGATAGGTTGTAAGTGGTTGTTTCGGCACTGTCTAAGTACTGTTCCTATTGTGTAGTCACTAACATCACATATGAGTTCAAACGATAACCCCTAATCAGGTGCAACCAGGATCAAGGAATTTCTCAACTTATCCTTTAAAATATTAAATTTATGTAAACAATTATCATAACAAAATAAAGCTCAAATCCTTCTCTAATAACTTGGTAAGAGGCCTAGTTATCTTGAAAAAATCTTTGATGAACCTTTTGTAAAACTCCACATGACTAATATAGCTTCTTATCACCCTTACCAAAGTAGTTGCAGGTAGTTTGTCAATGGTATCAATTTGAGCTTTTTCTACTTCAATACTCTTAATTTAAATTTTATGACCTAATATTATGCATTCTTATTCCATGAAATGACATTCTCTAAATTATGAACTGGGTTTGTTTATTTACATTTCTTAAGTACTTTGGCTAAGCTATTAAGACATAAATCAAAAGAATCACCAAAGATTGAGAAATCATCCATGAATACCTCCATTCTTTCCTTTACTAGGTCATGAAAAAGCATTAAAATGCTGTTGGTCCTAAATGAAACCTAAGAGGGGGTGAATTAGGTCTTAAGAAAATTTTAAGTAAAAAACACAAACACACGATCAAAAATAATTTGCGAAAGCTAAACAAATAAATATGTAACAACTAGATGAAATGAACTTATACTTATTAAAAAGAAAAATAAATAATATAAAAGATAAATTTGATACAACTTACAAACTACTTTTAGGCTCAAGGATAACTCACTTTTCTTTTTCAAGGCTCAAGAATAACCTCGCTTCCTTTTTCTAAGGCTCAAGAATAACCTCTCTTACTTTTTATAAGGCTTAAGAATAACCTCTCAAACCCCTTTTCTAAGCCCAAGAATAACCTCTCAAATTCAAGTACATGAATAAACTTCTAGTGCAAAAATGACACTCAAATATAAACTTATTTTAAACACTTATATCACTTGTATTTTCACACTTCGATGTCTTCCCTTTCAAGGCTTTCTTAGTCTCTATTTATAGTGTAATAGGATCCATATAGCTATTGGACAGTCCTTCAACACTCATTATCTGATAATTAATTCTTTGGATCGTTGTATATATTTTCTAACCATTGCTCAAATCTTTTACCAATTGAGAAATATGACCATTTCACTTTATTCGGTTGACTTATAAGCCACGTTCGGTCGGCTGGTCTTCTAAATTTTCTTATTCAGTCGACTGATAGCCATTGTTCAGTCGATCGATCTTCTAAATATGTTCATTCAGTCGACCGATCTCCATGGTTATGTTGACCAATCTTGCTTCGGTGGACCGATACTCCCATCAAAACTAGTGTTCGGTCAACTGAATATGGTCCTCCCTTTGTTCGGAAATAATTGTTTTCTTACTCAAATGATCCATTCAACCTATCCTTATACATACTTAAACAAAAAAATCAATAATAAAGAAGTTTTTGTCATCATCAAAATAAGGTAGAACCTCCTTTGGTTCAACAATCTCCCCCTTTTTGGTGATGACAAAAACCATGTAATATTAAAATAAATATAAAGTCCTCCTAAATTACGCAAGAGTTGCAAGACTTCCTAAAAATATGTAAAAGCTCAAAGTACCCCTAAATTCATGCATACGATAAACAAAAAATATTTAATTCACATACCTCTCCCCCTTTTTGGAAACAACACAAAATGTCAAAGGAAAATTTCCATCAATCATACCAATTTCTCATCTAATTGTGTTTAAACAATCTTCGCATAGAGGTTTAGTAAAAATATCTTCTAATTAATGCAATATATCAAAAAAATCAAGTTCAATATCTCCATTTTGCACATGATCGCGAATAAAATGATATCAACTTTCTATATGCTTATCCCTAGAATGCTGTAAAGGATTATTAGTAAAACAAATCGTACTATTATTGTCACACTGAATAGGAATTCTATGAAGATGCAAACCAAAATCCCTAAATTTTTGTCTAAGCCACAATGCTTGAGTGCAACAACTACCAACGACTATATATTCAACTTCAACCGTAGACAAAGAAAAAGAAGTTTATTTTCTACAAAACCATAAAGCCAATGCATTTCCTAAAAAATGGCATGCATCAGATTTAATTTTCCATATCTAACAAACTACCCACATAATCGGCATCAGAATATCCAACCAAGTCTAAAGATGCATTTTTAGGATACCATAGTCCTAAATTTAAAGTACCACACAAATATCGCAAAATACTTTTAACAGCTAACAAATGAGATTCCTTAGAAGAAGATTGAAAACGTGCACACAAACAAATACTAAACATAATATCTAGATGACTATCAGTTAAATAAAACAAACTTTTAATCATACTTTGAAATATTTTTACATCTACCTCTTTTCCATCTTCATCTTTATTCAACTTGGTAGATGTGCTCATAAGAGTGTCTAAGGGCTTGGTTTGATCCATGCCAAACCGCTTTAGAAGCTCTCGTGTATACTTTGATTGGTTTATTAAGATGCCATCCTTCATTTGCTTGATTTGGAGTCCAAGGAAGATATTCAATTCTCCCATCATGCTCATTTTGAACTCCCTACTTATACACTTAGCAAAGTCCTCACACAAATGTTCATTAGTAGTACAAAAAATAATATCATCAACATATATTTGAACAATTAATAAAGCACTTTGATCTTTCTTAATAAATAAGTTGGTGTCTACTTTCCCTTTTTTAAAATTATTGTCAAGCAAAAATATACTTAATCTATCATACGAAGCTCTAGATGCTTGTTTTAAACCATACAATGCTTTAGAAAGTTTGAAAACATGTTCGAATGCATCATGATGTTCAAACCCAAGGGATTACTTAACATACACCTCTTCTTGATTAAATCCATTTAAAAATGTACTTTTGGCATCCATTGGAAACAATTTAAAACCCATGTGAGATGCATATGCAAGAAGTAGTCTAATAGCCTCTAACCTAGCTATGGGGACAAGCGTCTCATCATAATCTATTCTTTCTTTTTGGTTATACCCTTTAGATACTAGTCTTGCTTTATTTTTAACAATGTTACCTTATTCATCTAGTTCATTCTTAAAAACCCATTTAGTACCTATTATAGGATGATCTACAGGTCTAGGTACTAAGGTCCAAACTT
>JAOXYD010000136.1:11518890-11542053 GCA_028565735.1 Pinacopodium congolense
TTTTAAATAAATTACAAATTAATGATCTAAATAAATTACAAACTATCATGTCATGATACTAAAAAAATTTTGGATACTTAATGCGATATTAAATATGACATGATACTTTGTAATTTATTTACATCTTTAATTTGTAATTTATTTAAAAACCATAATTTATAAATTATTGGTATATTTAATAATTTAAATTAAATATATTGAGGTTTGAGAATCTTGTATTTTATTTTTTGTATTTTGAAATTATGCAATGTTATTTTAAATTATAAATAAACAAAAAATTAATTAAATTATAAATAAAAAGTTGTATAATAATTAATATTAAAGAATAATAATAATAATTTTTAAAATATAAAATTTATTAGAAACAGTTAAATCACAAAAATAAAATAATTTATTTTGATAATTTATTTAATGAACACTAAAAAATAATGATTACAAGTTATACTCACATAAATTTAGAAAACATCCATATCTTAATCATACATAAGTAAAACGTACAATTTAAACCCAAACGTTTCTATGGATATGTCGATCAGACTCTAACGTTTGACAATACTCAAAATAAATCTCAACATTTTTAAAATGTTCAAAAAGAACATTAACATTTCTAAAATATTTGAATCAAATCCTGCGCCACGTGTCAGTTAACAGGGAAATTAACAGAAATATTAGTCGGGGTTCACGTGGAAATTAACAGAAAAATTGGTCGGAGTTTAATTCAAACGTTTTAAAAATGTTAAAATTCTTTTTGAATGTTTTGAAAATGTTAGGATTTACTTTGAATGCTGCCAAACGTTAGGATCTAATCGACATATCCATACGAACGTTTGAGTTTAAATTGTACTTTTTATCAATTGAATAATTAAGAAAAATGTTTCAATATATATGTTTGATGAATTTAAAACATTTTTGCTACGATTATATTTTATTTTGAGATGATTGATGATTTAATTTGTTCAAAGATACACAAATACTTAAGTATGAAAGCGTTAATAAAAATATAAGTCATAGTATTTTTTAATATAATTTATTGTACATTACCATAATATGTACTTGTACTGTATATAGTTTAATCTTTTCCTTACAGAAATAAGAACTGTTACAAACAATGCACAACTTCGGTAAAAGGTATAATTTGCTTTTTAATGTTTCTAAAAAGGTTTAAATTGCCCCCTAATATTTTTTAACGTATCACTTTACCCCTTAACGTTTATAAAATAATATATTTTGCTCCTTAACGTTGACAAAATAGTATAAACTGCTCCTTTAATATTAATTTCGTTAAAGTTTTACTAATTACTTTCTTAATAATTAGTTAATAGTTCATTTATAAAATATTGACAAATTAACATTTATCTAACAAAATTTTAATAAAATTAGCCTTAAAAGGGGTAAAATGTACTATTTTGGAAACGTTAGGAAATAATATGTACTATTTTGTAATGTTAGAAGGCAAATTATACCATTTTACAAACGTTAAGGGGTAAAGTGATACCTTTAAAAATGTTAAAAGTCAAATTAAACCATTTATCAAACGTTAAGAAGTAAATTATACTTTTTACCTACAACTTCCAACCTATTTCATCAAATTTAGCCCGTGCAAGACAATTAATAAACTCCTTGCTATGTTTGATTCCACATGACTGGCAAAAAAATAATTGTAATAAATTCTCCAATTTCGTATAATTAATAAGATCCTGTAAAAATTCACTAATATTAGACGGTTTTTAATATGCTTTTTCGTCTCCTAATAAGACCATCCATTAATCTAATATAGCTAGACTTCTGTAAAGCAATGCCCATCTTAGCCGATTCTTGAAATATCTCCATGGCATCCTTGTATTTTCCCTGATCACATAGCTCATTGATTTGTTGTGAATATGCAACAGACCCTTGATCAGAATCCTGAGGAGTCCCGGGGGCTTCAACATCCCGCTCCTTGTCAATCTGTAAATACTTGTCGTGTAACTTTCCTGTTTCCAAAATTTTTGACTTAAATTCCTCTGCATCCTTCAGTCTACCAGCATCACTAAGGGCTCCAATAATTGCATTATATGTATAAACATCAGGCCCCAGTTTCTTTTCTTCCATTTCTGCATAAAGGTCGAATGCTTCCTTAAATCTCCCTTGTTTGCAAAGGCCTGATATCATTGTGTTGTATGTAGCTGAATCAGCTTTCCCCTTCAAAACCCATTTGTTGAAGAGTTTACAACCCTTGTCGAGCATGCCTTCCCGACAAAGGCCACGAAGAAGTATATTACAGGTAAACACATCTGGCTTGAACGAATTCTCAACCATTTTATTATGGAACTGGAAAGCTTTCTCAACTTGCCCTTCCCCGCAGTATCCATGAATTATTGTATTGTATGTAATTTCATTTGGGACCAAACCATTCCCTAAAAGCTCATTCAACTTCTCAATACCTTCATCGGTTTTCCCTAGTTGGCACAGACCCTGAATAATGATATTATAAATGACGACAGTTGGAATGACCTTTTTCTCCTTCATCTCACCCCAGAGCTTTAAAGCATGACTTGATTTATCATCCTCAAAATATCCATTGATCAAAGTTCCATAACTAACATCATCAACAAAGTAGCCACGTCTACTGGCACTATTGAGCAAATGATACGCTTCGTCAAGTTTCCTTTCCCTGCAAAGAGTATGAAGGAGGACATTAAGTGTCACATTATCCATCTTCAATCTTTTCCCCACCATTTCATTCATCATCTTAAATGCATCACTCAGCTTCCCTACTTTGCAGTACCCATTTATCAAGGTATTATACGTAACTTTATCTGGTGAAAACCCTTCTTCTTCCATCTTTGTTATAGTTCTACTCGCTTCATCCATCCTGCTCTGTTTCACAAACCACTTGAGCAATATATTGTAAGTACAAGCATTCAGCTTAACTCCCTTCCCATTCATCTCTTCAATCAATATAAACGCCTCTGAGCTACATCCAAACTCAAAACAACCATTAATCAATGTGTTATAGCTAACCACATCAGGCAGCAACTTCAAATTCCCCATCTCATCTTTCAACCTGAATGCCTCCTCAAGCTTACCATCTTTACAAAAACCATCAAGCAACATATTATAGGTCCAAACATCAGGTAAAACATTACTTTGAGTCATCAATTCAATCACCTTTGCGGCATCCTTTAACCACCCTAACTTACAATACCCAGATATCAAAATATTAAACGTTAACCTATTGGGTACCAAGCCTTTTTCCTTCATATCCAACAGCAATTCCCTGGCCTCATTCAACATTCCCTTCTTGCAAAAAGCATCCAACATTGTATTATAGGAAACATTATCCGGGTCACATCCCTTTTCTCCCATCTTCCTCAAAAGCTCTTTGGCCTCCTCAAAATTGGATTCTAAGCAATACCCTCGAATCAAAATATTGAATGTATTGGTATTGACCTGAACACCAAGTTTATCTACATCCCTATACACAGCTTTAGCCAGTGTAAGGGAATGTTTAGAAGGGTACCTGACCAAAGCATTGAGAAGAGTATTGCAAGTGAGCAAATTGGGCTTGAAATGAAGTTTCTTCATTTTGTTAAACAATTGGGCGGCATGGTGTGGTCTACCAGAGGCAACGTAAGCACCAATGGACAAATCAAGAAGGGCCTTTGAGATTCGAACCGTACGATCAGGGTGGAGAATGTGACGGTGGAGGACGTTTTGTTTGTCGCCGGTGATAAAGGTTGTTAGCAGGGACTTGGCGTCCACGAACTTGTGGTGGGCTATGAGAGAAGGTAACAGAGAAAGGAGGAGGAGGGGAGAGTTGGCGACGGTTTGAGAGAGATGGGTTTGCGCCCATTTGAAGAGAGAGAGGAGATTTGTGGGCTTGTGAAACAAAGCGTCGGATGAGAACAAGGAGATGAGTAGCTTGGGGTTTGCAGTGAAGTTTGGGATGTATGGGTTCAGAGATTGGGATGTGAAGTCGGATGTTAGGAGAGAGGTTAAGGTTTGTAGGAGTTGCGATTCTGAAACGGGTTGTGGTGTCTGCAAAATGAGTTTGGGGGGCTCTCCGTCTAGCAGCATTTTTTTTTTTTTTTCTTTTGGTTTTTCAGGTGAAAAGTTTAACCAAAATTTTCTTTTCTGAAGTAGTTGGGAGAAGAAGAACCAAAGTACGACGTCGTTTGATAAGTCTAGCGACGTCGTTTTTGTGTCTGGTTTCCTCATCAAACGACCTCGTTTCTGTGCTATTTCTTTCTCATATGGATATATTTATCCACAGGTTCAATAGGAGAGTAAGCTGCCTGATAGTTTCGTTTCGTGAGGAATTTCATTTGACAACTCCAAACCCAAGAGAAATAGAATATGTCTGAGACAGTGAAGCTGGAACCCATAGAAGCAACACCAGAGAGCTTCAAAGAATTCGGACAAGTGATAGAGCCATCACAAGATGGTGAGGAGTACGGTCCGCTAGATGCTCGTTTAAACCTTAGCCATGGAATCCCCAGGTAATTAAGTTAGAAAGAGAGAGATTATTATTATTATTATTTATCTTCAGTTATAGTAGATGGGTTTTGGTCATGTTAGATTCTACATCATGCGACTTCAAGATCGACCGCTGGAATTTTCGAACATTACCCATCACGCAAGCGTGACCCAGTGCCTTGGATCCATTGGAGGCCATGTTTGGTACTTGGGAGTAGCCAAACCATCTGTGGTAAGCTCGGAACAGAATAAACATGGAAGTGATGTCGTCCAATCTCGTTGTGGGCATTTCTACGTTCCTCCTGCAGTTGAGGAGGTGCGCGTCTTCAGGTTCTCCGGGCCGAAGTTCGTGAAGCTTGAAATCGGAACGTGGCACGCAGGGCCTTTATTCAGGGCAGAGACGATGGACTTTTACAACCTTGAATTGAGCAACACCAACGTCAGTACTTCTTCTTTCACTTTGTTGATTTAAGAAACGCCCCAACTGTTACTCTTCTTGTTCTTGTCCTGAATCTTCTTCTACTTTCTTTTCCCTACGCAAAATTCAGGTGGTGGACCATACAACACACAACTTCAAAAAGCACAACGGAGTGATCTTTTCTATAGACGAGTGATCGTGATCCTATGTTCAACATTATGCAGTAGCTTCACTCAAGGGTTATGCATCACAGCATCAGGAAATTTTCAGTCTTAGTATTAACATTGTAATTTTCCTGAGGATTTTATCTGTTAAATCTACATTAAGAATTAGTATTAAATCAGTGGCAGAAAAGGCTCTCCCTTTGCTTGCATGTTGCAAGAGTCATTGTATCGTCATGCAGAAGAACTCGTTTCGAGAAACAGATTTGCGATGACAATTTTATGAAACAAAAATGAAGTAGGGCGTTGGTTTCTCATTGCTGTACATAAAAGAGTTACCAAATCTCAAAACTAGTCAAAATTGGCATTCGACAAGGGTTAGGAAACAGAGGAATGGGGGAACCGAAGTATTTCATATAAATTAAGGTAAGTTCATGAACAAAGAGAAAGGTCTATGAACTCACTCTAGAAACCAAGATATAGCTTTTGTTCGACTACAAAAACCAAATATTTCCATGGCGCAAAAAATAATTAAGCAGAAAAGATATTACAACTACCAGAAAGATTTTGAAAAATCTTTGTGAAGCATCAAACAAGTTGGCCACTCCATGTAAAGTATGAATGGTCGCATATATTGATTTGCCTTCGAATTGCTGTCAACCCATCATCTGCAAATTCGTCACTCCAGGTAAGAAATTCACCTTAAAAAACTCCAAGACGTTCTGTTCAGCTCACAACCCTCTTACCATTAGCCCCCAAAACAACCAAATTAAGGATATAAACATTATTCACTTGACCATCAGGTGCCATAACGTATAAAATTGCAAGAAATATTTTTAACTTTGCAGTTATAAGCTATTGAGGTAGGAATGTGAAAAAGGAAGAAAGTGCCTGACAACAGAGAATCATCCTTTTACTGGCGTCTCTCATTTCTCGACAATGTTCTAGAGGATGAATGAAAGATGGACTTATAGACACTAAGTACCCATCTAGAAGATGCAAAAACATCAAACTAAAGACACATCACCTTAAAAATATCTCCAAACATCCCTTGGAGGGGATTTCTACGCTGAACTCCATAGTACACTTCAGCAATGTCATCTAGCAGCTGAATAATAAAGACATTACAAAATTAAAGCAATATCAAACAGCATAGTAATTGTATCTTTTGACAAATAACATCTTTCTGTAAATATAAACAGGAAATAAATGGTTCAACAAAATAGATTAAGCCATGTGCAAAATCAGTAAGAAATATTAAAGAAATATACATAATTCTTCACCTCATTAAATGCAGGTTCCCGGTCTATACTAGACTTATAACTCTGTCTCAGCATATTAAAAAGAGGTAAAGCATCTCGCTGCAACCTGGAACAGAAACATATTAGAGTTTACTACAGATCATCTTAAATTTTCAAGATGAGAACCCAAGTTCTATAAATAAATCAAAAGGAAAAAATGATTAAAATTGGCTAATTGCCCACTTAATATTACAATTTTAAAGAATAATTTATAGCAATAAGGAAGTTGCCCATAATGAGATTCGAAGTTAAGCAAAAAAAATCCAACATGGAACTCAAAAAGGCAGATGCAGGATAAAGAAGTTAAGGTTGTCTATAGTAAAAAGATATCTCCATATAGCATGAGAGGCTAATGTGTAACTTACGTTTGTAAAAGATAAGAAATGAATTTTGTCAAGTCTGATTGGAGAAAATCAGGCTTCTGAGATACCACCTGTTTCTTTATCTCTTCCATCAGATAATTAGCGTCTCTCATATTTCCCATAGCCAAATACCTGAACAGTGAGGAAAGGAATTGTTAATTAGAACTTCATAAAACAGTAGTAAGTATTATTCTTTGGATTAGTGTGCCCAGCAAAAGTCGCATATGTCCCATTCATTAAGCAGGCTTACAGTAGAACTGCCCGTGCAATGGCCAGATCATCTTCACCAGGGTAACACTGCATAGTCACACATAACCCATACATGTTAACATAACATCCAAGGAAAAGATATACCTACTGTTACCCAGGACTAGTGAACACATTGCAATCAAAGGGATAGATCAACAAGATTTTCTTTATTTTATACATGCCTTCACAATGGCATTGCTTAAAGAAGCAAAATAGTTAAAATAAGATATCATGAAAATATATTATTCAAAGTGCTATACTCAATGCTCAAGAAGACTAACCTTCTCTGTGAAATTGACCAAGGTAAAAGCAAACTTCTTTGGATTGTTTCCTTTAACAAAATGATATGATATTCTAGTCATATCCTGCAAAGAAACAGCCAATATTCTTGACCATGCTTACAAATTAAAGATCAGACAAGAAAGAAAATTGTGCTTACACGGGCTGTTACACATTATATTCTACTGAATAGATAACCAATATTATACAAAGAGACCAAAGACGGAACTTTCATAATATAAATGAAAAACAGTTCACCCAATAGACAAACGCATTCAAAGCAGGAAAAAAAAAGTCGTAACAGAAGCAATTCAACCACCACAATCCAATTAAACTCTAAGTTCTTTGTCAATGTTTACTGAAACAGAATGCTGGAGATAGGATACCACGGTTCAAAGTATTTACCTAAGAAATCCAGAATATTATATAATACCAGACTTAGACTTTTCAGAAGTATGCTAGCTAATTTAAAATAAAGTGCATGTGTGTTCCTGAAACAGGCTTAACTACTGCATTCGGGGGAAAAAATTTTTTTCCATCATCGAGAAAATATAACTAAAAACAATAGCAGCAGGCTCACTTTTTTACATCTGCATTCAGTAAAGTGTTTATATCCATACTATAAGCAATTAAGCAATCGAAAAACACTTCAACCAAATCTGCAGTAGATTCAAATAAGTCAATAAATTGGTCCCCAAGATTGTAGAGGATATGACAGCAACTGTGATAAGTTCCCCTTGGAATCAAAGAATGACAACAGCAACATATTCACAGCTGTAGGACCATTTCTTTACCACAATTTCGCTAACAATCTTAATAAAAGAAAAGCTATAACGTATAACTATTCACAAAACAACTTGCAGATTAAAAAAAACTGGATCAAGATCAAAGCATTAAATGAATCACCATCCACAGCAAGGAAGTAACAGTATAATAACCAAAAGATTTAATGTCAAACCTACCAACTCAGGAGATTCTGAATACATGTAGTCAGCTAGCATAGTATGAAGCTCTGGCGATCCATATCTATGTGATCCAAACTCTGCAGACCACCTAATAATCAAACAAAAAATTAGCTTGCAACTCCCCAAACAATGTCTAAAGATAGAAGTAGATTTGGCTCATCCAGAAACATCCACGCCAAACACAGATAGACCTTTCTTGCTACCCTAATCCCTTACTACCCAGACAATGATTTCTTATAACTGCTTCCATGTACAATATTTTTCTAGTTTTTGTTCATATTTCACCATAGGTTGCCTCATTTCCCAATGCTTAAAACAAATTTCTTCCCACACTTCCTAGCTCCAAACAAAAGCTCCAACATAATATGAAAACACTTAGCGACTCTTGCACAAGAATCTAAAACCCTAATATCCACACTAGCTAATGGAAGTAAATTATTTCCATCAAAAAGAGTCCAGGAAGGCCAACATAGTGGAGCTTCACACCTGGATAGTGGATCAGAAAATAAAAACCCGAAAGTAAAGTTTTCAAGTTGAGAACCTAAATGCAAAATCATAATGCATTAACATAGATCAACAATCACACACAAGAAACACAGAAAAACGTTTTGGATGAACTCCATGAGCATTGCCCTAGTAGTAAAGTAAAATAAAAAATAAAAAATAAAAAAAGCCAGGATACAGGGATAAATTCGCTCCTGACATTGCCCACACACATACAGGAACTATAGTTTAAATGAATGCTGCAAATGCTTGTAACATGCAAAACCAAAAATTTCACATCTCACTTGATAGCAGCCTTTAGAAATGATGAACAGCACTCTACACGTGTTTTTGCTGCCCCAAGGGCTTCAGCAAGTTGTTGCACATCATCATCAACCCCCAAGTGTTGTGGCACAGGGATCCGGGGAAACTTCTTATAGATCTTCTTGATGTTATCTGAGAAAGCCAAAACAAGCAAGAAATTGTCAGTGAAAATTAAATTCCAAATTCTCTCCATGTTAATTGAATATGCAAAATGAAGGTCCATTTAACTTGACATGCTTGAGCAAAATGAAAGCTTTAATATGGACTTCGGACACACAAAAACAAGAAAAAAAAAAAGGAATATTGGCCAGACAAAAGCTTTTTAAGCAACAAGTAAACTGACCAAGAACATCATCATCATATGGAACTTTAGCTTTAACAAGGGTCTCCACAAACAATACAGCAAGCTCTGACCCACAAGTAACCTGAAATAGTTCCATTTTGATTAACTTAATACACACAAGGTATAAAATAACAACTGAGAATTCTGACATATACCCCCTAATGCAGTGTATGGATTTGATTCACAACATATTACTTTATTTAAATCCTGGTTATCCACTAAATATCTACGCATAGAGAAAAAAAAATTCGATTGTTCAACAAAACATAAATTATAGGCAGTAAGGTTGTTTTGATTTAAATACCATTAAAATTGTAATAGCATTGAACTTCAACTTAATTCACACTCATGACCCATGTCTAATCACATATGATGTGTTTCCAACAGTGATATTCTTGTATCTTGTAAGTCAATATACAGGCCACTAATCAGCCATCAACTCCCAATCCTGTTAACAAATCTTATTCCTCAACACACCACGTTCCTAACTCTAGGCTGCTTCAACCTAACTACTGAAATTTGAAACAGCTCTCCACACAAAATCCGGAGTACTCATCAGCTCAGAAGGACAAAATTAATACATGGCAGCATCTTCTTAACAGGCCAAGTTTTGTGATCACACTTGCTTCTGCTTAATGATTCATATGTACAGTGGAAAACAAGATCCATGAACTGGATAGGAGATGACCTGGCCATTATTCAGTTGGAGGCATGCACCCGAATGAAGAATATCCAAAGCTTCAGGATATCTCTGTGCAGATGAGTATCTATAACATAGTATGTCTCATCATCAAATGTGCAAGAAATTAAACAATTCATGGAAAAGTGTTTAACTTTAGAGAAAACAGAAGATGAAAGTTAAGTTAATGGTAACTCTGATTTGAAAATATCATACAACCCAAACAAGAATCCCGTTGTATCATACAGTCATGTTCAATTTATGAATTTTGGTAATCTGACACTGGAAATGCAACTCAGAACTGCAGATTTGCACCATTGGCAGTTAGATAAGTATTTTAACCAAATGAGATATGACTTGTATGCTTGTATGCATACGTGCTATGTTTTAAACCTGGTGTGCATGTTATGGACGTTATGATGCTATGCTATGAAAATTATGATATTATTTCTTTGTTTTCTTATTTAGTTACTTGTTTTTCATATTACAACAAAAGGGATTTTGCTAGTACTAGCATAAATAAGATATTTTATAACATACAACGCAGGTTTTACATTTTGTTTTATTTTATTCAAGAGGTTTTCTTTAAACCTAATTTCTTCCCAATTATTCCAGCTATAGTCACCCTAGAAACTAAATGTCGTAACCTTCCTCTACATCAATGCTGCAAAACCTATTTATCATATTCAGCATTATCACGAGTAAGGGACTCAAATTTTAGTCAACCTTATTACTGAACAAAGAAAACCACGTATTTAAATTGTCATCAGCATTTTTTTCATACCTCGAACTAATAGACTTGTACATCTGCTGGGCTCCATAGTAATTACCTTCATTTATCGACTTTTCCAACTTCTCAATATTCTGAAATTGACAGAGAGGAGAGAACCAGTTAGAGTATCCACACTCATCAACAACAAATGTGAAACAGAAAAAACTTGAGGTTTTTGTTTTCGATAGTCACAACATCAGAATCAAGATTCACTCTCATTTTATAAAGTGCGAAATGAAGAAGCAAATTGACAGTTCCATCGTGTGCTACCTTGGGACCTATAGTGATATATTTCATACTAAAAATTCACATCCATCAATGTCTTAATTTGTAACCCTTAGGTGATTTCATATTCAAATTTATCTTGTAAAGAAATAATGTGAGGACATGGAGCCGATGGCATGCAAACCTATCAAAAAAACAATTGAATTTTCCATAGCTCTATAATTTAACTAAGCTTCAGAGATAAACAAGTCAAAAATGGGAAAGAAAAACAAGAATAGAAAAGAAGATCTCAATTCTCCTACTTTTTCCTCGAGAACCAAACAGAGACAAGAAAAGGGCAGTTTAATTAGCTTAAGTACCTCTTGAGCGGGAGGTAAAGTAGCTTTCCTGGGTCGTTCCCGCGACATGAGTTCTCTCTCGTCTTTGTTCTCCGATGCAACAACTAACACAGAGATCTGAATTCAGTTCATGTCCGAAACACCAAATCGAAGATGACCGGGAAAAGCGAAACAGAAAACCGTGAAGTTATACTAGTTTTCACTTGGGAAACGAAAATCAATTGGGCCATTATAAAAGGCCTAGGGAATATGAGGCCCATTTAAGACCAATGATCAATAGTGCTTCCCCTGTAATCGGCGCTATTCTTCGTCTTTTATATCTTCCACTTTTCATGTGCGATTTTCTTCCCCTTCTCAAGTATTCGGAAAATTTTTAGGAAAAGTAATTGTATTTCTGATTTTATTTTCTATGAATTGTGGTAGTTTGATTTGCCGAACATGTGTACTTGATTTGCGTTTCATAGTAACTTGTTTGCTTAATTGCTATTAAGTTTGAACCTTCATGTAAAAGTGTTGCTAAACGACGAGGGTGGTAGAAATTGGAGGATTTAGGGAAACCCAAAAGGAAAAAGAATTAGTCTTTCTTACTATGTTTCTCGTAGAGATTGTATTATACGTTTCAATGTTGTTGTAGATTCGTTCTTTCTTGTGGGAGAAAGAACTGAACAGAACTAGGAATATCTCTGATTCATGGTCCCAAGTTTGGTGGTTGGTTGGAGACTGGGTTTTGTAACCCTTGAGGTTCTCTGTAGAGAGGTTTTTGGTTGTCCTTTGGATTTATTTTATTTTATTTTTTAATATTGAAGGTCACTGATTTTCAGATATTGACTTGTGTGTTCTATTTGTGAATACTAAAATTCGAAATTTGGTGCAGAAGGGAGAAGGCAAGAAGCCACCGGTAAAAAAGCTGGAAATGAGTTCCAGGACGTGGGAAGTTGCAAAGGCTTACCGTGACCTTCTGAAAGCTGTGAAGAAACACATTGGCAATGAAGATTATAAATGTCATTTTGGTGAATATGTTAGACAGGAGTTTCGAAGAAACAACAACCTTCCAGACCAGTCTAGTGTCCAAAAGAAAATCAAGCTTGCCTCTGATTACACGTTTCTACTTAACAGTGTTCACCATCATAAGGTATTTACCTTGCCCTCGTTCAGTGATCTAATGCCGTTCACTTGTTCAATGCTTTTAAGCATTCTCCTATTAGGCGTGGGGGATCCCCTGCTGCTGCAAACTCTTGACTGTTGGCTATTTGGTCTTGCCAAAAGATTGGAGATAATATGTCAGTTTGGAACCCTGGAAACCATCAAGCGAACTCCAGAATCAAACATTTAGTTGTAGTGACGATGTTATATGATTCTTGACATTCAGCTTTTATTGGCACATGCACCCAATACTTTTGTAGTTGAAACTTTTGAGTTACCTAGAAATATCAACATGAACATAACAGAAACGTTATGTTTGCAGGATTTACTGATGTCTTACAACATCGCGGTGGATAGATCAGATGAAATGAAAAGAGTAACGAAGCAAGCTGCTGCAAGTGTGGGCCTTAGGCTTCCTGAGGTGTATCAGTCTTGATCTCAATCTGTATTGCTCTGTTTCTCCCTTCAAATGCCAGCGGACATTTTGTCCCAAGTTTAAACCAAAAAAAAAAAAAAAACCACTGGGGATTTGGTGGGATAAAGATAGATAGCCTTAGTTAGATTCTTGGTGTTTTGGAGAATAGTCAGTTCATTATGTTGTCGAGAGCTAGCTGCTGGACACAAACATTAGCCAAATGCTTTTGGATAACCCAAAACTGTGTTAGGCCCTTTTCTCAGGGATTTGTGCCTTTTTCTCTTTTTTGCTGGTGGTATAGGACCTCAATAGGCATGTAGGAATGATTCAGCAGACCCTATGAATTTCTGAGTGGTTTCTTCTTATCGTTAGTGCTTTAGTTTGTACTAGGAAATTTTGCTGACATGAAATCTTAATAATGTGGAAAACACCGCTAATAGTGGTGTTGGCATATATATTCTGTGTAACCCTGAAGCACACGTTATATTTGGGTTTTCTGTCGTAGAAAATCTTGACTGATTTGTTAGTCAGCTTTCCAAGGGATGCATGTAATTTTGGGGGACTGATTGTCTGACCCTTTTTAACGTATTGTGTTCTGGGAATTGCGAGAAATGATACGCTGTTGAACTACATTCCTCTTCTCAAAAGGAGATTGATGCTATTTTCAGTTAAGAACCAACCAAATCGATCCATTTGACCCGATTTATCTGAATTGGATCGGTTTTATATCATAACTGGTCCAGTTGGTTTTATTTAACTTACCACTTTGACTGGTTATAATCAATCGGTTCAACTTGATTTTGGCCGGTTATAATCAACCGGTCCTCGTTCTCATCTGTTTCCACCAACTCTTTATGCTGCCCACCCATACGCAAGCTGTTCCCCACTGCAACAATCACGCCCAATGCCTTCACCCACAAGCATCCCCAGAAGCCGTTTGTTCCAGATTTAAGTTATTTTTTGCTTTACTCTTGTAAACACGCACGATCCTTCTCTTTGTTTTCCTGTTCCAGATCTAAATTATTTCGCTGGTGTAATTGATTTCTGCATTTGTCTTTGTGTTTGAGTTGTCTTTGTTCCAAATTTACATTGTCATGTGTCTGTGTTTGCTTGTCCACATAGAATTTATTTTATAATTTTAAAATAGTGTTTTAATATATTATGTTATATAATTTTTATTTATTTAAACTCCATCTCAAAAAATTAATAATAATATAAATTTGATATAATAATTAATTTATTAATTATCATAAATATTAATGAAACATGTAATGTTATTATAAAATTAATTGTATGAGTTGATGTGAATTAATAAAGTATTTAATATTATTATATAATTGATTGTATGAATTAATAGGACATTTAAAGTAATTAACAAATTAATTGAAATTAAAATCACAAAACTTGTGCACATCAACCTCCAACTTTACCATCATCTCCTTCCTCAAAATCCAAAGTCTCCAGTTTCCTTCTCCCTTTCTCTATCATAAAAGTTTCAATCTTTTTTATTCTGTGGTGTAAATGGCAAGCAGCAGAGAACCACTCTCGTACGCCAATAACAACAGCCACCCATCATTCTCATCTTGATTGTAAAAATAAATATATGATTAATATATTAGGTTAAATACGCCATACGTTTTAAGTCAGTTTTTGAAATTTAAATCCTTATAATTTTTATGTGATACTTTAAGAAAATAACAAGATTAATAAAAATAGTTTGAAGTCCTAAAATATTGATATGGAAGTGTTACTAAAACTTAATACATTTATGTTTTCTAACTAACATAAAACACAAATTATAATAACGTTATTTCTTAGTTTATTTAATAGTCTATTTTAACCACAGTTTTAGATATCATTTTTATCTCTTTAACATTCTTGTTAGTATTTAGGACCAAAACCATCATGTTATACACCATACTTATTAATGTTTAGCAATTTTAAAATATGAAGTATAAAAAATAATTTAAATTTTAAAAATTAAATTATAAGCCTATATGGCTTGTAAAGAAGGGCTGACGTGTTTGATCGTAAAGCATACTTGGTGCAGGTTTAGTTGTTACTGCGCTCGTAAATCGGAATCAGTGACATAAGCTAAAGAATGTTATTTGTTTCTCAAGGATCGATGTCGGCAACTCATTATCTCTGGACCGCCATTAAAGGCATTGGCACTGTTTATAACCTCAGATGCCAGATAGAAATTTTTTTTTTTTCCCGGGGTATAGAACAAATGGCCAGTCACCGGTAGATGGTAAGCATAGTGGCTGCCATGCGTCTGGTTAGGTCATCAACTTCATTTCCCACTCCTGTATTCTCCTTGTTGTCTTCATCAATTATGAACTTATTTTTGCCAGCGCCCTGCTTCCTGAAATGTTCACACACTTTCAAGTGCTGTTTCTGCCTCAAGATGGGATTTGCCACTTCCTTTCTACTGGTCATCTTCAACGTTCCTGCTGATTGCTGCTTTCCATGTCTTGTTTTGCTCTGCGCTCCACTGATTTTGTCCATACCACCTCTAGTTTTGGAAGTGTTTTGCGGTGAATCAGAGTGATGAAACTTGGGACCTCCGCTTACAGCTGGTTTTTCCTGTAAGAAAAATGTTGCAGTTGTATTTCCTTGAGAAGGCATTTATGATATATTAATGTGAAACAAACTGTTGTATATACGCACTAACCACGTCAAAATATCCAATCTTTGGAGATGGGTTTCGTAGACATGAAGGCTTTTGGTGTTTGGAATCACCAGGGCTAGTTCCCGTAAACATTTCGCCGGTCTGTAAATGAGAGAAATTTCCTTCTCGAAATGCATTTTCCAAACAGGACCGATGATAACGTTCTATCTTAAAATCTGATGCTTGTGAAGCATCATTATCAAATAGAATGCCTCTGCGTGCAGCAGTTTCAGTATTGGGAAAAGAACTATTAGATCTCTGGCCTATAGAAGGTGATGACGATCCCAATGGCAATTGACCATCAGAATTAGCAGGTGGTGTATAAGAAGACCCCAACTTGGGAGTAGACCACAAACTGGTAGGGTCACTAGAAGCGATTTGTCCAGTAGAATTTTTCAAAGGAGTTCTTGAGGGGGAAAAAGAAACAGCCCGATTGGAACGAAAAGTTATCTCTGGAGTCACTAGCGGAGATTTATTAGTAAAATTAGATGAAGCACAACCAGACTTCAGAAATTCAGTTTTGCTGGTGCGCAAAACTGAGGGTGATTTTGTTGGTAGAGGGATGACGCTATATGCGTCCTGCAAACAAGTTTTCTTTGGCACAGTCGAGTTGTTCCCTGCAACAATATCAGAAGTTGGCATCCATCGGACTAGCATGCTGCAAAGGATTAATCAAAATATGCATGTTTCTTACTTGATGTCAGTCTTGCAACTCTCGTTTCCATTTTATCATGGTCTGAATACAAAGAAGCTCTTTTTCGGGAAACCGCTTGAGGTGGCTTAGCATGACTTGATATCTTCGGAGGCCTTTTAGATCCTCTGCAGGCAGCGACCTTTTAAGTGACCAACAAAAAGTTTGAATTTAATGTTAGTCAGTTTCATTCACTTGTCTCCATCACCGTAATACAGGTAGACTTATGCACTCACTCTCCAGGATATATGCAGCAGCTTAAGTGGGCACATTAAATAGCAACTACATATCGCTAGAAAAGACCAAAGAAACTATTGCTTAATGCACTTTAGCCATACCAGATGGTGCAAGGAAGTACAACATCCAACACTACAGAGACAAGGTAATGTAAATGGAGACGATAACTTACTCTTACTGGAGTCGAATCGTCTGACACTTTTGAAGCTGGAAGCATAAATTAACATCAGACGAAAACAAAGGTGAGGGGAGTACAACAGTTGTGAAATTAATTAATTAATTATGACCCCAAAATCAATTTCTACTTTCCTGCATACAAATAAAGCAATTGGAATGTAGAAGATCAACAAACTCACAGTGGCCTCTCTGCATTTCTTTTCCACTTCTTAGTTTTTGGATGGAAATGGCACCATTTAATGAGGATTGACTTGATTTCCTCACGGATACTCTTATATCATCAAAAAGATCATTCTCAAGTCTTGCAAGAGAATGGCTATCACTATTTCCTGTAGCATCTGACTCGGTAGATCTCCACATGTCTTCTTCTACCCCAGGAAGGAGATGAACTTCAGACGTTTTAAATCCTTTATTTACAATAGATAATTCTTCAGCATTCAAAACTCCTGAAAATGAAAATGTTTAGCATAAAATAAAATAATTTAGATGAGCAAAACTGAATTAGAATTTCCTAATTTAACAGTTACCTGCACTTGTGAAAAACGCATTATCCCACGCTAAACTTTTCCGAGCACTGCACTCACCGGTTCGGGGTTTGCTCTCGGTTTCAACAGACTCCGAAAACGGAGACCCGTGTTCCGTACACCCAACTAACTCTACTCCATCCACAATACTAAAATCAAGAGACTCAAATAATTCTTCTGGGTCAAGTACTCCTGCAAATATAAAAGAAGACGCCTTTGTGATTTGCTTGCTAAGAGAAGGAAATGGACATCAACATAAAGCAATTCAAAAGCAAATTGATCAAACCCACAAAGCGAACCTGGACTAGAGAAGAAAGCACTATCCCATGCCAAACTCTTTCGCAAATCACATGTTGGTTTGGATTGTGGAGAGTCTCCTTCCCTAAACCCAAGTTTATCCACAGAGTCATCCACACGCCAAGGGTTCATGGTCCGATTCCATTGGCCATCAACCTTCTTTCTATCATCTGAAACTCCTGCACAATTTAAGATAATTTAAGTTTCACACAAGTTAACAAAAACATAATATAGTCAATGTGCACAATGAAGAACAAAAGCCCATGATGGAATATTGTGATATGGAAACTCCAAGGAACCCACACTGCATTGAACCATATATTTCCACCCTGGGGACAATCATGAACTAGGTCTCTGTAAGAAGCGTCACCGTAGTTATAACTATTCAAGATCAAAAGTTGCGTCACAAACAAAAACAAAAGAAGAATCAAATCCTTGTTACACAAGCGGCCTTGTGGACGAGTAACAATTCAAGAATGAAAACAGAAAGATAAAAGATCCCCGAAATCCAATCAATATACGGAGGAAAGAATTATATATAATAGAGAAATCAAGTGAAGTTGGAGGAATAAACACTGCAAACTAAATCAACAATACATTAACATAGAAACCAAGAAAAAGATTTGGTTGCGACAGATAGAAAAGAATGAGAAGTCCGTTGTTACATGTTACGTAGAAAGAAACAGGAAGAGAACCTGGAACGGGAAATTCTTGAAGAACAGTTTCCGAAAGCATTGTTATGATTTGAGGGAATTCCTCCTTGTCCTCTTTTTCCTTTTTATTTTTAATTCAAGTCTACTATATTATATATAACAGAGCAAAAATTTTAAAATTCTAGAAGAAAGGAGCAGTTTGAGGAGTGATTAGTAGAAATGCAAATACTAATTAAATAACTGTTTTAGGACAAAAGAGCAGAATGAATAGATGGCTCCCCCTAATTTTGATTTTGATTTGTCTAAATAATATGACAAAGATTGATTGCCGCACTCGTTGTAATAATATGCAACCGTTGCAATCGCCTTATTCAAATCAAATCAAACCCTAATTAGCATTGTCCTATTAAAAGCCAATGTCAAATTTGCTACTATTAATGGCTCTTTTCATCTAATTTTTCTTTTGCATTATTATCATAAAACCTTCGCAAAATGCTTTCTATATTTGATTTTCTTTAACAAAATTCCATTGTTATCTTGACTGATTAATAAATATTGAATTTGACCAATGATTTTTTATGTTTTGATTTTGGGCACATAACCAAAAATAAAAATTAAAAAACTTTAGTTAAACAATAGTTGTCAAAACTGAAAAAAATTGCAATGAAAAGTTCAAACTTTGAATTTATAATAAAAATCACCTACTGTAAATGATTTTATTAATAGTGCTGATGTAATAAATATGTTAGTATGTATTTTTGATACGTAGAAAACACGTAGATGACACACATGGAATAATTTTTTTATATCAATTATTTAAAAAACCTATTTGAATAATATTTGTAAATAATTTAGTAAAGATAGTTTGAAACCATAATCTTACTTTGCTTTGAATCCCTAATTTTCCTTTCGTTACCCTTCCTTCGCCAGAAGTTTTTTGTTGCTGGCATCCATTTGCTTCCCTTATTGTCACACGTGTCATCGATTTGCTTCCCTTACCATCGCACTCGTTGTGAATTTGCTTTTGGATGATAAGTTGGTTAAAGATGTTGGAAATATATCGAAGTTGGTATAAGGTTACTTGTATAAATGAGTTCCTTACTAACTTGTTTCACTATTTCTATTTTCTTCTTGAGCTATTTATTACCAACTTAATTTCCCTTCATTTTACTTTCAGTTAATCAGCTTTTTCTTTTAAGAGGAACTATGTTCCTTATGATAACTAAGTTATCGAAATCTTCTAAATTTATTGTTCCTGAATTTAATATCTCATATAAATATATCTTCTTCCTTTTACATTTTCCATATTTTCATCTTAATCCCCTTTAAAAATCACTATTTACAATCTCTCTCTCTCTCTCTCTTCATCCATTCTTCACTACTAGTGACTCAAAACAGCCAATATTATATATCAATCTCTTATAACCATACCAATTTTAACTACTAATATTATCAAAATTGTCACAAAAATTGAAGAGAAGAATTGACGAAAAAATTCAAACTTCAATCTGTCACCTCCGATAGTTGTTATTGATCATCACCACTACCACCAATCAACTCGTTTTGATATTAGGAACAAAAGCCCTATGGCCTCGTCGTCAATAACCTCTTGAATGATCGCTGATTAATGGAAAAAGAGGTTAAGATTTTGAAAGCTTTTTCTTTAATTCATTAAAATATGTCAAGAATTTAGGTATGTTGCTTTCATGAAAGTTGTTCTACTCATTTAGAGCTTTTATTTTGAATAAAAATCGTTGAATTTTGAGACTTTAAATTTTTCAATGACTAAAACGAATATTCTAGTGATTAGAAGAATATTCCAATCGATGTAGTTACTATTCGGGCAATTTTTATAAATTTTTTAAAAAAACTATATAAATTATAATAAACATTTTTTTTCTTAAGAACTATAACGATATTCTCAGAAATTTGTGAATAAAAAATCATAGAAAGTTTAAGAGAAAATAGAGGCAATAACTTAATTTCATAATTAGAGTACTTTAACAATGCAGATGTTACCTAAGTTGTTAATTAAGCCTAATAACTCCTATTTAGCTTTGATCAAGATATTTGCATTCCTATTTAATAGGTTCATTAGAGTTAGGACTCACATCATAAGGCTCCTACAGATGAGCACACTTATCAAGTAAGTTCATATCGACTTATTATTATCATATTTGTACTAGCCTTGAATAAAGTTCAACATTGGGATGGATGACAGCATGTAGGAATGCAAATTTATATTCATTTGCATGTACATATATATATGGTAAATATATATATGCAATATCGTGTACCCTCTCTATCATAAGTCGATATGTAAATATCATCGAAATATTTGAGTTGATAAGTTTGGGTTTGGATGCTACATACATGAATTAGTCATTTCATAACTGAATACTTGTTTAATGAAATTACATGATTGATATTCTAATTGTGTGTTGCTGTGTTTGATTATGAGGAAGGAAAGATTTGTAGAACGTGTCAACTGACGGATATGCATCAAGACTGGATGGGCATTAGTTATGATTATAAGAGTTAGCGTTTTTTTAATGATATTGAGATTTGTTATGGGCCGATCTTAGTTGATATTTAGCTCCCAATTGGACCCTTATTTGTTACGTTAATTATCGATACATTTATGACCTTGGACATATTGAGCGAGAGCTGGTCTATTGGTGATGCTTGGCTTTACACAATCCCTTTGGATTAAAAGAGCCTTATGGTTATATAAGCATAGGAGTATGACTGAGCCGTTGGTGATACTTAGCTCCCCGTAGCCATTCAAGGTTTAGTATTAGAAGAATTTATCCTTGAAGATTAAGGTCCTATATATATTCTTTCCCACGATTAATTGTGTAGTTTATGTGATTATATATACAGTATGATGCGCGCAAATTTTTGTATTAATGCATTGTTAAGAATATGACATTGGGTATCATAGGGTGATGTAAGCTTACTCAACGAGGTCTAACTCCTCTCAACACTCTTCTTTTCATGTCAACTATCACTGACTTTATAGCTGTGACTTCCAAGATGTGTCAGTTGCAGCCTACTTACGTTTATTTATGCTTTTAATTTATTTTAATTTGTTTTTTTACCCTAAAGTTTGCAATGATAGGATTTAGTGTGTTGTAAATTTTCTTTCTAACGCATGCTAATATTATTATATCTTTATGATGCATTATATGGACCTTCTGTGTTTCATGTTATTATTCATTTTTATTTGATTCTAAACTTATTTTGTCATTAAGAGCAAGCTTACATATGATATGAGGTTTTGGCTAGTGACACCGAATCCTTAGTGCATCATCTAATTAATGACTTTTAAAATAGAGTTCTACATGTGATTGACTTATCCCAAGATCTATCTAGATAAGTCTGTTACATATTGACTATTTGGTTCATGGGTGATGCTAGATTTTTAATGGCTCTGTATGTTGAGGAACATCACGCACATAAATCTTAATAGTAAATAGGAAATAAGCATTAGTAATAAGTGAAATCATGTGAGGAAATAGAGCAAAGATAGATGTTTCTTTTATTAGAGTTTCCATGCTCTTCTTCATATCTGAGGGGAGGTGGAGCTATAAAAGAAACCAAAGATTAAACACTATTTTCCTTAGTCATATGATTATACCTTAGTTATATGATTATAAACCCATCTTTTTTTAGGCTTCAAGAAACTTTATCCTCCTCCAAAGCTCCACCTAAAGGGATTTCAAAGTTATTGGCTTCGAAAGGAAGGAAAACCTTTAAAACAGGCATAATACTTTAAAAGCTAATAACTCTCCCTATAAAACTTAAAACTACATCACTTCTGCTAGAGAACCTAGTTAATTTAGCTTTTTTTTTCATGCTTCTCCCCAAAAGTCCCATATCAAATTATCAAGTTAAGAACACGATGTTTTACGAGTAGAAAACCATTCATTATATAAGTAGAAATAGCTTGTTTGACGCTTTTGATAAGAGGTGAACCTCCTTTTCTAAAAATATTATTTTCTAACCCATCAAGTGCAATAATATTAAGTCAATGTTCTAAGTTGTAAAATAGGATTCTTGACTCTGTCGATCAATTTTTGAACATCATTATCAAGTTAGGATTTATTTAAAACATGAACTATGGTATGATATAGGTCATCTTATTGATAGCTTGCGTGTCATATGTTTTCCATGCTTCTTTCATTCTAACCTTGAAGAAACCAAGATGGTAGTAGAGGCTTTCTCTCCATTTTAATGGTTGAGAGCTATGACCTTTTCACAAAATTTGCTTTGAGAACATATAGTTAGTGCTTCTTAAAAAAGAATATTCACTGAGAAAAAATTATTGTCCATTATGATATCAGCTTACATATTTAGGTTGATTGCAGTTTCATATATGATATTATTAATTTATTTAATAATATCATAAATAAATAATAATTTATATATTTGGGTATGTTTATAAGTACCCTATTATTGCAATCTTAATACTATATCTACTATCTACTTGTATTTACTTTCTATTTTTGTGGTTTTACTAATTTCTCTAAAGAAACATCTCTCATTAATTTGGTCAATCAAATATATATTTTGTGGAGTGGCTCCAATGATGCTGATAAATAAGGCTAATCATTTAGACTAAACTGGTTTTATTGCAAGTCAAATTTTCTCCTACAGCAATTTTCAATTAAAGGAATTTGGTTATTTCTATGTACTGAGTTTAATAATTTCAAGATTAATAGGTAAGTGAAATAACATAAAGGATGTTGCTTGAGTTGATCTCCTCTTTTACTTTTAATACTTGTGGTATGGGTGGAAATAAAGTATGTAGCTTTTATTGCTCATACACTTAGTATATACTTCACATGAGAAGAGCACAAAGGTGTCATTAATGGATTAAAAAAATGTTGTTTATTACTATTTCAACAATTTAGCAGACGTTAAAAGTATATATTCTAAATTTTACTAAGATTAGGCATTATGTTCAATGGTAAATTTTTTAAAATTTTTTTTAAC
>JAOXYD010000136.1:11550934-11561778 GCA_028565735.1 Pinacopodium congolense
TAATGAGTTAAAGAAGAGACTACTGACAGAAGCTCACAATACAGTTTTCACAATTTGGTGACCTTTTTAACTATCACGATGCGACTAGTTTATCTCTAACGAACAACTTATGGCATATATGTATCACTCGGATCTACAGTAGTTGATCATTCAAATTTTGATAACTATACTCTAAGTAGGCTCAACCCTGATTGCTGGGAAATTCTGCAGTAATTTGCATGATTAATATCTTATTATGTGTGATGTGTTTAATTGTGATTATGGGGAAGGAGATATCTTTAAGACGTGCCACTTGATGGGTATGCATCAGGATCGGATGCACACCGGTTATAATTATGAAAGTTGCTTGTTTATGATATTGAGATATGTTATAGGCCGATCCTGATTGATGCTTGGCTCCCGGTCTGACCCTTATTTATGATGCTTATGACTTTGGATGCTTTGAGTGAGGGCTGGTCTGTTGGTGATGCTTGGCTCCCTGCAATCCCTTTGGATTAAGAGAACCTTATGGCTTTATAAGTATAGGAACATGGCTGGACCATTGGTGATGCTTAGGTTCCCGCAACCATTCAAGGTTTGGTATTGTAAGGCTTTACCGTTGAAAATTAGGGTCCTATAAATATTCTTCCCCAAAAATTTATTCGTGTTGATGATATGATTAGATGTATAGTATGATGTGTGTGTATTTTGTTATTCATGTATGATGGCATGCATAGCATTGAGTATCGTAAGATGATGTGAGCTTACTCAGTGAGGTTTGACTCCCTTTATTTTTTTCAAGTCAGCTACCATCGACTTCGTAACAGTGACTCTCATAGTATGTTCGCTACGATCTACCCACTTTTATGTATGTTTTTTTCCCCTATGTTCATTTATTTTGCATTATAGCGTCTGCAGTGATCGAATTTCTTAAGTTATAAGGTATCTTGTTAATACGTACTATTATAATATCATATAAGTCTTCTATTTTGAATTTATACTATTTCTAGTAGTAGGCTTACATGTGATCTAGGGTTGAGAGTCTCGGATCCCACGTGTTGGTCACGTGCCTATTTTGTGTCCTGAAAAAGTTAGTATCAAAGCCTAGGTTAAAGATTTACGGCTTAGGATGTCCTTTTGTTTGTCACTACAGACACATAGAAATCTATTTCTTTTCAAAGTACCCTTTCCGAAGTACATTTCTACTTTAATTGGTAGTATTGACCATTCTTTTGCTTTCAATTTTAGCATGAACAGACGTACTTAATTTCTTACTAGACTAGATCAAGAGAGTAACAATGAAGCCTCAGCACAAGATGAGGCTTCCGGCCCTGCCGCTTCAAGTAGAAGGCACGGTAGGCACAGGACGGTCCGAACTCAAACGATCCTTATAGAGACACCGGAGGTGTCATAGGGAGCCCTTGGGGCACCTGCATTTGATATGTAGGCATTCTTAGTGGGGATAGAAGCTAATAATGTTGTGTTTTGGAACCTGATGATGATGATGTAGCAGCAGTAATAACAGCTAGTTCCACCAGTTGTAGCTCCAGAACAGGAGAGGTTGAATATGAAGTTATCTATGGTATATTCAAGGTTTTGTCCAATGGAGTTTGATGGGACTAAATATCGAGAGACTATTGATTTTCTTGATGAGGTGGAGATGTAAGGCAGGAGGCTATACTATTATGATATATAGCTGGTGGGTCTGATAGAGATGTCTTTGCAAGGGGTAGCTAAGGATTAGTATCAGGATCATATCCTTCCATGTTTGGGTGCACTGATTTAGGGCACAGTTTAGAAAGAGATTTATAGACTATTTCCTCTCCTTTGCAGCTTGTGAGACACTCAGAACAGAGTTTCTGAACCTACGGTGTGGAGATAGGGCAGTGGATGAGTACACCACAGATTTCATTCGATTGAGTCGTTATGTCCTAAAGATTGTTTAAGATGAGTTGAGGAAGAACAATCAGTATGAGTTAGGGTTGGGACCTCCTTTTGTCAACATAATTATGAGTTGTCGAGAGAAGTTCTCTACCTTGGTGGATATGACCAAGTAGTTAGAAAGGATTATGGTTGAATAAGGTACTTTGTCTACGGAAGAGCAGAGTAGGAGGAACTCTGTAAGATCCTCTAGTTTTCAGCAACGACAGTAGTAGCAATTAAACTTTTCTCCAGGGTATAGCCAGAGTGGGAGTTCTCAACAGAGGGCTGTTCCAGCTCATAGAAAGGCGAAGCCTAGCTGTAAACACATAGGGGGATTCAGATTCACCCCTGGTACAGTTGGTAGCAGTAGTGGTCACATCTCAGGGCACAGTAGTTCATGCTCATCTTCTTCCGTTTGTTAGTAGTGTAGTAGAGTGCATCAAGGACCATGTCACATACCACCAAGAGCTTGCTACAGATGTAGTTAATATGGGAATTTGATCAAATATTGTCTTGTGATGAGATACCAGCAGTCCTCTTCTAGTGTGGCACAACCTTCATTTCAGTAACCACAAGGGGGATCGCAGTTTGGTAGTCAGCAAGGCCGAAGATTTGGACAGGGACAAATGGGAGGTAGATCTGGAGGCTGCAATCTACGAAAACCCTCTTTCTCTCAGCAGGTAGGCTAGGGCATTCACCCTTTCCCCTCAGGATACACAGGCTAATGCAGTGGTATTAGGTATCCTTTTTGTTTGTGGATTTGAAGCTATGGTTTTGATAAATTTAGGAGAAACTCATTCTTTTATGTCGCCCAACTTTGCTATGAGGTTAGAAATGGAACCATATAGGATGGAAGAATCTCTGTTAGTATCTACTCATTTGATTAATGCTATAGAGGTTAATTTAATCTATTACTCATGTCCCGTAGAAATTAATGGTAGGAGGTTGGTAGCGAATCTTATGGTACTGCTAGTTATAGATTTTGATGTAATATTGGGAATGGACTGGTTATCCACTCATTATGCCACCTTGGATGGTAGAGAGAAGGAAGTGATGTTTAGGACTCCAGGAGATGAAGAGTTTATTTTATGAGAGAAAGGAGAACTACTCCTTCTAATATAGTTTCAATAGTAGTAGCTAATAACATGCTCAGGCAAGGGTGTCAAAGATTTCTGACCTCAATCAGAGATTTAACTGTGGAGGGTTGCAGTCTCCAAAGTTTTTCGGTAGTTCAAAAGTTTCCAGATGTGTTTCTTGAGGATTTACCAGGGTTACCTCCAGAGTGAGAAATTGAACTTTGCATTGACTTAGTACGTAGTACAACTCCGATTTCTATACCATCATACAGAATGACCCATGTAGAGTTAAAAGAATTAAAGGATCAGTTATAAGATCGGCTGGATAAAGGTTTTATCAGACCTAGCGCTTCGTCATGGGGTGCATCAATTTTGTTTGTAAAGAAAAAGGATGGATCTCTCTGATTGTGTATTAATTATTGACAGTTGAATAAGGTGACTATCTATGGTAAGTATCCACTGCCTCGAATTGATGATATGTTTGACCAACTTTAAGTTGTTAGATACTTTTCTCAGATTGATCTAAGATCAGGATACCATCAGCTAAGAATCGGAGGAGATGATGTATCTAAGACTGCCTTCAGGACTCAGTACGACCATTATGGGTTTTTAGTAATGTCCTTTGGCCTTACAACAGCTTTCATGGATCTGATGACCAAAGTATTCAAGCTGTTCTAGGATAATTTTGTGATTGTCTTTATTAATGATATTTTGGCATATTCACAAACAAATAAGGAACATGCCAAATTTTAAAAATGTGAATTCTAGCTTGAGAGTGTTGCATTCTTAGGATACGTGGTATCTCAAGACAAAATTCAAGTAGACCCGAAGAAGGTAGAAGCTGTGATGAATTGGGAACAACCAAAGATTATGATAGAAGTATGGAGTTTTCTCTGGTTAGCATGCTACTATCGAAGATTTGTTCAAGATTTTCTAAGATAGCAACTCCATTGACCCGATTGACACAGAAGAATGTTCAGTTTATTTAGTTTGATGCTTATGAGGAGAGTTTCCAGAAATTGAAGGAATATTTAACTATAGCTCCAATGTTGGCTTGACCAACAGAAGGTGAAGGGTTTCAGTTGTACTGTGATGTTTCGAGGATAGGCCTTAGACGTGCTTTGATGCAAAATGGTAGGGTAATTGCTTATGCCTCCAGAAAATTAAAGAAACACGAACAAAATTACCCTATGGATGATTTGGAAATGGCAACAGTAATCTTTGCCTTAAAGATTTAGCGACATTACCTGTATGGTAAGACGTGTGAGATTTTTATGGATTACAAGAGCTTAAAGTATATATTTCAAGAGAAGGATTTGAATATGAGGCAAAGAAGGTGGATGAAATTACTAAAGGATTATGATTGTACGATTCAATATCATCTAAGAAAGGCAAATGTTGCGGCAGATGTAATAAGTAGGAAATCCTCAGGCAGTTTGGTGCATATCGTGGTAGAAAGGAGAGCTTTGGCCAAGGAGTTGCATGATTTGATGGATCGAGGTGCTCAGTTTTAGATTTCAGATGTAGGAATATTACTTGCTAGCATCAGGGTGCAGTTAGTATTATTGGAGAGGATTAGGATCACTCAAGGTCAAGGTCCTAAATTTTAAAAGCTTATCTCTGACGTTTGATAAGGAAGACGTGTAGAATTTGAAATTGATGGAGAATGTACCCTTAGAATGAATGGGAGACTGTGTGTTCTAGATGTAAACAACCTAAAGGAGGAGATCCTAGAGGAAGCATACTATACAGCTTACAATGTTCATCTGGGTTCCATCAAGATGTACTATAATATTCGGGATACGTATTTATGGGATGGTAAGAAGAAAGATGTGGCTGAATATGTTTCTAAGTACTTGACGTGTCAACAAGTAAAGGTTGAGCATCAGAAGCCCTTAGGTAAGCTACAATCATTGCCAATTCCTAAATGGAAATGGGAAAGGATTACGATAGATTTCGTGGTTGGCCTACCTTATACAAGAACCCAATGTGATTTAATTTGGGTGATCATAGACGGATTGGAAAAATCAGCACATTTTTTGCTGGTGAAGACTACTTATTCGATGTCCAAGCTCGCTTAAGTGTATATCGATCGGATAGTGTGCCTCTATGGAGTACCTATATCGATAGTTTCAGACTAAGGATCACAGTTTAGATCTTGGTTTTGGAAGAAATTATAGGAGGCATTGGGCACTAGATTGGATTTTAGTACTGCATTTCATCCTCAGACTGATGGACAGTCTAAAAGGACTATTCAAATTTTAGAAATATATGCTAATGATGTGTGTGATGGTAATTAGGATTGGCACTTACCTTTGATTGAATTTGCTTATAATAATAGCTACCACAGTAGGATTAGGGTGGCTCTATATGAGGCACTGTATGGACAGAAATGCAGGTCACTGAGATGTTGGGAGGAGGTAGTTGGAGGACCCAGAATTAATCAAGATCTCGTCAGAGAAGATTCCATTGATCAAGCAGAGGCTAGAGACAGTCATTAATAGATAAAAGAGTTACGCTGATCCGAAGTGTAAGGAACTCGAATTTCAAGTTGGAGATATTGTATTCCTGAAAGTATCTCCTATAAAGGGTGTCTTGAGATTTAGAAAAGAGGAAAATTGTCTCCAAGGTATATTAGAACATATAAGATAATTGAGAAGGTTAAGAATGTGGCATATTGATTGGCATTGTCCCCAGATATGGCTCAAATCCACCTAGTATTCCACATTTTTATACTTTGCAAGTACATTTCAGATCCTTCTTATGTACTCCAACCGCAGAGCATAGAAATGAGTGAGAATCTGATTTATGAAGAGGAGCAAGTAGCTATCGTGGATTCATAGGTGTGGCAGCTTCAATCAAAACAAATTTCCATGATTAAGGTGATATAGAGGAATGATAGTATTGAAGAAACTACTTGGGAGACAGAACGAGAGATGAGAAAATTCGAGGACGGATTTTTTGTAAGAGGGAGAGAATGTAACAACCCGTTTTATATATAAGATAACTTCTTCTTCTTTTTCTTTATCCCTACTTTCCTTTATTTTCATTTTAACCCCCAAGAGTTACTATTTATAAATCCCCTCTTTTCACTCATTCTTCATTGTTGGTGACTCAAACTGGCAAGTGCTATATACTAATATCTTCATGTCGATGAGTCCGTTACAACTATACTCATTTCGACCCGCATCGTCACTGGAATTGTTGCAATAATCGAGGAGAAGAGTTAGCGAACAACGTCAATTATCAATTTGTCACTTCTGGATGTTGTTGCCAGTCACCACTACCACCAATCGACTCGTCTCGATGTCAGGAATAAAAGTCCTCTAGTCTCGTCACCAGCTCCCACCTAGATTGCCGCCAATTGACAAAAATTTGAGGTTAGGGCTTAGACTATTTTTCTTCAATTCATTAAAATCTGTTAACAAACTGAGTATGTTGCTTTAGAGAGATTTGTTCTATTCACCGAGAGCTTTCATTTGGTATAAAAATTGTGGAATTCTGAGACTAAAATTTTTCGGTGATGGAAGGCATATTCTAATTATCGGAAGAATATTCCGGTCACCGAAGGTACTATTCTAATGACTCTTTCAGATAATATTGCACAAAATTTTTTAAAATTTTTTAAAATTATACTGATCATTTTTCTTTAAAGAACCATAGTAAGATTCTCAATGGTTTGCGAATTAAAAATCTTTGAAAGTTTATGTGAACATAGGAATAATATTCAAATCGTATACTTGGATTACTTTAGTAATTCAGGTGATACCTAGGCTATTATTTGAGTCTAATAATTTCTATTTAGCACTAATTAAGATATTTTTCTTTTGATTTAATAGATAAATTAGGAGCAGAACTAGTATTGCAAGACTCAGACAGACAACATCACTTACTAGGTAAGTTCAAACCGACTTACAGCTATCATATTCATACCAACGAGTGAATAAAGTTTAACGCTGGTTTATATGACCTAATGAATGCATACCCACATTCACATGCATGGGTATTTAGATATATATATATATATATATTTCTCGATACCTATATATATATATAGATGGTGATTACGTATATATATGATCACGTACTTGTTTTATCGCGATTCTATATATCTATATCGAATTATTTGATTTCATAATTGAATATGTGTTTAGTAATTTGAAATATGCATGAAATTCATTTCATAATTGAATATGTGTTTAGTAATTTACATGATTAATATCTGATTATGCGTGATGTGTTTGATTGTGATTGTGATTATAATTGTGATTGTGAGGAATGAGATATCTGTAGGACGTGTCACCTAATAGATATGCATCAGGATCGGATGCGCACCAGTTATGATATTAAGAGTTATTTGCTTATGATATTGAAATATGTTATGGGCCGATCTTGGTTAATGCTTAGCTCCCGGTTGAACCCTTATTTGTGATGCTTACGACTTTGGATGCTTTAAGTGAGGGTTGGTCTGTTGGTGATGCTTGGCTCTCCGCAATCCCTTTAGATTAAGAGAGCCTTATGGCTTTATGAGTATAGGAACATGGTTGGGCCGTTGGTGATGCTTAGCTCCCCGCAGCCATTCAAGATTTAGTATTGTGAGGCTTTACTCTTGGAGATTATGGTCTTACAGATATTCTTTCCTAATAATTTATTCGTGTTGATGATATGATTGGATGTATAGTATTATGATGTGTTTATTTTGTTATTCATGTATGATGGTATGCATAATATCAGGTGTTGTAAGACGGTGTGAGCTTATTCAATGAAGTCTGATTCTCTTTAACTTTTTTTTTTAGGTTAACTACCACTGACTTCACAGTAGTGACTTCCGTAGCGTGTTTGCTACGACCTACCTACTTTTATGTATGTACTTTCCTTATGTTCATTTATCTTATATTGTAGCGTCTGTAGTGACCAAAATTTTCAAGTTGTAAGATATCTTTCTGATGCGTACTATTATAATATCGTATGAACATTTTGTTTTGAATTTATAATATTGTTAGTAGTAGGCTTACGTTTGATTTGGGGTTGCAAGTCCCGAGTCTCACTTACCAATCACATAGCCATTTCGAGTCGTGACATTTTTATTTTTCGCCATTGAATTATTAGTAATAAGAGTCAATCACATGATCATAAATTTGGTGGTTTCCATAGTCATCTTTGTCAATATTATTTAAAATATACTAATAAATAGTTTAAAGACATGAGTAATTTAATCATACAGCCAACTACATTATCAATTTGGTGACCTTTTTAACTATCACGATGCGACTAGTTTATCTCTAACAAATAACTTATGGTATATATGTATCACTCGGATCTACGGTAGTTGATCATTCGGATTTTGATAACTATACTATGAGCAGGCTCGGCCCTGATTGCTGGGAAATTCTGCAGTTGCGATGGAATATACCGAAGGAACTGGTTCTCTGCCGACAAGTTCATTAACTGAAATTTGTTGATCATTCACTACATTTCTTTTCATAGTATGCGAAGACAAGTCCCTGTTGTGAAAGTTCCAAAACAACGCAGCAGCTCTTTGCCTTAATGACCCGAAATCAGTTGGCATTATGACATCCCATTGTTCGTAGATAAACATGGCTAAGTATATTAGTAGAGCTAAAACTGAAGCTACACCAGCAATCAAAAAGAGACCCCAGAAACTTTCGATACCTAGGCTGTTGGAAGAAGTAGAGGTGCTTGGATCAGGACAACTTGCTTCTCTGCCAAACCATTTCTCTTCTACTTTCTTCATTGTTTCTCCTTCTGTCACGGCTAGAATTGCCCTGGAAACATCACTTACTATTGGAGAACCTCTAGGGAACACCTGAAATAATGATACATAGTTTCAAAAAACAAGCCAAACCCATATTAGAAAAAAAAATACAACAAGAGGAGAAGTTGAACTTACAAAGCCAAAACCATCGGTTTTAAATGTTGGCTCAAAGGTGGTATATTTGGAGCAATACTTTGCTAGAAACAATTTTATGTACGGTACTTCGTCGAATGCTGCAGCTATACCGCCATTGCCACTGCCTTTGGTCAACAGCGCGTCACATTCCTCCAAAGTTTCGTAAACCAAGAGCTTGGATTCGTCGAAACCTTGTTGTTTCAAGATTCCGAAAATGAATGAGCCCTTCTTATAGCCAACATAAGCACCATTCTTGATAAGTTGCTTCACATCAGTAACTGTGGGCTGGAGCTTTTGGACTGTTAGAAGACTTGTTAAACTGGCTGTGTAACTTTGTGTCAGAACCAACACAACGAAACACCATATTACTATGACGAATCTTGACAAATTACTAACTACTCTCTCCCCTGTATAACACCCAAGATAAAAAAGTTCTATATATTAACACATATAACTTCACGGGGAAGAATGATAAGCTAAGATAAACTAGATCAATGTTGCAGTAAGTCATCAAAATTTTCTAAATTATCTCAAAGATTAAAGGAAAATTACTATGCGCGAAGACCATTGTAGAGAAAGAAAACCAGAAACTAGTGCCCACTTGATACAGAGGAGGCCCTCGAAATTCTTCGTTTATTCTGTGCTCAAGAATCCAAACCACAAATCCAATAAACGCAAAAAGGCAAAAGGAGGTGAGCCAAAGATCCCAAGTTAAGGGCTTCAAGAAAATCCATGCATTTTTGTTCTTGTTGTCTTTGACAGGCACGATCAAGGATACTCCAGATTCTGTATATGGGAGTGTAAAGTCGACATAATTGG
Organism: Pinacopodium congolense; assembly: GCA_028565735.1. Lineage (NCBI taxonomy): Eukaryota > Viridiplantae > Streptophyta > Magnoliopsida > Malpighiales > Erythroxylaceae > Pinacopodium > Pinacopodium congolense. Next base: position 11,560,643 of record JAOXYD010000136.1, read on the forward strand.
ATCTGTTTAATCTGATTGTCACATCTCCCACTACAGCATCATACTTCTGTTAGTAGCACTCAAATTCCAAAAATGTGGTTAGAGAAAGAAATGAAATGTGTGGCTGAAGCCGATTTGACATTTTAATGAGATATCAAAGAAAAAATATTATGATGATCTAGGCTTTACCCGCAAGTATACTTGATAGACCAGATCATTGTAAGTTCCAGCCCTTCTGCCATCAGGGAGCTCGAAAGGGAAGTAGTCGAACGGCAAAGCATAGGGCAGCAATTTCACTACAGCTTCAAAAACATCGATGCAGTAACCTTCAACGTTGGAGGAGTTAGTAGTAGGGTCTTTAGTCACCTTTACAAATTCAGTCAAGTCATTTCTTACTGGCACTCCTATTCTCAACCTTTTGCCTTTTGTAGGAATCTCCCAACCCCTGGGGATAGAAGTTGCTTCTCCTGGCCATATAATAGGTGCAAGACTGGAATTGGATGAAGAATACGTTCTTGTAGTGGTGTTTCCTGGTGTAATCAAATTTCTGACAAGTCCATTTTCTGCTTTCCAAAATCCAATCCCTCTAGCTCCATCACCATTTACATTGATTATCTGGTAAGGCAATGGCTGCAGGTGCCCATTAAGAAAGCTGAAATTTCCTGAGAGGCCTTTGACATTAGTATCTGACAATGCTTGAAGAAGGTTCGGACCAAACAGAGAGACTCCAAAATTTCCAAGATCAGTTGAATTACTAGAAACATTAGGCTTTTGAAAGCCTAAGTTAGTAGTTCCAGCTTTCTCAACAGCCATCGCCAATGTTGTCGTAGCATCATAGGCCCATAAATCATAAACGTTCACATCAGCATCGACCGTATCATGATTTTCCTGCATGAATTTCCTTTTAAACCGATTCTGAAAAGTCATTAGCTCTTTAGTTTTGGGAACGTACGATTTCACTCCTAGCACACCTTGCATGGAATCAACAACTGAAGAGTTCATGGAACTCAAGAAATCAGCCAACCCATCAGTGATAATCCAAACGTATCCAGGACTCATCATTCCAATCTTGTTAGCCATGACGAAAAAACGAGAGCCAAGAGTAGGAGACATATGCACAATAAAAACTCTAGTCTGCATAGTCATTAACTTATATA
>JAOXYD010000136.1:11568493-11579842 GCA_028565735.1 Pinacopodium congolense
TTTGAGACCTAGTCTGGGACGTCGTAAAGATACTCTTTGATTTTTGCTGCATAAGAGCAGACTACTTCAATAACCTGGACCATGATCTCAAGTCCTTGAAAGATAAAGTAAATGAACTGTAGAAGAAAAGACAACAAGTTGAAACAAGGGTGAGACTGATGCAAGACCACATTTGATGACAGCATACAAAGTTTTCGACTGGTTCAGTCGAGAAAAAAGCATGCAAAACGATGCAGTGGAGATCGCCAAAGAAGGTGAAGAAGAAATTCAAAACAAATGTTTAAGATGGTTCTGTCCCAAGCAATGCTTGTCATTTTATGTTGTGGGCAAGAGATTAAGTGAAACACTCAAAGAGGTGTCTCAACTCATTAAGGAAATTTCGATTCTGTAGTTGAAAAAAAACCTGGTGATTCAGGAGATGAGATACCTGTGGACCAAACCATGGGCATGACAATTTCAAGGCAATCTGGGAATATGTTATAGACTAGACAATAGGAATCACTGGAGCATGTGAAATGGGTGGTGTGGGTAAAACTACCCTTTTAAAGAAAGTAAATCAATTATAATATATACATATATATATATATATATATATATTAAAGCATGTTTATAATACAAAGTAAATCAATTATAATACATTTATAATTTCACCTCATGCATATATTAGTCCTTGGTTTCTTCATCATATTCAATTGAAAATTATAATTCATCTCAAAGAACGTCTTAAGCTTTGGAATATACTTATTCAAATTCTTAAATCCTTTTCAAATTTTAGCAACATGTTCATCAATTGTTTTTAGTCCTACTTTCACAATAAGATTACAAATATGACAAGAATATCTAACCTGAAAAAAACTATTGTAAAATGATGAAGCATTTATGGTAAGGTGAACTGGAGAAAGCTGAACATATTGTCACTATAATAAGCATTTTGTAATAAGATTGATAAAATCTTTTATCAACCTTCTATTAGGTCAAGTGAATAGTTATTTTATTCACAAATAATGATCCATCAGAAGGATATATCAATACTTTGAAAAGAATTAGCCTTTTTACAACTTCCATTTGCTATTGTTAAAATGAGCAATAATACATGCATATTCATCTTTTGATATTTCATTCTTCCAAGCATCAAAAGTCAAGCAAAGATAGCTAGAAGATTTAAATAACTCTTTTTGTATTGATTCTCTTTCTCGATTAGCATAAGACATCATATCACGTTTACAAGTAACCACACTAGTTACTTAATTTGTTAAGCAAGAAGCATGGCCATCACATATCTAAATGCATACAATTCAACAAATATGAAAGGAAGCTTACCACAGTATTCATCATATTAATGCCCTACATAATAAAATATGACCATATTTCATATTTAGCAATATACCACCAAAATATGATTTATTTCTAATCACTTCTTGTCTTTTGTCATTCTACTTTTTCATTGGATATTTTGTCAAATGAAGAAATAAATAAGAGGCACTGATTGTAGATTGAGCAAAAAATTCTTTATCACAATCTTTCAAATTTTCTTTTGTCCCCTTCTAAATCATAAATTTCATAACTTTTATGTTTTGAATTACTTGATCTTTTTCTTTTTTTTTTATGAGTCATCATTAAATCTTTCATTTAGTAGATTAGAACTTGCCATTGTTATTATGATTATTGCATTAAGAAATATTAATTATTTTGCAATAAAAATAAATATATATAATGACAAAAATTATAGTTAATATAACATTTACATGATTTTCATTTGTGTGAAGAGCAAATAAATATTAAACAAATAAGAAGGGTAACCAACTAAATCCTCAACTAAATAATTGAAACAATTGGTTAGACGGAGTTGACATCTTTACCATAGAAGTTTGTTGTCAATATGATGCATGAGATGAAGGGTTCATAGCTAGTTTATGCTTAAATCAATGTTCTAATTAAAAATATCAAATAAAAATTATCAAGCAGTGCCATGTGACCAACAAAGTCTAGACAAATGGAAATGATTTATCACCCTGAATATATGTAGCCACAAAAATAAAATCCAACTGCATTTATGTTTGAAACAAATATACACGACTCAGAGGAAATCAGCAGGGAATCAAACATACTTTCTTGAAGGGATAATTCAGACTCGCATTTAATTTTTCGTAAGCAACCTCTGAATGGAGATTAAAATATTTTTGTATAAAAAATAATTAAAAAAATAACACATACAAAACTTCCTTTTTTTTGTTTTTTGTTTTGGTTAGACAGAGGTGAGGGCCAAGGGCTCTCACAGGGAGGCAACCAAGTCTAATCCTTTTCAAGGATATTCATGTTTTCTATTGTCTTCTACTCTTTAATGGTCGTACGAATGAGAATTTATTAGATAATAATGACAGATTAACTTAAATTTAAAATATTTATAAATTTGAGTTTGGTTGGATTTTTAAATTTTTTTTGTAATCCAAATCCATCCGTTAAAATTTTTGGACTTCTATTTTAAATTTAAAGTTTAATCCCTGAGCCTATTTTTAAAACTTGAACTCATTAATTTTAAGAATGAATCCATATAATTAAATGGGTTGGAAAATGTTATTTATATTGACTTCAATTAATTCTTGACTTTTAAGTGAATAAGTTGAAAAGTAAATTTCTGATTGTTAATAACACTTTATGTTCTACCTTTAAAACGAATGACTTGAGGTCAATAAACCCCAGTTGTTACGCCCCAAGATAAATGTGTTACGGCGGAAATGGTAAAAGATAGGAAAAGGTTTAGCAGAAAAAGTGACTCTAGATAACTCCATGAACTGGCGCAAAAGAAAGGAGGTATAATTTAATTTAATAAATTTAAGAAACGCTTAGTATGCAAACAGGTGTATATCTTTTTCAGTTCCCATACAAACTAAAATGCCACACAGCTAAGCACATAGCTAAAAGGAGACTATGTATACTAATAATTGAGAGAGAGAGAGAGAATATAAGAAGAGCATTATAAGAAGAAGATGCAGGCTTTAATGGAGCAAAGTTCATGGGAAGCCATAAAAAGCAACCCATAAGTCATGGGTAGATATTACATGACTTCTGTCACATTGTTATTTTTCCCTGCAAGTAGTTCCCAGCCGAGACGTTAGGGGGAGAGAGAGAGAGAGAATGAAAGAATGTTATCAGACACATAGGATATCATAATGATAAATAATTTTTAAAAAAGATGGAAAGAAGGGCCACAACAGATCCGATAATATTGTTGTTCTGCAGCAGCTACCATTACCATCCTCTTTCCCCTCCACTTTCTTTTTTTTTTTTTTTTCCCCTTTTCTGTGTTATTGCCATCTAAGTGGCTCTTCTTAACCAACCTTTGTAAAGCTTTCTGCTGCTGTCCCAAGTTTACCTATTCAACAGCCAAGCAAACTGTCTTTGTAATATCAGTTTATAATTCTAAATAACTTCCCGTCAACCAACTGATAAAAAAAAGAACAAGTGTTTCAGTGAAAGTCCAATGTAGTAATGACAACAAGAAACAAAAGAACAACAGCCATTTTATTTCTGTTGTTGACATCAAAGAAAGAGGGTAAATAACAATGTGTGATGCATTTGACGAGAAAGCATTTGGTTCTTCTAAGCCATGTGGGTGTCAAAAGGTTGGCAGTTGGCAGTGGATCTAAACTCAATCACGAAGTCACGTGACACAACGATACTTTGTTGTCACATTGACTGACCAGGTTTTGTACGTGACCATGTGGACTGAGAACACACGCTTTAGGGAAAATATACGTGTGTGTGTGCGCTGTCTGAGTAGGTGCATGATAGGAAAGGTTCAATTACCGGAATTGGCAGCCATTGATGAAGGTCTTGGCATGACAGGTGGGACAGTTGGGACATAGCCCGCTGTTGTAGTGGATGATGAGAAGATGTGGGCAGGTAGGCCCATTGTCTGTGATTGATGGAAGTGATAAGCTGGGTACATTGGCATCAATGTATTGGCATCCACAATATGTTGCCCTGGATACAACTGAGAGAAATGCCCGTTCATGTAGGAACCCCCAGTGTAACTTAGCTTCTGTCCACCACCACCATGACGAAGTATCCGCTATTATACGTCAATTCTATTTCATATTCTTCTTAACAAGCTAATTATTAAGTAACGAAGCATTTCTTTATGACTAATTAAGGTAGAAGGAACATTTAAGAACATTCACGAATACAAAAAGCATGTGACTAAACCCCCAAACAATCTTATTTAGAGTGCATCGTAGGACAACTTACATGGTTGTTGTAACTAACATCGGTGGCAATGTAGGTCGGGGAGTACCTAAACCAAACAAAACACATAGCAAAAACAAAACACTCAACCTCTTACTGCTTTAGATCAAATGGTAATGGATCTATGATCCAAGAGATAAGAGGGATACCCATATATAGGAAAAGTCTGATGGTGCTGGTGGTGAAATGGCGGAGCCGGCGATCCCCCTGGGTAGTACCACTGCACATGATTTGCCGGAGCTTTTAAAGATGACCTTGGTCCGACAGTTGATGCTTCACGAACCAAACCACATTTACTTTAGTCCACATTAGATCCCCAGTTAATGGAGATCATGTATATACTGAAAATAAAAATTACTGATTTCCACCACCGGAGATGATGCTCATAACGGACCAACGCATAAAAGTTTAAAACTAAGATGAAGTAATCACGCATGATCACTTCCCCCGATCAAGATTTCAGATTACATTAAAGTTGACCTTATCCATCTTACAAAGATATGGTCCTTTTATATGAAGTTTCCTTTATTGCAGGGAATGTGATCCCCTTACTTGTAGAAGAAAAGAAACTCTTGATCTACGTACTTGCAGTGTATTGTAGGGTTACATAATATTGTATAAAAATGGAAATATATTATAAATGATGCAATTAGAATTTAGAACAAAGATGGTATATACTAGATTACCTTGTTGAGGAGGAGTAGTGGCGGTTGCGGACCTCGGCCGGCGAGCACCGAGTGACGCCAGATTGCAGTTGGCGCGACGGCCATTGATGATTGGCGTCGCATCCTCGCAAGCCTTCTTCGCTGCTTCAACATCCTTAAACGTAACCTGTGGCATAAAAACATAAGCAAACGAAAACGAGACAAGAAGAGATGCATTCATTCATACCCTGTGAGAAAAGTGAGAAGGCATATATAGAAGAATACGGAATAGACTTACAAAACCATAACCCTTGGATCTGCCGGTGACCTTATCGGAGATAATGACAGCCTCCAAGATCTCACCGTACTTTTCAAAGTGCTCTCTCATGGCCTCCTTTTGGGTCTCCCATGCCAGTCCTCCAACAAACACTTTGGTCAGTGTTGTGTCCCCGAATTGTACAATATTGTTGTTCATCGTTGTTGACGAGCCTCTTTTCTCAATATGTATATGTGTGTGTATATATCTTCTTCTTGTTGTTGGGGAAGAGTAGCTGTCTTGAGCTAAAATAAGATGACCGGAGGTTGTGATGTGGTATTGAAATGGGAATGACTTGAACAGAGAAGGAGAAGAGGAAGAGAGGAGAATATAAGGGAAGAGAAAAGGGTACGGAACGAGGTAGCGAGTGAAATAAAAAATTCAAAGGAAAATGAAGAGACAGACATTACAGTTGGACTTCTTACTATATATATATATATATATATATACACCGGTTAGATTAGAATGAAGACGATTAGTATTTACCTGGAGCTTAAAAACAACACTCAGACGACGACAATTTATGTGAAACTCAGCACCACAAACACTACCGGGAAGGAATGAATTATATCGTATTATTATGCTGCACACTCCAACTAAGCGCGTAGATGCCAACGACGTATCGTTTTTGTTGATTCGTTGTGACAAATGGAAAGTAAACAGTGAATGGCCAGTCTGTAATTGTTCATCGATGAGCTTGCATCTTTCTTTACTTTTTTTTGTTATTTATTTATTGCTTCAAAAGTTATTATTATTATTATTTATTGTTATAGGATACCGAAGTTTCTTTTTGCCATGTACGATCCTCATACAAATTAAAAGAATATGATCATATATACCAATCACTTAACCTTTGATAGATATGATAAAATCATAAATTTTGACGTTAATCCTTATGCCGCACACTCGCATCTTCATTATTTCAAGTTGGTCTATCTAATAGCTAATATATCGATTTTTACATGCTTGGAATTACTAACCTTTTCAAAATTGAATTGAATTGAATTGAATATCTAACAAATAAAGCGAGAAATTTAAAGTTCAAAGATTTAATAAGTTTAAAACTATCATAAAACCAGTATAGAATTAATCATCATATTAAAATAATATTTCAACCTATTTCAATTTCTAAAAGTTATCAATAAATTTTAATATTTAATGGGTCAATTTACTATTGAGCCAATCAATTTTATTATTTAATCCATCAATTTATAAATGAATCAATCTATTTAAATCTATAGTAATATATATATATAATTGAATAAATTTACTAATCAATTTTCAATTGATTAGATCAACTCAGCTAGTTTGATTTTCAATTGGCTTGGTCGAATCAAGCAGTTCAATTTAATTCAATCTATCTTGCCAAACTATATAGAGATTACTGATATTTGCTAGTGAGTGAATTTTGAATAAGCAAATAATTATATGTGTGTATAGCATTCTTCTAGGCTGCCATTAAGCGATATTTGTGGCGACATTTCCTAATTTGGTATTAGGATATACCAATTTATGAGTATATCATACCCAACATTATAAATTATACAATCGTCAAGTTGATATTTATTTTATCATAGGAATAATCTATCGATATCCAAGAAATTCCATCTGTGTCTATGGGCACATGTTCTGTGGAAGTAAATCAGTGGCCTAAATCGATGTTTCCAAATTAAATGAGGGATTAGCTATTCTTGTTTTTTTTTTTTTTGGGGTAAATGAGGGATTAGCTATTCCTTAATTCAAAAGTGTTTTCCCGAATCATAGTTCCTCTCGGTCTGCTTTTAGCCTTCTAGTAATGGGAATTTCAAGTCTTCAACCAAACTAACAAGGGAAATATTGAGAGCAATGAGTATTTGAAGAGAGAGACCATACGTATTGCATGGATTGAATAATACGATACACTGTAATTATTTGTAGAGAGTGGCGTCGCTCACGCGCCAGTATGATAACAGACAGCTCAAAGAACAGCTAAACGCCGTAATGGATTTGACGTAGGGAACTAGGTAGTGCCCACTGTTCTTAAGAATCAAGGAATGCATGCCAACTGTTTTTAGACAAAACTAATTAATTTATGCATTTTCCGTAGCAACTTTCGGTACATTGGAGAAGGAACCTGGAGTTGAAGAAGAAGTATTGTTCATATCTTTTTAGCTTATATGAAAATAGCCAATTTGAATATTCAAATTAAAAACATGTATAGTTTTGATTCTTTATTTATTATTTTAGTTTCTGTTTCTCTAAATATAGAAATAAAAAAATATTACGAAATATAACACATTAATATAATATAAAAATTTTAAAAAATGTAAAAACTAAAAAACAACATAAAAATTGGTAAAAATATTTTAAAAAAATAAGAAATAGAACTGAATTGAGAATAAATATAATGATTTTCGAACAAAATAGTGTTATCTTTGGATCAACATCACAATACATATATATATATATATATAGTGTAGTTGATAATCTGATATTTTGTTTTTTAATGCATATAGTTTTGATGGCCAATTGTTTCGAGCAAGTGCTAAATTTAAGATGAATAATACTCTGTGGGCGTTTTGTTATATTTGATAGTTGACACGGTCAAAGTCAGAATACGTCTGACGTGCATCAACCTCAATGCGTCCTTTGTCTGGATCACGTGGTCCCACCACTCTATCCACGTACATTAGGCCCCACTTCCACATTATTGATGGAACTCTGTCCTGAACCCCAGGCTTAGCTCCAGTCTGCGTTTGGCTTGATTGGAGCTTTCATAGAAAATCAGGAAATTTTTTTTTTGATTTAATTATAATATTAGAATGATCCGGATCACAAGAAGCATTCAACCTAATAATTCCTCCAAGTTTCAGTAGCCTTGGAATAAAAAAGAATTATCAAAAAGGCGGCTCATCTCCTAATTAGGGTTGCATAATATCTCCCAATTGGCAGATAATGATGTAAGCTCGCCTGGAAAACTTCTCTGCTGAGAATAACATATATATATATATATAATACAAGTTGTCAAAATCTGAAAGTAGTTCTTTTAAATAAAAAGAAAAAAAGAAAATCTAGAAACAGTGAATGCAAGGTTAGTGGTGTGAATCTCTTAGGCAAACTGGCATCACGTTCTAATATAGATCACATCGGCCACTACGACACTTGTTGGAATATGATATCTGATTAAGGAAGGAGATATTGAGGGGTGTTGTTTATGGTAAGGAAAGGAATCACCATCACCTGTGTGGCTGCGGTTGTTGGATGCACGAATACAACCTGTTTGGTTTGGTCTTGCGGTATGCCTAATATTTTTCTTCATCGAATACGCAATTAAGGGAGGTTAGACATGAACAATTTAGGCGTTAAATGAGGATATTGAAGACAATCTAGCATTCGTTGTCTGAAACGACAGTAATCCTCGACTATATATGTGACGTTTTATTCCTGTTTAAAGATGCCTTGCTCTGGTTTTTCTTTGTTTCACATAATGGGTTTGAGAGATGGAGTTGTGCCAGTGGTCAAAATACCTTTTGTTCATATATATATTCTAAGATAATGTGTATAGATCATAATAATAAGAGTTGAGAGTATGAATGATGATGGCCTTAATTTGTTCCGGTTGAAACGGCTCATTAGGGTTGAAGGAGCATTTTAGCCCACGTGAGCATCACCAATATGTAAAACAGAGTTTCCTCTCTCTCCCAGTGGAATCTGGAACATAACGTGGCCAGTTGTATAGCAAAAGAAAGAAGAAAATGAGAGCCTTTTCTTTGACCAAGAAAATAAAAAGACTAGTGAAAACAATTAACAGAAGATGTGGATTCTCTTTGTGAAGTTATTTTGCTTCTCAACAAGGGGTACCAGTGACGTGAGCTGGACCTCCTTATTCTGTGAGTTGGAAGATCATTGATCTTTAAGCCATACTCTTACTATTTTAGGAATAGCTGGGGGAACAAAGTTGGTTTTACAATTCCATAATTTTAAAAAATAATCTCTATCTTTGTTTTGGACTATTTGGATTCAAAATATGATAAGCATACAAATCTGGGTATGGAGATAAATTCGACTCGATCCAAGTTACTTCGGACTTTGTTAAGGCATGTGACCTTTTTGTATTTATTTCAATCCATCTTAGAAGGATCGAGTTATCCAAATTGTTAGCTGTAGAATTACCCCACCTTCTCTCGTACGACAATATAGTTCGCATTTGAATCAAATTGTGTGGTACGTACGGTATCCATTGTATTTGGAGAAACACAAAATCATGGTTACCTTAGGGACAGTTTTGTACTGTGAAAGAGAGGGAAGGGCCAAGTGGAAGTGAGCTGGATGACTGGAGCTCGTGCAGGCAACAAATGATGGTCACACGTCGTGAGACGTGGATATGGAAACCGATTGGATAATAGTTCCACGCGGATATGTTTTGTTCTTTGTTCCAGAGGAATTAGCTTAGCTGCTCCGTGCTGTTCCACAGGGCCCCAACACCATTAGCACCCCCAAAGTTTTCCAAGAGACACGATACAAAAATAGGTTCCATTAGCATGGCCGTCGTCACCACCTCTCCTATATCATTGCACGTGCTAGTAAAGTGGCTACCTCTACTCTTTTATATATATATATATATATATATCTCACGACGTGCTGAAGCCACCGGACGTTTGGGTGGACAACAATGACCCTGACTGATTACTCACCTTTCGTTTGAGCTCTGACTTGCACATGTCGTGCATTTTGGTAGAGCAACTACAGAGTGGGCTCTAGCTTCGAAGCCTTTTACCAAAGATGGACGCCACCAATCAGTCGTGCAACTTAATAATTGCAAGGATCAACATGTCGATGACATTAGGCCACGAACCACATACATTTTACGATAAAATTCACTATAAAGAGATAGTGTACAACAGAGGGAATTGCAGCCAGCTCAAAAACGATGAAACTCGCTTCATAAACAGAGGCGAGACTACAGGTACGTCTACAGGGATCTAATAGTAGATTCCACAACCAAGAATTAAGAAAAAATAGTTGTAAAGCACCAATGATCATCATTATTCCGCACATAATTAACACATTGTTAATCAAGCATGTACGCTAGAACATTTTGTGTATCAATACTTAGAGACAAAAAACAGGAATTTATGTCGTGTAATATCTTCCAATTCTATCAGTCTTTGTTTGAATGGTTAGGGCAATTATAATAATAAACAATAGAAATTTACAGCACTTTAGCTTGGGATTTACTCACTTCTGCGGATGAGGGCACCAACGCCTGAACCACCCCCATGAATACCAAAGCAAAGCCTCAAAAATCTATAGCACCTTGGTTTCATTAGTTTAAGACAATCCAAACGATGCTATGGTGTTGAAACTAAATAGTTCCCTTCCAGAATCCACCAATTCAGTAACAAGGTCGTTATAACTCCCCTACTCATTGCCTTGCATGGAAGGAATTATCATATGCTGCCCCTGTTGCTGTAATTGCTGTAAACGACAGGAAACGCATTAAGTATTACAATCACAAGTTCCTTATGAAATTAGATAAATGCACGCATATCCTTAAGGTAATTCCAATAATGAGCAAAATATAAAGTAACTGCAACAGTTTTGTCTCTGTGTTGGAAAAATATGCAAGTACAATTCAATCAAGCATCAGCAAGGCAAAACTGAATTTGATACAGTTTTTTCAGCAAGCATTCTAACATTCCACATATGTTGAAGAAAAATTAAGCTCACAGTCAAGCCATAATCCAAGTAACAAGTTAAATGAGAATAATTTCCTGCCTATACATTAGATGCTTTATCATGTATTCTCTGTTTCAGCAGCAGCAATAGAAATAAGGCAACTAAATTTGATACAATTCTAGTAGACTGGTATAAAAATACAATAACATAATTCTTGCTACATTCGACCTCCCCACTAATCCTCGAAACCCACTCTCATTTCTTGTCTCGACATATGTTACATACCTACACCTAATCTGCCATATGGAATTAAGAACAAACACCTTTTGAAATTTGTGTAAGAATAGGATTAGAAAGTATAAAAGAAAGCTCATAAAGATATTCTGTATGGCTCAAATAGCAGGTAATATGGGTTCCTATCAGCTAAGTGTTATGTGCCCTAGCGTAGGATCTAGTCACGGGTCGAGACACGGAGAAAGCCCTCTG
>JAOXYD010000136.1:11579984-11593045 GCA_028565735.1 Pinacopodium congolense
GAATCAAATCCCAAAAGTTTAAGTCCTTAGAAACCTTCATGAAATCCAACTCTAACTCACTAGCCAATACTTTGATATGTAAGAGGATAGTAGTATTATAGCCCTTGGGAAGGAGTAATCTCCATGCTCTTATTCCTAGTGACAATGCATCTGACAACTACACACACCTGAACTTCACAACAAATATTGAATGCAAGTTTATTGTCATCTCTAGCTCATTTGATCAATTTTCTTCTCTTAAAGTTGATCTTCCTCTAAAGCCTATCTTCCTTCGTACAAGAAATATGGTTATTCAGATGATGCAATTAAGTACAATTGGAGCTAATAGCTAAATCTGCTTTCCATTATAACAAATTGCAATTCCATCCTTTCATTTTGCTCAAAATTTGCTGGATAAAACTGAGAGAGAAAAAAGACAGTATCACCTGTGGAGCTATGTAGTTCAACGATCCCTGAAGAGAAAACTGTCATATTTGTCCAGAATGACCACAAGAAGAAAGGATAAATTAAAAAATCATTGATATGGTCTTGAAAGAAAAGGATAGCCCCAGCTTCACAATATTTACTTCCAGAGAAATGTCAGAAGCAAATGGTCTATGAACTTGCCTGTGGGTTTTGAACAGGCATGCCTCTAATGGCATCTCTTTTAGAAGGTCCATCTCCAGCCCGAGCAGATCCCTTGGCGTCACCCTGCCAAAGATTGTATTACCAATTAACTCGTTACTTAAAAGCACTCCAAGAACTGCTTCACCAAGAAGAAATTATATTTTGGTTGGCATGAGAAGTTTTGTTACCTCCAACTGTGACATCATGACATCATAGTTATACAATGCATGCAACCAGAGAGTGCCAGCAGCAAATCAAAAAAGAAAGAATCAGAAGAGGAGAGTTTATATAAAAACAAAAATCAAAATCAATCGACCCATAAGTATAAACAAGAAGCAGCATAAATGATGAAAGGAAAAACAGATGTTCCACAAGTGACAAGCCATTTACCTCCCTGTACCTAGCTAGGTACACCTTAAGTGGCTCAATATAATCCTCAAAACCTAACGTTGCCATTGCCCACAATAGATCATCCCCATTGATTGTCTTCCTCTTCTCCTTTTGACACTTATCACTTGCCCTTAAAAGAAGAAAAGAAGAGAGAGAATTGATGAAAACATATCACAAGACCAGAACCTGAATCCAAAGCAGTAAATTTCTGACATCACCAATTGGATAACCCCAAGGAATCTATAGCTCCAAGCACAAACACAAAAAAAAGAGAAAAAAAAAGATTAAGCCGCAGTTCTGGAAAACAAACTAATTTCAGAACTCTCATAACCCAAAACACAGTGTAGATTCCAAAAGTTCACTTATAAACCAATACAAAACCAAAAGAAGACTTCAACACAAGAATGTCAACGCAACAAGAGAACCAAACTCATATAGGAAAAACCAAAGCTATCCAAAGAAAAAACCATTCTTTTCAAAAAAGCACAGTAATAACTCATTGAACAAAAGCCCAAAACTCAGCAATCAGATTTTGGACAAAACTCCACTGATAACCGGACAAAACTCCACTGATAACCACAACTTACCAAAGAAAATTCACAACCCTAACAAAAAACAAAAGGGACCAAAACTAGTGATTTTGAAGCCTTACTCGCTGGTTATGAAGCTGATAAATTCAGAGACACATTCCTGGACAGTATCCTTAGCGTCTTTAGCAATCTTGCCATTAGCTGGCAATGCCTTCTTCATGATCCTGCTTATGTTAGCAATTGGTAGGTACCTGTCTTGCTCCCTCACACCCGATTGTGGGCTCTGCTCACCACCACTCTCGTGGCTTCCACCCGCTGGACTTGTTGGGTTGTCTGCCATACTGCGAAAGCCACAAGATTCAGGCATCCAGTATACAGGGATAATTATATATATCTATATAGCATGTTGATTTTTATTTCTATGGTATATAAAGGAAACCATATTTGGGTCAAGAGTAATCCTATTCCCCTATGCACCCACCAAGAATTCAACAATGGTGGATGAAGAGGAACTTCCTACTAATCTGAATTGCAAAACATGGAACCCTGTTAGATAAACACATTCTTATCTACTTAGAAAATGTAATTGGGTTTTCACAAAAATCATAGATGAATAAGCAACCATATTACAGCAATTCAACCTCACAAATACATGAAACAGTTACCTTTGTACACTCGTACATACATAAATACATGTACGTGTACATATACAAATTATTTCCCAGAAGAAAGAAGGGCACTGAAACTACAAACATTTCCAAAAGCAACTTTGCAGTTGACTCAGATCAGACCAAACCCCTAAAGTAGCCACAGAGAGAGACTCTCTTATATCAATCAATACTAAACCTCAAACAGACCTGCATGCCAAAAAGAATTCACGCATACATAAAGTTTCCATAATAACGTAGGAATTCGAGAACGCGACTAAGCTACAATATATGGATCCAATTAGACCCTAAACTACACAACGCGAACAACGAATGTGCATATACATAACACATACTACGGAACATCCATAATTTAGCCGAAAACACATGAACGTTTAACCGCTAATATAGAATGATAAAAAAAAAAGAAGGAAAAGAGCAGTAGAAAGTGAGAGAGAAGCATGTAAAGGTAGTGAAACGAAGTGTATTTAGAAAGAGCGAGATGGAGAAACAAATACCTGTAAAAGAAAAGAAAGAGGGAGTGGACGTTTTGTATTTGGCGCGAGGGAGTTGAGAGAGAGAGAGAGAGAGAGAGAGAGAGAGAGAGGATTGGTTGAATTGTTTAATTGAGAGTTAGAGAGAAGGGTGAGATCTGACGCTGGAGAAGAGGGAACCGAGGGCAGAGACGGAGGCGATAGAACTTTGTGATTCGATTTATATTTCTGTGTTTTAGTTTTCCTTTTTTTCTTTCTTCTCATTTTTATTTGTTTATCGAACACCGTTAGTTTTTCTGTTTGGGTCCCACAAAAACTTTCTGTTTAGTGTTGTGTTTCTGTCCCCACGCCCCACGGTTCCACCCATTATTTCGCAACTTTTTTGCTTTCTTTCTACCAGTTTTTACACACTTACATTACATTTACTTTTGTTTTTTACAAATATTTGATCTAAGCTTATGCAAAACATTATGATTTATTTATTTAAATATAATTATTATTATACAAATCCTGGTCTATATCTTTCGTTTATCAACACATAAATTATTTTTCATAATTATTATCATTATCATTTACATCATAATAACTTTTTATTTTTTCTTCACAAATTGTATCGTTAATTAATATTAAAATCATACTTGAAGTTTATTATTATTATTTGTAGTGTTGAAACTCACAATAACTATTTTTCAAGTGAATGACTGCTATTCTTGTATGCATTGAATAATTTTTTTAACCTAACAATTTGCAAATCACAAGGTCTAAATAAATTATTAGACGAGCTAATTGCTCACACCAAGCAAGAAGTACCCAATCCTTTGACTTCTTGCGTTAAGAGACTCTTAAAAAAGGTTAATTTCAACACTTTAATCATCCTGTAGGATTGAAGTACATCTATTACAACGTAAAAATTATTGATCTTTTATAAAATTTTTGCTTTTAATTTGTAAATGCTAAATTTTATAACTATCTATAGAGCATTTATTGTTTACAAGTTTTTAAAACTTGGTGTTTTAAACTCCATATAATTCTGGTTTTGTACTAAAAAGAGTGTATTTAAGAAATGTAGAGTCATTAATTACTCTCTATCTTTTCTAAACCTCATTTGAGGAGGAATGGAGGGCTTTGGCCGCTGTTAATCAAAATATAAAATCCAGACGTTTTAAAGGACGTTTGTCATGAGTGGGATGTACCCTTCAATGTCTATTTGCTACAAATTATGTTGCGAGCCACTGCATTTAATTTAGGCCCAGAACCTGTTCAGTGTTTATTAACTACAAAAAAATAATAGGAAAAGGTATAAAGAGAAGGGCCTCGAGGGTGTGCAACATCTATACAAACATTTGAGGAATGCATACAAGCTTTTGAACTGAAACCAACAGCATTATCTGCTACGCTGTCAGGATTGTGAACAAGTTATTGGGCGGACTATGGAGGAGCTCTCCTGTGAGTTTTGTAGTTCTCTATTTTTCTTTGTTTTTTTGCCTTTAATACTTATGATGAATGTTTCTTTGAAAGTTCATTAAGAGAGAACCTTCAAATTTCTTAAAACACAATAAAAGGAACAATAAAATTTTCTCATATATATTCAATTATAGTTCTGTGTACAATTTAAAAAAAATTAAAAAATTAAAAAAATAATTAATCTGAGGTCTACCCATAAAAATAGGAATCAGTATTCCTCATTAATAGCAGTTGCTAACAAATTCAGCCACAAAAATAGAAATCACTAATAATGAAAACATAAATTCAAAAAATGCAAAGAAATCTAGATAATTTGGCAACCTACAGCAATAAGTATCAAACCAACATAAATATCAAGCCCTTTTCCTTTGATAAACTAGTCCCTTAGCAAATTTCTTCACTTGTTTGCTCCTAACATCACCCCATCCATAAAAAATGTGCTTGTCCATAAGCACAAAAGAAGGAAATCTGAGCTTGAATAAGGTAAGATCCCCCTAAGAAGCTTTTGTAAGGGACAAGCCATCCCAATGAACCAAGACTTAAGGTTGGTTCTTATAAATCCGAGAGTCCATAATAGCTAGGGGAGTGGGCTATATGTCTCCTTGTGTGACAATAGGTAAAGAAGGTTCAATAGGAACAGTGGAACCATGGAATGGTTTAAGACAAGAAACATGGAAAACAGGGTGTAATTTGAATGTAATAGACAGATCCAATTTATAAACAATAGACCCAATTTGGTCAATAATCCGAAATGGACCATAATATCGAGGAGATAACTTATGGTACTTGGTTTTGGCAAGAGATAATTGGTGATAGGGTTTGAGCTTTAATAAAACCAAATAACCTATTTGATATTGAACTGCACGGTGTTTTGCATCATAGGTGCATTTCATAGTGGCTTGAGCTTGGAAGAGTCAATCATGAAGGTCATGCAAGATTGCATCACAATTTTGCAATTTGAGATCTACAACTTCAATTCTAGATGCTCCCAAACAGTAAGAAAACATGGTAGGCGAAGGACGACCATAAACAACTTTAAATGAAGTGGTTCTTAAAGAAGAATGGTAGCTTATATTATAAAAATACTCGGCCCATGGAAGCCATTGGAACCAACGTTGCGGTCTATCACTTGTGAAACAATGAAGATACATTCCTATTATGCTATTGACATTTTCAGTTTGGCTGTTACTCTGAGGATGATAGGCAGAGTTGAAAGTCAATTTTGATCCACTCAATCGAAACAATTCAGTCCAGAAAGAGCTTGTAAACATGACATCACGGTCACTTACGATTGTTTCCGGGAGGCCATGCAACTTAAACACATTATAAAAGAATAACCGTGCCACTTGGATAGTAGTATAAGGATGAGAGAGTGGCAAAAGATAGGCATATTTAGAAATCTAGCCACTACTACAAGTATAACAGTTTTACCTTGTGAAGGTGGAAGACCCTTGATGAAGTCCATACAAATATTATACCAGATTTGTAATGGAACAAGTAACGGTTGGAGAAGACCAACAGGCTGTAAATGTTCTGTTTTGTGCCGTTGACAAGTCTGACATTGCTGGACAAACTTCTGGAAGTTAGATTTCATGTCTTACTAGTGGAAATCCTTTGTAATACGATGCAGTGTCTTCTAGTATCCTTCATGGTGAGTATTATAGACTTGGCATAAAATAGAAGAGACCATATGAGAAGTAGACAAGAAGTGAACCCTGTTTTTAAAGAAAAGTAACCTATCTCTATAATCCCATGGTCCAACGACTTCTCCTTGCTGGAGTCAGTGGATAAACTATTGAAAAAATTCATAATGTTTTATCTTATCGCGAATGTCATCAAGCAAAAGAGATTAAAGTATGGTAAGGGTTGCAATGGTGCCCTAGTCTTCTAGTTGTTGGGATAATGCATTGGCCACTTTATTAGTTTTCCTGCACGATATTTAACTAAAAAATCAAAACCTATTAGTTTGCTTAACCAGTGCTACTAAGGAGAAGTAATGATGTGTTGCTCTAATAGGAACTTGAGGCTATAATGGTTAGTACGAATCAAAAAGTGTTGTCCCTATAAAAAAGCTCGCTAATTACATATTGCCTTTACGAGTCTAATAAGTTCTTTCTTGTAGGCTAGACGACTTTTGTATCTGTTAACCATGGGTCTGCTGAAGTAGACAAGGTGTTGGCCTTCTTGTTGAAGAACAACTCTTATAACAGTATTTGAAGCATCACACTCCAAAACAAATACCGTAGTAAAGTCCGGCAAGGTTAAGACTAGCACTTGAGTCATTGCTAATTTTAGTTTTCCAAGTGCCTCAATAGCTGCCTCTATCCAGTGGAAGGAATTTTTACGTAATAAAGCTATCAATGGAGCGACAATGACAGCATAGTTTTGAATAAATCTTCGATAGTAGCCAGTGAGCCCCAAAACCCTATGCAATCCTTTAATAGTAATCAATTTTGGCCAATCAATCATGGCTGCAATTTTAGTATGGTCTATAGCAACTCCTTCTTTAGAAACTATTTGACCAAGATAGGCAACCTATTGTTGCGCAAAGACACTTGGATTTCTTTAAGTATAACCGATGTACCTTGACTAACTTAAACAATAGTTTTAATTGTGAGAGATGATCATTTAAAGTAGGGCTATAAATTAAGATATCATCAAAGAACACTAAGATAAATTTACGTAAATATGGTTGGAATACTTCGTTTATCAACGCTTGAAATGTACTTGGTGCATTAGTGAGGCCAAATGGCATAACTAAAAATTCAAAGTGTCTATGATGAGTTCAGAAAACAGTTTTTTTAATGTCTGCAATGAGCATCTGAATTTGATGGTAACCCGAACGCAAGTCCAATTTTGTGAAATAAGTGGTTCCATGTAATTCCTCTAACAACTCTTCAATGACAGAGATGGGAAACTTGTCTTTCACAATCTTAGAGTTCAAAGCTTTATAATCCACACAGAGACGCTAAGTGATATCCGTCTTCGTAACAAGAAGAACCAATGAAGAAAAAGGGGATTGACTTTTACTAATAATACCTTGGTTTAGCATCTTAGTGCACTGCCTCTCTATTTCGTCCTTTTGGACATGGGGATAACGGTAAGGTTGCACTACTATTGAACCTATTCCAGGCTCTAAATTGATGCAGTGATTATAAGATCGGACAGGAGGTAGAGTGCTTGGTTCTTGAAATAAGGATCTATACTCATCTAAGAGTGATTGGAGTCGATTATTCAAGGGAGTGGTTGATAATTCCATTGCTTTGAGGTGCTCAGTCTGAGAAGAGCCTTCCAATCCCTGCAATTTCAAAATTCTAGCATTTTTTCTAAAAATCATTGTTTTAGAATTAAAATCCCATAAAAGTGGTCCTAAAGATTACAACCAATGTATATAGAGAACCGCATCTATCCCCTTCATGTTCAAGATAAACAAATCAAGGTAACATAAGAGTTTTCTCAATTGAAGTGGAACATCACGACACTGACCTAAGTACAATATCATATTGCCATCAGTGACTACGAGTTGCAATTTCCCGATTGATTCAAATGCTAACCCTAATTTGTTGACCCACTGAGAATTATAAAATTACGAGTACTACTATAATCGATTAAGATCTCCAATAGTTGTCCATCAATCATACCCAGAACCCACATAGTCTGCCCACCCTTACTTTGTCCAGTGATGGCATGTAGTGATAGTTGTGGTTGTTCCTCTTCTGTAGGCTGTGGTTTCTTCTCGTTCCCTTGAACAGATTCTTCAACCCCATCCAGCCAAAATAGCCACTTACACTGGTGACCTTTGATGTAAATCTCGTCATTTTTGAAACAAAGACCCGTGCTCAGTGGTCTTCCATCTCAACTCAAGAGAGATGTCTGAATTTTCGCTGATTTTGGGCTACTGTAACGTTGGCACTAGTTATAGCTTGTTTGGAAGGAGAGATCAGACTCTTCCTTGGCCTCCATGCCTCTCATATAATCGGGTTAGGCTCATGACCCCAATCAAGTCTCTAGGCTTGTGCAATTCTAATTCAACAGCAATGTACTCCGTTAACCTACTGATGAAGATCTTAATATCTTGTGTTGCTGTTAAAGGACCAGCTCGAGCCGCTAGCTACTCAAATCAACGTTGGTATTCCTCCACGATGCCATCTTGCTAGAGCTTTGAGAGTTCACCTAGTCGATTGTCTTGAACGATAGGTTCGAATCTCAAATGACATTGGCGCTTGAATTCTTCCTAAGAGATTCCTGGATGATCTCACTCCAATTTAAGAAACCAAACTTGCGCATCTTCATCAAGATGATAGGAAACAATCTCCACCTTTTCTTTTTCCAGCATTCGTTGATGGCGAAAATAATTGTCACATCTGCTTAATCAGCCCACGGATCATTTTTTCTAGCAAAAATCAAGAATTTCAATTGAGTAAATCTGGATGTTAGAAGCCGTACTAGTTTCCAAAGACCAGAGTTGATGCTTCATGCAGCACCTTTCTGTCCTTCAATTCTAATGGCAACCAATTCTCGAGAGAATTCTTCGATGCGAGCTGACAATTATTCTCACTCAGCCTTATTGCGTTGTCGATCCTCTTGGTAAGCCTTTATGAATAACTCAAACTGTCTCTGTAAATTTTGAGAAGAATCGCCCATAACTCGTGGCTCTTATACCAATTTGTTATGATCCTGAGATTGTGAACGAGTTATTGGGCGAATTATGGAAGAGCTTCCCTGTGGATTTTGTAACTCTATATTTTTTTGTGTTTTTCTACCCTTAGGATTTATGATGAATGTTTCTTCGAAGGTTTGTTGAGAGAGAACCTGTAGATCTCTTAAAACACAATAAAAGGAACAACAAAATTTTCTCATATATCTTCAATTCTGATTTAGCTTACAATTTAAAGAAAACTAAAAATAACTGTTCTGAAGTCTACCCATAAAAATAGGAACTAGTATCCCTCATTAATAGCAGTTGCTAACAAATTCAACTACAAAAATAGAAACCAATAACAATGAAAACACAAATTTAAAAAATGAAAAGAAATCTAGATAATTCGGCAACCTACAGCAATAAGTATCAAACCAACATAAGTATATAACCTTCCTCCTTTGATAACCGAGCCCTTTAGCAAATTTATTCACTTGTTTGCTCCTATAATATCACAAATTTGGAGCATATTTAAATCTCATTGCTTTTAATATAACCACAACTACAGGTAAGCAAAAGACAAACCAAATTCAGATACAACTGAAATTCAGGTAGTCTAGTTACAACTTTGACCTATAACTTTGGCCTAAAAAAATATTGAATTTCAAAGTGTGCAGCCAAGAGAAGGTCCTCAGCGTCTCAATGACCGACCGCATTGTTTCCTCACTCGCCATAAAAATTTACAAGTGGTACATTTCCTTGCTTGCCTTCTCCAAAATTGCTTTCTATTGAAACGGATGAAAGTTAGAATAATAACCATTACACTTCCTTGACTACAAAAGAAAGCAACGATGTAAACAGTCCATGATAGCATCCCATAAAACTTTGCTAATCTTTTATCAAAATTAGCAGTGGCCTAACTCATGAAGAAACCTGAACAAATGAAGAAATTATAGCATAACAAGGAAAATGGAGCTTGCCTGGATAACTGATGTGATCATCCCTGGCCCCTCCTAGTGGTGATGCATACAAATTGTGATGAGAAATACGCAAAAGTTGCTTCTTATGGAAGTAAATTATAAAACATGTGATTAGAACTTCTTCTACCTGAAATTGCTTCGCTTCCCATAAAATCTCTTCAGAGGATTTCACCACTAATGACTCCCATTGACTGGGGACTTGAATTTTTTCTACATGTTGCATTATTCTCAAGCTACCTGCAAAAAAATTCCACGTCATTGGATCTTGAAAGCATATAAGCAAGAGTTACCTAATAATCAACAATAGGAAGACCCAGAACCAAAATACTAAAGAATGATAAATGAGCTCAAGACATTTAAAATGTAATATGGGATAACCATACTTTTTGTCCTACAACTTAACACTTTTTTCTAATACTCCAATTCAGTCCTTAAACTTTGCTAATTATTTTATGTGAGCACTACCATTAATGTCTTTAACAGAAATTGTACATGACATCATCAAAATCCAACTGGACATACAGTTAGAAATGACATGTCTGTCCAGTTACAATGTCATGTAATATTAACAGAAATCCCAGTATGGAGTGATTAACAAAATGCAAGGAGTGAATTAAGAAATTTAATATTTAGAGGACTGAAACGAAAAATCACATTAAGTAGAAAAGACTGAAAGTATTTTTGTCTCTGTTAGTGATCAATGCCAAAAGCTAATCCAGAAAAGGCTAGAGTCGATAGGATGAATAGTTGAAACACAAATTACATGATAATGACACTTATAACAACAATTTACTTGTAACAAAAGCCTCTTGCCAAAGTTCACGCTTTGACCATGATGGTGCAACTTCTCGAAAAGGAATTCCATTATTCAAGCACACCCTGTCACAAATGAAGAACTAATGGTGAAGAAAGACAAACCACAACAGCATTACAGTTAGCAACAGTTCTGTTATGTTCAAAGCTGTTTAAATTGACAAAAAAGAAAATGAAAGCCATTGCAGGGGTTGCAGATATCAGATTTGGTCAAGTACACAATCCCACTACCAATGGGGTGTGGCCTTGTTCACAAATTGATACAATAAGAAGCATGCAAGCATTTAATGATCGATAATCTCAATCTCAATAAAACCAATAAAACAAAACAATAAATCAGCGGTAGTCAACTTGATCATATGCTTATCATGAGTCTTGAAAACCTTACACAACAATTTGGACAAAGAAAAACGTTGCATTTGTTGCATGGTTCATAATAATTGTTACTTGATTACTACAGTCTACTCCATATTTGGGGAGAACCAATAAGAAGCACACCCTACTCAATGACTAATTGCCGCATGATGCCTGGAAGCACGCCATCACTAACTGGAGCAGTCAGTACTTCAATTGGGCAACCGCTTAAGCTGCAGTCACTATATTTGTCTCCACTGTTATCCTGAAAGTAGTACAAGATTTAACTAAAATAAAGCATCACATAAGGCATATATTCTAGTACTCATTGAAGGCCATCCAAGTCCTTTTGAAACTCTGGCTTATTTGGCAACTGAAACTCGATGAAATAAACAAGGTATGATTCACCAGTTGCCAATGCGATAAAAATGAAAAAGCCAAGAATCAAAAGATAACAAAGGCCAACAAAAAAGAAAATGGCAGATTCTAGCTAAGCAGGATAGCTTGGTCGCTCCACCAAATGGCTTCGTTATGCCTAACCTTGACTAATATCATCTGGTCTCTCAAAAGTTCTCTGGTAAAACTCATACAGTTGGAAAGCGACTAAGTTATGCTAGATGCACGCAAGAACCAAATTTTCCCACTCATATGAAAAGATGTCTAGGAAAATAGATAGCAGTATGATCAACTGGTTTTAAATCTGCATAAAAGGCTAATAAAGTTGGGAATCCAGCATCTCAGATCAGTAATCACTCACCTTGCGAGATACGACGAAAAAGTTGGTGACACAACCTTCAAGGAGTTGATCCCCATCGTTGGACAACAAGAGTTCAGTCACAGAAGGAGGCCTCCATTTCTTCAAAGGTTTCCTAAGCCTGCCTAAAAACATAAAAAATTTGTGACTAGCACACATCACAATGCATAAAATAGCAACAAGAAGACCATCCAAAAACTGACCTCACCCAATCAGAATACTTCGCTTCCGCAACATCCCTCCCGCGGCCAACCACCGCCAAGTGCGCTCCATTCCCGACAACACCAAACACAGGATGGACATAAGTCCCAATGTGCAGGTGCACATCAAACGCCTGGAAAACACTAACCTCACTTAACCTCTCTATATCTCCACTCACAAGTGCCGTAACCGCCAACTCCTCCCCTTGGCTCCTCTCTTTCAAAGCAACCGGCAACACCTTACTCATGGAGTCATTCACCAGAGCCCTAATCTCCGAGTCCCACATCGACGGAATAATCGGCAGCGGATCGAGGGACTTGCCAGATTTAAATAGAAGCTCTGGATTGGAATCGAACAAAATTCTGGCGGAATTCGCGAGCCTTAGTAGATGACGCTCCCAGAACAAGAGACGATTGCTATTGTCATGAGTTCGCGTGGTCGTGTAAGCACCTGAGAACGTAATTTGATTGACGTTCTTTCTTTTTCTTTTTACATTAATTGAATGAAATAGTGCACATTACCTGAGCGGGATTCGAGGAATCTAGTCACCAGAGGAGTGTCCGGTGAGTGTGAAAGGACGCCGTTGCAGAAGAGGAACCTAGAAACCGCCATTTGCTTTGCTGCGTTGTGGCCTTTGGTTAAGTTTGTTCCGTGAATGGAGCTACAAGTGAGAAACCAACGTGGGATGCTGACGTGCCTAAAGTCAACAGGGTTTTATCAATATTCAAGTACTGGAACATTCCATGGTTCTTCTTGCATTATAGCGTCAATAATATTAATATCAGGTCCATAGAAGCACTATAAAGAATGAGGACTCGTTGCGGACTCGTTGAGGTATACGGCAAGTGTAATCATCTTGTACATCGAAGGGAAAGAAAATTAAAATGTTAGGCATATTTGGTGTCATTTATATTTTATATTTTTTGTTTTTATTTTTAAAAAATAGAGAAATAGAGGAAAAAAATGTGTTTGTTTATATTCTATTTATGTTTTCTGTTTTTAAAAATAGAGAAATATATATAGAAACAAAGAAACAATAAAATGATGTTTTTCTGTATTTTGAAAACAGATTTTATAAATAGATTTTTTTACACTGAATAATAAATACAATCTATTGACTAATAATATATTTTTAAAGTGTATAAGAGTTTTTTAGTCAAATAATTTAAATTTATTTCATATTAGACTA
>JAOXYD010000136.1:11593145-11609670 GCA_028565735.1 Pinacopodium congolense
TTTATCATCCTAATGTTTCTACAACTCTTTCCGAACTATTGATCTGAGACTAATAGAATACTCCAATAATCTCGGTTTTCCCTTAGGTTGTGTTTAATCAAGATACGATCATTAATTAAACCTTACTACCCAATAATCTAGGATACGATCTCTAAATTTAATTTGGCAGCTACATTATGAAATGGAAAACAATCAACATAAGTAGTAACCTCACACGTTCGAGTTCTCTAACTTAAGTTATGTTGTTCCTAACGAAACAAGATCATTAGACACTACAAATAAACATCAAATATAACAATTACGGATTAAATTCAATGTTTTAGCAATAGTTTCAGAATAAACAATCAAAATAATGTATTCCGATTATCTATCTAAAACTCAATTTAAATAAAAGCAAACAACATAATAATCCGAAAAGAAATTGCAACATTAAAAGGATAAAATTATCTAAATACAATGTTTTGACTTCGATGTCCTCGTTGAACCGGCTTAAAAGTTTAGCCCTCCATCTTTGTCCTCCAACTTTCACGGTTGGCTGTCATCTCCATTGTCATTGTCGTGATTGAGCTTCCCTCCTCTGCCTTCGTTTTGCCGCCAAGACCTACGAAAAAGATCAGAAAATAAAACCTAAAAAATCAGAAACAAAAACTGCCCGTAGACGCTGCTGTCTGAGTTTATATATAATGCAGACAGCGTCTGCGTTAAACGCAGATAGTGTCTACGTTTAACGCAGACTTGTAGTTTTATTTTTTAATTTCTTTTTTAAATCAAATTTCAAAAATAAATAAAAAATGAAAATTTAGAAAATGACTTCAATGGACATGCTTTTATAACACTTTAGCTTCTTTACTTCCAAAATGTACCTAAAATCAAATATAAGCTAAAGTTAGTATTCTAAGCCTTTAAAAGGTTTTAATTACTAAGTGTAACAAATCAATTGAATCAATATTTGAACACATATCAGGCTTCCACCATTTCCACAACTTAAAAGGTGTTTTTGACACTACTTTTCTTAGGACTTTATTTAAGATATACAACACATTCTAGATAATCTGACCCTAAAGTTATTTTAAAAGGTTAATCTTACTCTACATGCTTTCCATCATATCCTCCAAAGTCTTAATCTACCTTTCATCCACACTTCAATTCTACAATTAAGCTTGACAATTTTGATTGATTTTTCAGTTGATTCTTAACTTTAGTCTTGAAGATCCTAAACTTATCGGGAACTATGGACTTGTCTTTAATCAAGAACATATTTTCCTATCAAGAAAAATCATCAATAAAATTTAGAAAATATCTAGAGTCATAAATAATAGGTAAGTTAAGACCATAGATGTTAGTATAGTCAATGTCTAAAAAAATTTAGAACTTCTTATTGGCCTTTTATTTTTTATTTTGGTCATCTTACCTTTGCAAAAATCAATATATGTCTTTAAATCTCTAAAATTCGGAGATGAAAAAATTGTTATTCTTTATCAATTTATTTTTTTCAAAGATGTAGGTTAATCTCTTATACCACAAGATATATGATTTATCCTTTATCAGAGGTCTTTTGTCAATAGCCTTTTTAGCAATATATCAAGAAACATATAAATCATTAGAAGTAAAATACATTCTATATAAACCATATGACAAGAAGATTATTATTTTGCATTAAAAGATAACTCTTCATTGAAGCTTTCAATCACAAAATTATAACCTTCTTTGACTAAAATATATACAAAGTTCAAATACTATCTAAAAAATGATATATAAAATGAGTTATACAAAACAACTTTACATACAATATCAAGATTTAAACACACAATTCCTTTGAATTTTACATTCACTTTTTCATTATTACCTACCATTAGCTTTAACTCATCTTATTTTTTTGCCTCTTTGATATGAACCCTAGCATTGTGAAAGTAACACGATTAATAGCCCCACTATCTAGATAGGAGGAACATGATATGGCTATAGCAACATTATATTCATAAATAACATAAGTCAAAGAGTTATTTGATTGTTTATGTTTTTTGTTTCAAAGTTTATAGTTTATAAAATCATATTCTTATGACCCTCTTCTTAAAAGAGAAGCATCTAATCTTTATGAAGTCACCAAGAATCCTTACAGCACTAGTTTGAATATGTTCTTTAAATTGAGGGTTATATAGAAGTTTTACCTTTATTCTTTAAGGTTTTGTCTTTAGGTTTTGGTTTGGTGGTTACTAAAGTTGTTTAGGTTGTATTGTTTTGTTTCTCTTCCTCGATAACACAATAAATAATAAGGGAATTGATGTCCTAAACCTCATCTTATGAGCTATAGGTGGTAACATGTATACCAAACTCAGAAGGAAGTATATTAAAAACTTATTGAATTATGCAAGTATCAGGAATGACAATTTTTAAAGCTTTAAGTTTGCTTTGTAAATGTACCATTCTAATAGTATGATCCCTGTGTATATCATGTAATAAAGTTTTCTTCAAAGAGTACCAATTTCAGAATTAGAAAAAACTTTGTATCTTTTGAGAAAATCCTTTTTAACGGTAGTCTTATGGAGTCCACCAAGTAGATGGTCGGGAATTAAACTCCTAATAGTTAAATAAAAAATCCTATTTGACCTTTTACAAGCTGTATAGATTACTTTTTCAATCTTTATACTGAATAATGTAAAAGTAGATGACTTCAATTTAACCATGGTCATGTTTATGTTTGTTGTCTCTAATGTAAATTTCACTTCTTGCCTCTATTTCTTGAAATTAGAACCACATAAGATTTCAATATTAACGTTATTATTGTTCACATAAAAGAGTATTATACAATAGATACTGCATGTTATTAGTACAAATGTAGGATACTAATAATATTAAAGCTATAAAAAGTATATGTATTGAGCATATCATCCAACATATTACAAAACATATGTGGGTATATATAATAAAAAGATGAGATCTCTATATGAAAGCAATTTAAAATACACACCATTAACTTTTATGCTTATACCACCAATAGGTTTATAGATCACTCAAGTAATGGCTATTCTCTGCCAAATGCCTTTATGTACATATCAAAATTTCATATAAGGTCAATTCCTGTAAGAATATCCAAATAAAAAATTGGAGATATTTCCTAATATGCAAGTAAAATAGTTTGATACCAACTTAAAAAGTCACTATAGTGATTACAATCTCATTAGCACTCCAACCATTTCACAAACTCTAGGGACACACCTATATGTTATCATTACATTTTATCTACATGGACATAAACCTTTGATAACTTACCACTGTATGATACAAACTCTATATGTAATTACTCATTATCACATTATTATGCTGAAATACATTATCGGTTTCCTTAAATAAAGAATTCATAACACAAATGTTTCATCAAGTTATTAATCACATAATATATAAGAATAGATAACCATATAAGATTAAAAAAACCACATTTATCTTATCAATTTTAAGTCAATTGCATGAAAATTCACCTAATTATAACTTTAATAATTTGATTTAAACTTTTTTAGAGTTAAATATCAATTATTGTCAATGTAATAACTTAAAATTATTTTAATTTTAATTTTATGCATATATAAGAGGGACCATTCTGTAAAATCTAATAAAAAATGAGTTTTTTATCTTATAATATGTTAACATCAATATGTGCATAACCCTCATATATGACTCTAAGGCATATGAGTGCACTTGATGTGTGGAGCATGTGATGCATCCTGAAAACCCCTAAAATGTATTATATATAATCCATGAACAACTTGAGCGTAGTGATGTGCCTACCTTTATGGCATGTGCAACACACATCACAAGCTTAGAATTTGCATGTTCCAACTGTCTAACATGCATGGAATCACACATTCTGAACATTGAAACCACCTATTAGCTTACTCGTCATTTTATTCGGTGACTCCCAACTTGATTTTCAATAATTTTTTCCAAGGAATTCACTAAAAAATTTATTTCCTCGAATTTTCTTACAAATTGTCAACTGAAATAACAATCTAAGAACCAAATATACTATACATTCATGTCAAATAAATTAATTTATTCAATTTCCATTTAAAGAAATTAAGGAATCTTCATTCAAATTTATACAATCATATAACCGCTTTAATACCACTTGTTAAAATTAATATGAACCATAGTAATCGGTTTACAATCATCGATGAACTTACATGAATGAAGATAATGCAAAAAATTACCTATTTTGGTATTCATTTATATATATAAGCAAGTAAAATCATTTGAATAAGCTCTTAAACAACTTGAAGAAGCTCTTAGAACTTTGAGTAAGTAGATGATTGAATGTCTTTAATGAAAGTTGCTTTGAATCACATGCACTAAATTTTTATGCACTTTTTTTTAATGCTTGAATCTCTAAACGAGTAAAAAAAAAATTTATATTCAAAAAATTTGCCTAAACAGGTGTAGGATATTTAACAGTGATTTATATGTAATTTTATTATACCTTTTATTACAAGTTCAATAAATACTTGATCTATATATTAATAAAATATTTTTTTTCTTTATTAGATTTCGGTCTACTTAATTAGATTTCTTAGACCTCTTAATTATATTTATTTATAATCAAATTTTAATTTTATTATTTAATTTTAAATTTTTATAATTAATAAATGTCTAATTTACAATTATAACATAATAAAATTGTAGATTTATTTACTTAAAATTATTTTGAGTTGAGTGTTAATCTAATTTACTAACTCATAAATAAAAATAAAGATTGATTTCATAAAGTTATTAATTTCTTAAATATAATATTAATTTTTTTATTTTTATTTTTATTTTTTATGTTTTTGTACATTAAATAAAAAATCTCTTATTTTCATTCCTTTCAATTATTAATGAACAAAAAAGAAGTTTTTACTCCTCCCTACACGTGGCCACCATTTTGCAGTCAACCGGATTGGTTTGGTCAGATCAAATGTCTTGTTGGACCATGGTTCGCAGGTAAAGAGTCCACGCGACTCGAGATTACTGTGGTTATTCGCCAAACACACAACATCCATACTTTTCCGGGATGATAAGATAGAGAGTCGTAAATACACCTTCCCGAGCTCTGCTCTTCTCCACCACCACAATGGACACAACTCTACTCTCATTCCCTTCCTCCAAAACCCTTATCCAATTCCGTCCTTCAAACCCATTTCTCCTCTCCAAACCCACCTACAAGCCCACTTCCCCAAGACCCATCTCTATCAAATCCGCCATTTCTCGCACCAAGAAAGAACAGACCGTAGAGACTGTCAAATCCCAGCTCGAGAACTGCTACCTGATCGCCGCTATCAAGTACACGGGCTTCACTGTCAAACAATTCCAAGAGCTCCGGAGATCATTGCCCGAAACTTCCAAACTTATTGTGGCGAAGAACACGTTGGTGTACAAGGCCGTTGAGGGCACTCCATGGGAGGCCCTGGAGCCTTGCATGAAGGGTATGAATGCTTGGTTGTTCGTGCACAGTGAGGAGATTCCTGAGGCCATTAAACCCTACAGGACTTTTCAGAGGGAGAAAAAATTGGATGGGAATGACTTTTCAGGCGCCGTTTTTGAAGGCAAATTTTATGGGCCTGGTGATTTTAAGCAGCTTGAAACCATGCCGTCTCGGGCTGAGATTTATGCTAAGATTTTGGGCTCGTTGCAAGGTCCTGCGATTGGTTTGATCGGGACCTTACAGGCTCCAGCGAGGGATGTTGTTATGGTGTTGAAAGCATATGTGAAGAAATTGGAGGAGGAGAGTGGTGGGTAATAATGGGTACTACTTGTAAGTGTATTTGTTTTGAAGCCTCAAGACCCTTTTTTGTGGACTTGTGAATTGGTGTTGTATTTTTGGAACCAAAGATTCGATGGGAAGTTTGTAGAACTTTGTATAATTGAAAGTTGAAATATTGAATTTTGGATTTTTAATTGAAGGCTAATCAACTTTCATGGACGAATGTCTAGGTTGTTTGTCTGTGACGGAAGAATGAGACATTGATTCAGTTGATTAAAGCTAGTTTATGTTTGGTTTTCCTTTTCACTAGGAGATTGCCTTTTTGCTATCGAATTTGCTATTTTATGTTGCCTTTGTAACAAATGAATTCATTTTGTGGTGTGCGTATAGACCAGGAGAATGGAAGTTGTAGATAATCCTTTTCATTTGCAATATTTCTCTGTTCGAGTTCAAAAGTGTATGCCATTGAATTTGTTTTGTGTCCATGATTGTCTCTGTATGAAACTACGACAATTTTATCTTTGTAGCCATGAAGGCAATATTTCATGAAAGTCCAGTCATGTAAAAGTTATCTATAAAGGGGCATTAGTGAAATGTTCGGTACTATAAATGATCTCATGATCTCGACAAATCTACTATTCATGTGTCATGCTACTCTCTATGAAGAAATTATGTGACTGGATTAATTTATTCTGAAAATGATTCCTTCGTGGAGTGACTTTTTCTTTTTCGATGGGCTGCGCTTGGTTGATTACATATTGTTCAGTATGTGATGAGGTAATACTAATAAGTTCTAGTTCTTGTGGACACTTTAGATTACTGAATGCTTCTTGTGTTACTAGTTTCATAATTCTGAGTAATCAATGCTTCAGTGATTCCAACTATGGTTCTTGCAGATCAGATAAGGCTTTGTAGTGCAGCAAACCCTGCTTTTTCTGTGGTCTTTTTCTATGCAACTAATTTAGCTTGTTAGCAGATATTTCATTGCAACAATCATCTATCAAAGGATTTTCTTGTACTGTGAACCGCCGTAAATTTCCTTTCTACTCTGGATCTCTCAAAGGAAGCGATCAGAAAATGTTAAACGATGCGGCTTGTGATAATCCCTTGTTACTGTGATTCTCCTGATTATCCAAGTCCTTATAATTCTTTGGAAGGAAAAGGTGAAGTACATATATTTGGTAAGTTACTTATATAGTACTAGCTTGTGCAGAGGATGGATAAAATTTTGTTAATGTATATGTGTACACGGGGAACTGTTTTACAAAACATAATTAAGTCTGCATTTTAACTGGATTTGATTTGCGTAATTTGGGGAGTTAATCGTACTTACTGAAGAAGAAGGTGCAGCCTTTCCCTGGATGCAAAGAATGCATCAGCTGTTGTTTAATTTGGGTTCCTGTGAGCATCAATTATTAAGTAGATATCCAAGAACAGTTGAATAATAATGAAACTGAGGTCTCATGGAGAGCATCTATTCAAAATTGCCTTACTGATTCTGTCTTCTACACCAATTAACAAACTACATTGAGCTTTGTTTATGTGCAAAGAACAAGCTTTGATTCCTTAATACAGCTGGCTGGACATAAAATGGCTTTAGTAACTACGAAGCTGTTAGATATACACAAAACGAATTTGGGGGCACATCAATAATGTTCCAGCCGAAAAGGATTACTGAATACATGTCAAAATTGCAGATTTGACAAAAACTGCTCCAATAATGTTCTCGGAAAACATAAGACGAGTAATTTTACTGTACTGTACATAGGTAAGCGTAACACCAGTGAAATTACCGACCACCTTAAAAGCAGAACCATGAGACAAAAACAGAATTTAGTCCGATTCTTGCTTGCTATTCACTCCTTCCAAATTAAAAACAATTTCTAGGATAGCATCAGATTCACATAGTTACTTCCATATAACAGCGTCACCCCAAAGCCACACCAGGCACTTCCAGCTCCGCAACCCTAACATTAACATCACAACAACAACCAAAAAAAAAAAGAATTCTCGGATCGGATAGCATCAGGTTCACATTTTTAGAAACCATCACCTTAAACTCAAAGCCACCGCCAAGCACTTCGACCTCCACAATTAGAACCCTACCAAATAGTTCTCCCATGTCGCCGATCGACCCTCACTCGTTCACCGACTCAAATGATCCACTTACCATCCACGTCTCTCTGTCTCTCTATTTCGACTTCCCTGCATCCACCATCCATGCTGCCGCCCTCCTCTCCCTCTCCGGCCATCACTCCGGCTCTCTCTCTCTCGACGCCCGCTCTCTCTCCGTTCACAAAGTCCTCGACCCCAACACCCTAACCCCTCTTCCTTTCTCTCTCTCCCAGCTTCACCCTGTCAAAGGTCAAAACCTTATTGTCACTCTTAATAACCATAATTCCGTTCTCATTCTCTACTCCACTTCACCCTCGTCTTCAGCTCTTCAATGGCTATCTCCCCCTCACACATTCAACAAGACCCATCCTTTTGTTTACACCCAGTGTCAGTCGATTCATGCACGCTCCGTCTTCCCATGTCACGACACGCCCGCTGCGAGAATATGTTACTCAGCTCGTTTAAACATCCCCCGACAGCTCTCCGCCGTGATGTCCGCCAGGCACTGTGATCGCCGTGACCCGATCACCGGTGATGTCAGTGAAGGTGTTAGCGATGACCTTGGGTTCAAGCTTCAGACTTTGTGGTTTGCGGAAGGGAGAGTAGTGGAGGAGTTTGTGATGGAGCAGCCGATTCCACCATATTTGTTTGCTTTTGCGGTTGGGGAGTTGGGGTTTAGAGAAGTGGGGCCCAGGACTAGGGTTTACTCCGAGCAGGTAGTCGGAGTTCTGGATGCAGCAGCGAGGGAGTTCGCCGGGACGGAGGAGATGATAAGGCAAGGGGAGAAGCTGTTTGGGGAATATGTCTGGGAGAGGTTTGATTTGTTGGTGTTACCTCCCAGCTTTCCCTATGGTGGAATGGAGAATCCGAGGATGGTGTTTTTGACTCCGACCGTGATAAAAGGTGATGCTACTGGAGCACAGGTCGTGGCTCATGAGTTGGCTCATAGTTGGACTGGGAATTTGATTACTAATAAGAATAACGAGCACTTTTGGTTGAATGAGGTGTGTCAATTGTCGGATTCATGTTTACTATTTTTGACTTCTTATTTGCTTTGCTCGCGTTGTTTCTGATGCTCTAGCTTCTGTTCATTTGACTTTTTTTATTTTTTATTTGGCATGCATATCTGAGGACGAAGTGTTCGTGTTATCGGTTATGTGCACGTTTCATGTGCCTCGAGTTAATTAGCTCTTTAACACTGAGGCGTTGATGTGTCCCTTATGCGGAAATTGTCTGTTGCTAAAACGTTTCAATTGTTTTGGAGCGAATCGTTTGTGTTTCAGATGAAGCTTTCTGATGGAACCTGCTAAGCCCAAGTAGCCTAGAATACACTACTTCGTAAATCTCTTAGTAGCTTGTACCCATGAAATATATTTCTTTCTGGGTTCTATGGAGAAGGATATTTCTTCTTCCTTTTTCTTTTTAATTTCAGTTTTTATAGTCTCTAAATCATGATAATAGGGTTTTACAACATATGCTGAGAGGAGAATCGTGGAGGTTGTGCAAGGAGCAGACAGGGCTACACTAAATATGGGAATTGGTTGGAGGGGTTTAAATGAGGAGATCGATAGGTTTGCGGACAATTTAGAGTTCACCAAGCTCAAAACCAATCAAGAAGATGTGGACCCTGATGATGTGTACTCGCGAGTTCCATATGAGAAAGGTTTCCAATTTTTGTTTCGCATTGAGCGTCAGGTATGTTAATCAAGTATTGTTGAAACTTGGAGATTAATTTATCATAAAGTTCTTACTGTTGCATTTAATCTGTGGAAATGGAATTCTTAGATCGGAAGACCTGCATTTGATGAGTTCCTTAAGAAGTACATTTCAACCTTCAAGTTCAAATCTATTGATACAGAGACGTTTCTTGATTTTCTAAAAGCAAATGTTCCTGGAATAGAGAAAGACATAGACCTACAATTATGGACTGAGGGTACTGGCATACCCCCAGATGCATATGAACCAATTTCCGAACTCTATGCCAGGATCATTTCACTTGCAAATGAATTTAAGGCAGGAAGGATGCCAAGGGAGGATGAAGTTGGTGATTGGCAGGGACAGGTATGGGAGCTCTACTTGGAGAACCTGCCGAAGGTTGTTGAAGCTTCCCAGGTGGTGACAAATGACTCTGTTACATGCCTTGAGTTACATGCCATGCTTACCAACGTGTTCACCTTGTTTTGTTGAAGCTAATTTCCTAATCATTCATGTCTGCATGTACCCCCGTCCACTCTTTTTATAGAATCACATGCATTCTTGTGAAAATGTCTGATTTCACTAGTTGGCGGACCTTTCTACGAGAAGTTATTTCTTATAGAATTGCATAAAGGGACTAATGTCATCCACTTTGGTGGAGTTCTAAGCTTTTCTTCTGTTAATTGGCTAACATGTAATATAGACTTGTAT
The DNA here is from genome assembly GCA_028565735.1 of Pinacopodium congolense. Taxonomy (NCBI): domain Eukaryota; kingdom Viridiplantae; phylum Streptophyta; class Magnoliopsida; order Malpighiales; family Erythroxylaceae; genus Pinacopodium; species Pinacopodium congolense. Next base: position 11,603,398 of record JAOXYD010000136.1, read on the forward strand.
ACTGTTTCTGCTGTCTCTTCTTGATTCATATACTTCAGTTTTGCCTGATGTGCTTGAAGTTTGAATACCGAAAACTCATTGTGCTCTCTTAGCAGGTAGTTTGGGGGTATTAACATGTGTTTTTTCATTTCCTTTTTTTTTTTTTTCATACAGGTATTAGCATTGGATGCACGCTACCGGCTGTCAGAATCGAAGGACTATGAGGTGAAAGTGGCATTCCTTGAACTGGCCATTTCTTCTGGATGTCGGGATTACTATGGTGAGGTTGAGAAAACTCTGAAGGAAGTGGGAAGGATGAAGTATCTTCGTCCACTCTACACAGCTCTTGTCCAGGGCAGTGGAAAGGAAGAAGAGAAGATTTTGGCAAAAAGGGTGTTTGCAGAGGCTCGTGAATGTTATCATCCCATAGCTCAGGGCGTTGTGGAGTCCATCTTTGCAAAACACCTTTAGGACATATATCATTATCTGAAACTCTATCTGACACGAACAATAATAATATTTGGTTCATGGATCCCAGGGAATAGAGGAGTAACTTCTATGATGCCCTGAACTTGTATGCATGAGACCCTTTTGTTTAAATGGCTGACCTTGTACCTATAAGCGAAATAATTGTTTCTTATTTTCTCCTTTTTATTTTGGCCGAGGAAGTGGCTGCCACACCGCGCAGGGCCTTTTAGGATATACTTGTTGGCCATAAAAGCAATCTGAAAAAAAATATACAGAGAGAGAGAGGAACCGCTGCACGTTACCGTTTAAAAATAAAGATCCGACTAGGCAGCTGGAGTTTCGTAGTTTTGGTGGCCGGTTGTCTAGTCTGTATTAATATATTGAATCAAAAAGGTAGGTACATGTTCTGTTTAAAGGTTAAAATGGGAATTGGGGTTCAAATGTTGGACGTGATTGCGGGAAAGGTAGAAACATGGAGATTATCTTCTTTCTTTCCTCGGTGATTGATCCTTCTTTCACTCGGTGTTTAAGAGATTGTGGGTCACCTGTGATAATCGACTCGTGCAATGCTTTAAAACTTCTAAAGTCAGAGTTTCAGGGACATCGTTTCTCTACCGACGCTTGGGATTGTCGTAATCTGCGATGTTTAGTTAGGCCTGTGTTGTGTTCGATTTGTTTAGGGTCATTTGGTATTCTTATGGATTGTAGTTTTTAGTTGTAATTTTGATATATTTGTATTGATTTTTGTGTTTTATCTTCGATTTATGTGCTGTATTAATGTGTTGTCTTTTTCGATTTCTGTGTTAAAAATTAAAACCAAAAACCTAAACTCTACCAAATAACCCATTTTAGATTTTTAGTTTTAGGGTTTGTTTGGAAATGATTTGGTTTTCAGATTTTCTAAATACAAAAATTAATAAAGAACATCATAGAAATTAAAAAAAAAATATTCTAATACAACACAAAAATCAAGACAGACAATATAAAAATCTATAAAAATACACAAAATTCAATACAAAAATATAACATCCACAACCAAAAACTACAACCAAAAGCTCAATTAAACGGCCCCTTAGTTTTCTGTGTTGTTAAAAATAAAAATTGATAAAGAAAATACATTAATATGACACAGAAATCGAAAAAAACACAATAATCAATATAAAAATACAATAACCACAACAAAAAATTATAACTTACAATCTAATTAAATATCCCCTTAAGCTTTGGTTTTTATTTTTGGTTTCTTATTTTTCTAAACACAAAAATCAATAAAGAAAACGTAATAATACAACACAGAAATCGAAAAGGAAAATATAAGAACCAATACAAAAACACAACAATCACAATAAAAAATTATAACCCACAACCTAACTAAACATACCAAACAATTAATAATCAATAGTCTCTTATATTTTTTGTTCAGGTTTTCTCTTTCAAAAATTAAGAAAATGAACCAAATATTTTGGCCTTTGCTAAGCTTGTACATTTTTTAAACTACTATAGTGTGGTTTTGCGTATAAGAATGGCACAGACATTTCCCAGAAAGATCTCGTCTTTTTGTAATAGTAGTAGTAACAATCGAGTTTTGGAGGTGGGTCTTGTTCACTAGGCTTATGGCTTCGTGGGTTTTAAGTGCGAGAGGTGGTAGTGCCAACTTGCCACCATGCGAGTTTGCAGCATTTTACAACTTTGATGACTAGAATTCCGACACCAGTGGTATATCAACTGTATTTGTGCCAATTAAAGAACCTTATGGTGAAGCTTTTTTTCACAAAGTAGCTAGAAGAGACAGCAATGGCCGCTTGATCTTAGACTTCATAAGTAACATAAAACATCTCTGTATGTGTTCCCATTTGCTTCTCTATTTCCTAGCACGAAAAAGTGAAGAGATTAGCACTTGAAACCTACTTGTTTATATGGTTGTTAGATAGGATTAGATGTCCCTAGTTACTGGAACTATAGATTTTAAAGGATCTCTGTCTTTGTGAGCTTAGATTCACCAAGTTGATTGGTATTTTGTACAGCTGAGCACTTGAAGTTGCCAACTTGAGTGCCTACTTGAACTCACTTGGAACAAATTATCGTCAAGGTGCCAATTTTGCCACAGGAGGATCAACCATCTTAAAGCCAAATGAAACCATTTACAAGTATAGGATTAGCCTTTTTTTTTTCTTGGTATGCAGATAACACAATTTGATTAGTTGAAGGCAAGAGCTTCCGATCTTTATAATAAAGGTTAACATTTTGCAACTAAACCATCACATTTTCCTTTCCCATGTTAAAGAGTTTTTCTTTTCTTTTGATAGTGACTTGCATTTTGTGCTCTAAATTTTCAATGAAGAATTCTTCTGAGGCAAACAAACTCCCCAGGCTAGAGGATTACTTAAAGGCTCTTTACACTTTCGACATTGCTCAGAATGATCTCTCCATCAATTTTAGAAAGATAAGTTTCGATCAACTTCGTGCTAAATTGTCGAGCATCGTTGAATAATTAGCCTCTATAGTTCAAGTAAGTGAATGATTTGGATGATCAGATAATATGGAGTATTATCTTAGCCCCAAATGAGTTAGTGTTATGGTATGCTTTGCAGCATTTATATACGCGAGGGAGGGCATTCTGGATTCATAATACATACCCCATTAGTTGCTTGCCTATTCTATGTCTCAAATCCACCAATAGGTTATCTTGATGAGTATGGTTGTGTAAAACCTCATAATGACATGGTTGTAGAGTTCAACAAGAAGTTAGAGGATATGGTTATCAAGTTAGGGAAGAGCTCCCTGAAGCTGCAATAACTTATGTGGATGTTTATGTTGTTAAATATGGAATAATCAGCAACATAAAAAATCTAGGTAACATCACCATTTTGGTCTGTGCCAACCATTCTATTTTAAATCAATGTCATGGTGAACGATTACAAAAAATTATAGTATGTGTTTGAAACAGTTTTGTAATGAAACAAATGGAAAACCCAATTAAGCAGTTTTAATCATTATTTATCTCATGCTAGTTGGTGCACTGCAGTTTTTATCAGTAGTGTAAAGAATTTAGGTAGCATAAGCATTCTTGAACATAAACACTTACTATAATTTCTCATAATCATTCACCACGAGATCAGTTTAAACTAGGATGCTTTAACACAGACCAGAAGTAACCACTCACCACAAGATCAGTTTAAACTAGGATGCTTTGGCATAGACCAGAAGTAACCACTCCTTTGATCTCCTATTGGTGTATTCCAAGTAGTAGTATCATTATAAATGCTTCATTTACTGGTTTTTCTAATGCACTAAAGGTTTATTGTGGGTACCATGTGAACTTTGATCATATATGGTGTGGGAACAAGGGATCAATTAACAATTCTGAAGTCTATGGTGCCCCTTGTAAAGACCCTTCAGTCTTTATAAGCTAGGATAGGGTACATTATACTCAGGCTACAAATCAATGGGTTGCTGATCATACATTTAATGGTTCCTTGACCGACCCACCAACTCCAATTACTCAAGAATTTCCATAGGCAATGACTGAAACAAGAAGTTACAAGTTGAAGGTTATGTGTTTTCAGGAGGTGTAGCAATAAGGATGAGGCCATGATTGTTCTTAAGGTCTATAATTAAATTGCCTTGAGGATTTTAATTATTTCACTTTATGCGGAGACAATAGATTAAAAACATGAACATGATGATCTATGTATCCTTTCATATGGATTCTCCACTTGGTAATATTATATCTTCCATAGATTAATATTTAATTTATCCTTTGGTTACAATTTTCACCCAAACAAAAAAACAAAAAACAAGAGTAAGATTTACCTCTCACTTCCTTAATTTTCTACAAAAGTTGGAAGTTATATTTCTTTATAATTTGTAATTTTTAGTGTGGCCATATATATTTTAATAGAAAAAATTTGTATTTCATTTGATTTTTTAGCTATTTTTTTATTATATTCGTATGTTAACAATAAATCGTTTTTTAAGATAGAGATATTACATGAATTCAACATGTCTATTAGTATGTTAGTTTATATGTCAAACTTCACTTCATAGATCACATATACATAATACTTTGAACAAGGTTCCACCTGTAATTGAAGACCTCTACTGGTTACAGAAATATAAATCCTACGAACTCATTTAAGTATTAACTATGCGATAACGAAGTGGAGACAGACATATAACATATACTATAGGGGAACACATAAGTGCTCGTGAAATAGTGTATAACCATCTAACTTTTCACATTAAATTAAAAGGCAGAGTGACAAAAAAAAAACCATTACAATTTCCTAAACAATTAACTGTTCCATTATAACCACATAGAAAGAAAACAAAGAAGAGGGAAGAAGGAATAAATCAAACTACATCTTTCACAGTGGTAAAAAATTCAGGTGGTTTGAGCATCCTTAGGAATGGTGGTTTCCTTTCCAATTACCCAAATATCGATAGGATCTTTATCAAGGATCCCACATAAGAAGTTGTAAAAATACAAAAATTCCTCTAGCATAAGACACACATACGTCGCAACAATAACATGTTGAGGGAAATTGGCAAATAATATGACAATTTCTATTAAGCAACATACATATCAGATTACACTCACCCATGCAACTGGAATACAGTGCATAATTCACCAATATTACAGATGTCGATGCTTTCTCCTCAACTGAAAGGATTAGAGTAAAGATGTTAGCTTTCATATAATACACAGATATTCCAACATGTTCCCTATAAGAGGGATCGGTAAAATTATGTTACTGTGGCAAAAGCATTAGGATTCAATCTCAAGCACAAAAATAACATGGAACTAAAAGAGAAATTTATGAGCCATACCTAAGAAAGTAGCTCAGTATCGTCTATGGCATGGAAATCCAAAATACCAGCACTAAAATCTCCCTTAAACTCTGGCGAATATAATTCATCTGATACTACAGCCACACCACTCGAAGTTTGAGCAATAGGCATGTATGACTCGGAACTAGACTTCCCAGTAAGATTGAGGTTTCTCAAAAGCTTCACAAGCCTTTGCTTCTCTTCAGTAGACTGCAATCCATAAACCTTCGATAAAATAAACAAAATTTAACCAAACATTAAAAAGTAGTTTAAAAACAAGTAAGGGAAATACCTGCATTAAGAGATAGGCCAGAAGATGATGATTGGTGTTAGAATTAAAAGCAAAAGATGAGCCCACTAACCAAACAACAAACAAAAATGAATTAATTAATTCAAAAAAAACCCGAAATGTATGCATAGTGGTTGTAAGATTGAAGCTTGAAACAAAAAGGGAGGAGGAAAGAATTCGAATTCGAATCCGAGGTAAATGATGAAAGCACAAATAGATCTCGATTCAATTCACATTGAAAATAAAAGAAGAAAAAGAAAGTGAAAACAAGAATCAAAGATTGGATCTAGAAGTGAACAATGAACGTGGAAAACCTTGATTTAGTGATAAGGGGAACAAAAAGGGAGGCTCGATTCGGTTCACACCCAAAATAAAGAAGAAAAAAGAAGCAAAAACAAGAATCAAAGATTAGATTTAGAAGTGAATGATGTACGTGAAAACCATTGATTTAAGGATTAAGGGAACAAAGAGAGAGGCTTTCATGAAAAGGGTGCCTCCGAAATTTTGAGAAACTGAGGAGAAAAAGTCATGAAGGTGAAATCTCTATTCCATCCTCTTTGTTTATTAACACATGTCACCTACGTAATTTAATACAGTATTTATTTTTGGATGATGTGGAGACCTGGTGTCGCGTTGGTTAGGTGACTTTAAAATTTACAGGCGTTTGAAATGATTTTTACTTTTAACCAACGTGTTCTTAAGGCAAG
>JAOXYD010000136.1:11625917-11640014 GCA_028565735.1 Pinacopodium congolense
CATTTTCTTCCTATCAATATTAAAATCTATCATGGATTCTAACATGGCGTTTTTTTTCATTCTTCAAAGTATCAATTTCTATCATATATGCATCCTTAGAATTTAAAGCATCATGCATTTCAATTCCAGCTCATCATTCTCATGCACCCAATCAACTAATTCCTTTTTCAAACCATCATTCATATTCATCAACCACTCATTTTCTATTTCAAGATCATTTAACACTTTCTTGCATTCCTTAATTTTGGAAGACAGTTTCTTCCTTTTTACAATAGCATGTTCTACAACTTTAACTAATTCATCATAGCTTAAACCAACATCTATAGGCATATTCTCATTCTCAACATCATTATTAGATGGTGAAGAAGATGATACCTCATAAGACAAAACTTGGAGCTTTTATTTTCAGAATTTTCACTTCCCTCTTCACTTTCAATTTCCCACATGGCTTTCGAGGCTTTCTTTCCTTTCTTGGTTTTCTTCTCTCTTCTTTCCTTCTTGCCATGTCTTTCATCCTTCTCACTTTCCTTAAAAAGTGGGTAATTTTTCTTCAAGTGCCCCAGTTTCCTACATTCATAACAAATGACATTAGTATTTTTTTTTTCTTTTATGATCATACTTACCTTGCTTTCTTTTCTTGGATTGTGACTTCCTCCATAGGAGTTTGTTTAACTTTTTGGTAAGAATAGCTATCCCTTCTTAACTTTCTTCTAATGAGCTCCCTTCTTCACTAGACTCCTCTTTCTTGGTTTTGAATGCCAAGTTCTTCCTTCTTGAGGAAGCTTCCTCTTCTTTTTCTTTTGAATCATTTATTGCCATCTCATGAGAGAACAAGAACCTATCAATTCTTCTAAAAGCAAAATATTAAGATCTTTAGCCTCTTGAATGGCAGTTACCTTAACCTCTCATTCCTTTGGCAAAGACCTTAAAATTTTTCTAATAATTTAAACATTTGCATATGATCTTCTTAAACCTTTTTAAGCATTTATAATGTTACCAAATCTAGTATACATGTTGGAAATGCTTTCATTAGGATGCATTAAAAACAATTCATATTGATGAGCATCGACATTTTACTTTCTTTCACTTTATTGGTACCCTCATAAGTAACCTCTAAAGTATGCCAAATTTCTTTAGATGTTTCACACATAGATACCCTATTGAATTCACTTTTACTTAAAGCAAAAAATAGGATATGAACGGCTCTACTATTATATGAAAGCAATATTTCATCCTCTACATTCCATTCCTCTTTTACCTTGGGAATTCTTTGGTCATTTTCAATCTTAGTGGGAATATGATGACCTTCATTCACTATATCCCACAACTTGAAATTTTCAGCTTGAAGAAAAAATTTTATCCTAGTTTTCCAATACAAGTATTAATTTCCATCAAAGAAAGGAGGTCTACCAATATGTTGAGTTTCAAATCTAGACAAGCTATCCAATTGGGCCATAATGCATGTTTTCTCACAATTTCATTAGAAATTAATACAAGTGTGATACCTAGGCTCTAATACCAATTGTAAGCCCTATGGCACCCAAGAGGGGGGTGAATTAGGTATTTAAAAACTTTTTAGCTAATTCAAACTAGCAACCTAAATCAATTGGAAACTAGATGCAATCACTAAATCAAGAATTAACCGAAGATGGAATGACAATGCAACTACCAAAATGAATACAATAAGTTGAGATAAGAGAAGGACACAAGCCAATAAAAGAATTTCACCTACCCCAAGGATAGGCTACGTCTCCTTTCCAACTACTTCTTGGATAATTCTATACTAATCAATCAAAACAAGTACAATCTTCTTATAAGGAGAAAAGTAACTTTTACAATCTAACTTTCCAAAGGTGAAGAGTAACCCACAACATCAATCTTACTTCTTAAAGGTGAAGAGTAACCTATTCCAACTCTTTTCAAGGAAAAGAGAAGCCTATAAAATTCACAAATATCTAAAAGATTCAATTCCCCCAAATTGTAGTAACTAAATAACCTTAAAAGATGTTTCACCTAATGCACAATGAAATCAAGGGCTCTAGGTTTCAATCAATGATACGAATGAATGATAACAATCTTGAAAGCTTAAATAAACTTAGTATGATAGAATTTATGCACCAAAATGTGTATAGATATATGCAAATTGACCAAAGTGAGCTAAGCATAAAATTTGGATAGTTTAAGCACTTTATGAATGTTCAGCTCAAAACACAAATATAAATGCTTAAAAATCAAACTAAAAAATCCAGAGCACTCCTAACACCTTATGTGAACTAACCACAATCAATGTATGCACCTAAAACTCATTTATATGATGAAAATAATGATTGAATGAGGACTATAAAAAATTGGACAGTTTTGATGTATGAATGAACTAATACACACAAATGATAAAATAATCAATTAAAAATTAGAAACTAAGATTATTCTGACTCTTAAGAACTTAGGAAAACTTAAAACAATAATAACAAACACAAAAAATAGATTAAGTGAGTTGAAATTGATATCAAACTTAAACTAATAAAAATAGTAGCTATCTTGAAGTATATGAAAATTCAATCTCAATGATAACTCAAAAAGGCCTAAAAAATTCTAAAGAAGGTTTGAAAAAAATCTAAAGACCTTAAGCAAACTAAAAACTCCAATAACAAGATTTTTAAAGTAGGTTTTATCACCTGAAATTGAGATTCAAGCTAGAATAGTCTTAACAAAGACAGTTTTGATATATGTATAAGTTCTAGCTTCAATTTGATGAAATAGCCTCTCTAAAATGTAAAGGACAGACCAAATAAACCCTTAAACACTTAAGAAAGATATTTAAAAAATTTCACACACCCAGACACACAAATTGACATCAAACAATCGATAGAAAGTAAGTGTAGTATAAAAGTGGGCAGGTTGAGACTTTTTAGTGATTCAGGAGGTTTGATCAATTTTTGGAATATCTAGAGAGTCAAAAAAAATTTTCTAAAGAATATATATAGTGTCTAGATGCTCAAGGAGGCTTTAGGAGGGTTTTTAAGTCTTTAGAATGAAGACAAAAAGATAAAACCCCGAAGGTAGAAACTAGCAGTTAGAGACAGAGCCTTCAATGGCGTCCTTTGAGTTGATCAACGACGCTGTTGTTTGAAGAATAACCTGCCATTGAAGACGTTGGAACAAAGGGTTATAACGGCACCTTTTAGGTTGATCAATGGCATCATTTAACAGATGAACAGGCCACCATTATGTCTCCAAAGAGCAGGAAAATTACTCAAAACTAACTCCAAAACTTTTCATAGAAGTTCTAAACAATAATTAAGACTTCAAACAACTTTTAAATCATATCTTAATACTATATGAATGATCAAAACTCATCAACCAATTCAAAATCATGAAAGGATAATTGAAATGAAAAAAATATGTAATTTTACATATTTTTATGTAATGCATGATCAAAATTAAGCTCTTAGATTAATTGAACATTAAGTAAAACTTACAAATATATTTGAAACAACCTATCTAAGATCTTGAAGGTTCCAAATCATTTAAATTTCTATTATCTTCAAATTTGATCTTCAAACTCCAAGTTTTCCATAATTAATTATTCTTGAAACATATCTATCTTTGAGATTAACATCATAAACTTAAATCATTAGTAATCAAACATGTTTTGATATCATCAAAACCAAGATTGGAACCTCCCATGGTTTAAAAAAAATGATAAAAATCACTTAAAGATCCATTGAAACTACATATTGAAACTTGCTCTTCAAAATAATACCTGCAAATCCATCAAAATAAAATCAAATCACCAAAACCAAATAAAAGTACCTATGCTTTGTAAAGTAAATATGAGTAAAGACTAATAAGGAGATCAAAAAGGAAAAAAAACTACACCAAACAAAAAAAACACACAAAAGCACGAAATATGACGAATATGATACAACAAGCACATATTTATGGTCTTTTAACTAGACCTTAAGGTTAGAGAATCTTTTGTCTCTTCCTTGATCCAGAATCTAACATTTTCACTTCATTCTCTTATAATGTAAATTAGGTCAAATTTTAAAAGGGTTTTAAAACATGGAGTTATTTTTGATAATTTGGAACTTAACCCTTAATGGAACATTACTCGTGACTTTTAAAATTCCATAATAAAGAATCTTCAATTACCATGTCTAGCCATGCATCAAATGCATTAACACTAAGAAAATCTATAAAATCTATTGCTTTGACGGATTCATCCTTATTATGCTTAACAAATTCATTAAAATTTTCACAATTAAGAACCTTAAAATCATTGTCTTCAACTTGAATATCACCCTTAAATAAAATTAACATAAGCATCATCCAGGTGATCATTTAACAAGTATGCATAAGTATTTTCATCACTTCGACTCTTAACAAATGAATTTTCACTTTCAATTTCAAAATTGTACTTATAATCCATAAAATTCACAACATGATGGTTAGAAATCATGGAAAAATCATAATCAGCATCTATAGCATAGATTTCTAACTCAGTTTGCTCATATTCAAGAAATGGAGTTAGAGTAATAGGTGTAATTATTGCCATCAACACTTTTCTCAAGTTAGGATATGAGGTTCCAACTCTTTGACTATGGATTGATTGTTAGCTAGATGCTCATCTAGTTGAAATACATTATAAAATGGTTTGTACAATTTTTTAAACAACTGAATAGAGATCCTAGACTGAGCGTCTAACATTTGTGTATAGGGTAATCTAAGTTGATAAGAATGAATAGATAAACCAGCAAATAACCTAGGTGGAATATCTTTATTTGCAACTTCCTTCTGAACTTCACTACTTTCCATCATTTTTCTTTCATTTTTTTCTTCATTTGCATCTTCCATTGCATTGATATTAGGCACAGTGATGGCCATAACATGATCCTTAGGGGTAGGTTTAGGCATACTAGATAAAGGTCTAGGTAACTTCTCATCTAAGAGCTGTGCAATCTAACCTACTTGAGTTTCCAAGTTCTTAATTGAATTTTCATTAGTTTGCATCCTAGACTAGTTCCTTTGAATATATTTCCTTAATGTATCTTCAAGATTGAACTTCTCTTTGTCAATTGGTTGAGATAGGAATTCAAATTGAGGATTGACATGGGAATTTAGGTAGACTGGATGATAGTTTGATGAAAAAATGGAGTAGATCTCCCTAGGAGGTTTATAAAAGTCCATTCCTTGCCTATTAGAAATATAATGGTCTAAGGAAGGTTATGAGCCATAAGAAGGGCTAACCTAGCAATCTATTGAAACATGAAAGGAACTACCACAATAATTACAAAATATAGGGTTTGAAAATGCATTACTACCAATTTTAGCTTGTAAACCTTTCAATTGCTTCATAAGGCCAACTATTTGAGCTTGTATATTTAGGAAATCATTAATAGCTTGCGCTCTAAATGGTTTCCTATGAAAAGGCTCAAAGTTATAGTGAAAGCTATGAGTGGTCATATCCTCAAGTAGCCTATAAGCTTCACTTGGGGTCTTACTCATTATGGTTCCTCTAGTAGTAGCATCTATGAGACTATGAGTGGATGATGTGAGTCTTAAGAAAAAGATATGCACTTTCTCACAAATATTGAAATTATGAATAGGATAGGTGGTAAGTAACTCTTGAAGTCCTTCTCAAGAGTCATGTAAAATCTCGCTTTCATATTACTAAAAGAAATCAAAATTTTCTATTTTGATATCTTTATTGGGGGAAAGAATTTTGCTATAAAGAGATTCACAAAATCATCCAAAGTTGGGATGGAATTAGGTTGGAAAGTGTCTAATCTTGTGCGAGTTGCTAACTGTCAAAGAAAATGGAACTAATCTAAGTCTAAAGGCATCATTTGAAATATCAAGTCCTCTATAAATATTGCAAATATCTATAAAATTTCTTAAATGATCTTTTATATTTTCTAAGGATGAACCACTAAATTAAGAAGACCTTATCAAAGAAATTACAGCATATGGAATTTCAAAATCATCTTATTCTATCCCAAACCTATCAATGCTAGAATTAGGACCACTCCTAGTTTACATAATCAATTCTAACATGGTTGGTTCTCTACGAGGATGGACATTTAAGTGCTCCTGATATTCCATTTCTAAATGCACTTGATTCTAACTAAATATGTATTCTAGAGAAGCACAAGCTAAGACTCAAGCCAAAGGAAATAAGAAACAAATTAAAAATAACACAAAAGCAAACATACAAGAAAGACAAGCAAAGGCAAACACACTCTAAGGAATATAAATAATATTTACACTCAAGAGTAATTGACACTAATATTTTCCTAATATCACAGGTATTTGCACCGACAATGGTGTCAAAAACTTGCTACATTAGTTTGGTATCGGTAACTTGACTCAATAAATCAATAAATTTTCATGCCACTCAAATTTAAATTCTAACCAACTTCACAACAGTGTACCGGTCTCAAGAAATAAAGTGAAGCATATTTAAGAATCCAAAATGTTTAATCCACAGAGAAAATGTTTGAATACAAGGGCAATTAGATTAAAATTATGTAAGGAACTAAAGATATTTAATTTAAACAAGTTAGAATTACTAAAACAAACCTAAAAACTCCCAACTTTGCAATTGCATTCCAAGTGATCTAAGTATTACCAAATAATTAATTTGCTAAATACAAGGCCTAAATAACTCAAGTAATTTATTAAATGGATTGGAATTTCTAATCCAGAGCCTTCACTAAATCAAGACAAAGCTATGGTTAAGACATTTCCTTTACTCTAATGGTTTGGTCAACTCACCAATCTAAAAAGTAGGCTTAAATTTTAGGAAGTTATAATCCTAAAAACCATATTCAAGATTAGTGAACTCACGATAACCAAGGTAGATTTCTTGGATACCAGAATTAAATCATGTTGTTCACTAAATTTTCCAATGATTAAAGTAGATATTTTCGGATCTTTAACCATCTTAAATCATATTCTAAGTGATCATCTCAAAATAAGCATTAAGATCTTAAGTAAACAAAGATTATCATCCAATCATATATTAAACACTCACTCAAGAAATTCATTAACTTTTCCTAAGCTAGAATTTAGCTCCAAACATTATAAATAAACAAGAAAAAGTTGACTGAAATAAAACAGTCGAAGTTCTTGCATGTATATGAACAAAGGAGTACAAAACAAGAAATTTAATGTTGAGAAAGCATCAAATGATGATACAAATAGATAGACAGCCTCCAACACGTGAATCCACTGTCTTGAATCCTTAAAACAACCAAAAATTACAATCTAAAAATGCTAGAAAACAAAAAGAAATTAGAAACCTAAAAACTAAAGAAAGAAGAAGAGAATATGGTTTTTAATCTAAATTCTCCCTTCAAATCCATCCTAACTTCTATAAAAATGGTCTATGGGTATTCTTATATGTCTTAGCTATAAGTAAGAATTAGTTGAAGCAAATTACAGCAAGTGGGGAGTAAGTTGTAGCTATAAATCATGTGACAGCTACCAAAATGACACTTAAAGAGAGTAAAATGGTAGTTATGAAGGCATTGTTTAAGTCCTCTGCGTCGAGAGTAATATGGAGGGCTAGATGAGGTCGCTGTTTTCTTCCAAATTTCAAAATTTTTATTGCATAATTTTGGCTTTTTCTTCAACTTTCAACTTCCATCTGCATTATACATGAATATAAATGATATTAAAAAACTTTAGCATCAATTTGGAGAAAATGTACATTTCATTAGCATGAAATGGATATAAAAATAAATTGAAATCCAAGCCTAATAGAAGGCTGCTCTACAATTCATTTTAAGCTGCTTTTAAACGACCATCTTGCTTCCTTTTCAAAGAATTTGGCTACTTATTATTTTTAAGCTGTTATAGCTTTTATGCTGCATTATATATCAAGGAAATTTTTCAACATTTTGTCCTCTTATCCTAGGTGATGTGCTATACTTTAAGCTTTCTTTGCTATGCCATTTTTCCCCCAAGATTTAAAACATTTTTCATTTTCTTTTTGTCCACTTGCTTTTATGAAAATTCTACACACTTTTGCGCCACTTTTAAATGCTTTTGTTTTTTGTTCTTTTTTCTTCTTTTGTTCCAACTTTAAAGATTTTAGTTTGTATATGTGTTCCGTCATCATATTTGCAGGAAAAATTCAAAAAAAAACATAAATTAAGCATTTAAACACAAAATATGATTGAAATGACATTAAAAATCAAATAAAAATTCAATATATTTCAATTCTATTAAGTACCCCTACACTTGAACCATTGCTTCTCCTCAAACAATGATTTAAATATTCTACTCAAGAAATCTCAATCCAAAGTCAAGAGATAATTGAGTAAAAAAAATTCATGCCTTTAATCTTGTTCACAAATCTTAATTATTTCATGACTAAAAACTTAGTTAATCACATGAAAAAACACAAAGTTAGTAAGAAGTAATCCATATTCGTAATATCAAATGTTCAAGCCATTTTGCATAAGTCATCACATTAATATAGTCAAGGATGCTCAAAATACACTAAACCACAACTAAAAATACAACACAACTTGAGCTTTGAGAAATGTCTATTTGAAAAGTCATTTAACTTTTTGACGTGAAGGTAAACACTTTATAGTGAACACCTCCGGTTACTAGGTCAAATCACTATTTTAAATGGCTAAAAGCACCACACATAACTTCAACCTTAGAGAATTTAGTTCGAAACTAGTGGAATGAGAATTACCTAATACATAATAATACAACAACAACTATAATAGTATTTATTTAACAACTGAAAGAAAGAAGCTTTTTGATTCAACAACATAAAACACAAAGACAATTTTCTCTTTACTTCTTCTTCTTTTCTTTTTTTTCTCTTGATTTTTCTCTTTTTATATTTCATTCTTTTAACATCAAACATCCCATTCCACATTAATATGATAAACTATACAATATGTACTTCAACATTAAATATCATACAAATGGATCGCTAACATATGAAAGAATTCAAAAGAAAAAGATAAATGAAAAACCAAGGGTTAGAAATCATTCTGAAATCAATCATTATTCACCAAATTAAAAGCATCAATTACCTTTAAATACCTCATTTAACTATTAATTAATGATCAAGATCATTTGAAGCTATCATATTCAAACCATCACCATCGAACTCATAATAATTCAAGTGTGTAAACATTTTCAACCTTGCCCTACCCCCACACTTAAATTAAAAATTATCCATAATGTCCCAAAATTAGGAAAATGCAAAGAAGTGGGAAAAAGAATACTCCCCTAGATTTGGAAAAGGTCTCATGGGCTTAAGAACGAAGATAGAAACTTTATTTTTGAAGACAAATCTAGCTCAATTTACACCAATAACCAAAACATGCAAAAAATAAATAAAGCAAACAAATCAAAACAACCAAACTATATTTACAAAAAAGAAAACACACAAAAGAAGGGATACAAATGGAGTGCCTTACATCAAGCACTTATTTTAGGTCATAAACTTAACTCTTGGCATATTCCACATCATCCATTGTCAAATGGATGTTTGAACCTGACAATAAGCATGCTTAAACTCCTTAATCAACCCGAAACTTCCTTCAGTGCAGGCTCACTATCAACAAGATGCCTCATAGCTTCAAAGAGGTGGAACCGAACTGCATCCTCATCATGCTACAATGTCCACTCCCCTCTTTAGGCAACACCCTTCTCCTAGGTTGACCTCCACAATGGTAAAAGAAATGAGTGTGGAGGCTTGTCATCCAGTTTGGGAAACACACTTCTACGAGTTAGCTTACTTGATCTTCCAAGTCCTCAAGTCACTTCTCGTTTCTTGCTGGAATTGAAAATTACTTGTAGCCAAGCTCTATACAATTGCCTCCAATGACATCCCATCAGCTTGTGGTGACGATTTCAGAGGTGGAGCCATGGTCGAGGAATGCATCTGACTATGATAGCATAGTGGTGGAGAATTGGATCCATAATGCTTGTTTCCAACTGAAAAGTAAGGATGATCCTCCCACTTCATATGGTAAATCGAAGTGTAAGGATCATAACATCCTTGTTTCCTTTTTTAGGAACCATTAAGTCCATCAAAATATTGCTTAGCCTGTAAGGAAGGACGCATATCAATAGAATTACCTGAAAAAGAAAAAAATCATATACCCTAGTAGCAAATATGTCCATCCTTACTCGCTCTACTAAGGATGCGAGATTTGTCACCTATTGTTCCAACCTAGAGATAGCAGCCAACTTAAACTCATCATCAACATAAGAATTAATGCACGAAGGATCAGAATAAAAAAAGCTAAAAATAGGCAATTACTTTAAAAAACTATGAAATAACAACAAACATAACACAAAGGTGGCAAAAACTTAAAAAAAAAGCGACAAAAGAAATAGCAAGAATACAGTGCCACCTCCTCTACAATGGTGAAAAAAGTTTTGTGATTGCAAACTCCCAAAAAATAAATTTACCTAACTAACCTAACTATATAGCTAGGGAAAGTCAAGGTCAATCCCACAAAGAGCTAGGGTGTACTGCTAATAGGAATTACTTTTGTTCTATTTTGATATGTTATTTCATTTCAATTTATTTCTATTTTTATGTTAAATTTCTCATTTTGAGTTCCTATTAATTTTATGAGTAGGTTTAAAGATGGAATACAAAATTTGGATAAAAGTATGGAATACAAAATTTGTATAAAATTATGAAGATTTTGAAGCAATTAAATCTATCTTGATTCATACAACACGACTTGAACATTGGATGGCTTATGAAGGGTCAAGTAAAGCTCAAAATGACTTGGATAGGAATGTTTAAAGGCTGTCAAAAATGACATTAATTAGAGCACCCTTTAGGAATATTAATCATCACTTGGAGCTGTCCAAAATGTAGCCTATGGACAGTCAATTGGTGATAAAATGCAGCAGAATTTGATGTCTAAATGTTGTCTAAGTGCATCATATGACTAGAGATTGGAGGCCTTCTATCACACAAAATGAAACATTTTTAGTGAGTTTTATTCCATCTAAAATGACAACCAATGATGATTGAAGAGGGTTGTTCAAAATTACAGCATATGGTATTTTTGCTTGGCCATATTTGAGCTTTTATCTTGGTGAAATTTAGATCTTATCTTGGAGAGCGTTAAAGGACTTTGGTACCATATTTAGAGTAGCCTTCCTGAACCAAAATAAAACCACATGGACAGCTCCATTTTAAAAAAAAAACAACAGCTAAACAAATGTATTAAGAAGAGCTTTTATCTTGGTGAAATAATGACAACATTAGGCTCTTAGAAGAGGAGCTTCCATCATTGCATAATGAGCTTTCCAAAAAGACAGCCCTAAGGAGAGATAAAAGTAGGTGGAGAGCATGGCTTGTAGGGTTAGGGACAGTTGTAACATTATCCAAAGTAGGAGCTATCCTCCACTAAAAAAAGAAGACAACTTGGAGATCATTGAAGGTTGTCCACATGGAAAAGAAGAGTCAGGTACAACTTGTTTAGAAGAGGAGCTGTCCAATCATCAAAAACTTCAGCTACAAAACATGTTAAGGAGTTATTGGTTTGGGGTATCCTTCGTCTCTTCTTGGTCCAAGATTACAGCTGCATAAATCAAGGAGAGAGCTTGGCCAAAGAGAGGTTGGAACAACTGCATTATGGAGAGGGGAGTGGGCCCTGAAGATGATGACATCAGCCTTGGGTTGGAAGATATTAATGAAATTTTGGATTAATAATTGTGAGAAGTGATTAGGAATTGATTAAGCATTGTGATTTAGGTAAATGATGAATTGGAATTCCATATAAATGACATGAATTAAACCTTAATCCTTAGGATTGGCCATCTGAAGTTTAATTTCTAATTCTATTGCTAGGAATGGATTTCTGATACATAATAGTCATAATGATTTCCATAGGTAACAATAGACTAATTGAATTTGTCAGTAAACTTAATCAACTTAGCTTAGAATTCCAATTTTCTAAGTTAAACAATCTGAACCTATGAGATTGCAGCTTAGGCTAGTCGTTCCCTAGTTTGTTAATGCTATCGTCTTGTTAATTCTAGAGAGCTTATTCTACGTTACCTCATGGATAAGGATAATTTTTTTATCATATAAAACCTATCTAAAATTGGCAGAATTGAGGGTTTGAGAGCCTATTCGAACGTATAGGCTAGTATCTTAGACCAATTGTTAGTTATCTATTTCGAGGATAAATTATAAGTCTAGAATCCCTAATTTATCTTCCACCCAGCTTTTGTATTTCTTGTTTTTTTTCTTTAATTTCATTAATTTCCTTTAGTGTTTAGTTTTAATGTCTTTGCTTCTAGATGTTTTATTTTCATTTTCCTTTTTGGCAATATTAGAGATAGCAATTCACCTTAACTCTCTGTGGGACTGATCGTAACTTGCCCTAGCTACTTAGTTAGATAGGTTAGGTAATTTTATTACTTAGTAGCTTATGACGAGCTCATTAACTGCTATTCCTCATGCTGTGAAGAAAAACTAAAATAAAAGCCCCTGGATGCAATCTGAACTAAAATAACTAAGACAAAATAAAAACAACATAAAGCAAAACACAATAACAGAGAAATAGGCTGAAGGTATTGCTGGCATTCTAAGTTAAGTATTGATCCTTCAATTTATATGAAATTGTGTTCTAGCTATGGTGATAGCCTATAGGTTCAAAGATTCTCTCTTAGCCTATAGGTTCGATGATGCTTTCAAATCCTCAGTTCCTCTAACTTAGGTAAATCTAACAAGCTCTATAAAGGTCGCTATCTTCACTATAACCTAGAATAAGCTCTCTAGATTTAATAGTGAAGATGCCAAAGGTACTAAACAATGACTAACTTAGGTCACTAACTTGTAAGGTTAGAACATACAAACTAAAGGTAAGGAACCCTAGATTAGTTGGTTTAGTATCCTAACAAATCCTACTAATTTATTACTACTGTTTAGAAATTTGGAAAATTAGGGTTGCAAATTAAAATTCAGAGAAAAACATGATTTAGAAATAGGACTTGTTGTTATCCCTATATTTTAATTGATCTAATTTATATTTGGCCCAAGATTTCTTAACATTTTAGCTACTCTCTCTTAAGGTTCAACTAAATGTCACTAGTTAAATAATCTAGGATTTACTTTGGAATCTCTCCACGTGCAAAGCCTTTTTCTAAATATTCAACTAGATATGAAGCTATCCTTTAGGCAGTATATCAATTTATTGAAATCTCTTCCTAGTAAATTAATAACTTGTTGTCCACATGTCTATTAAACACCAACTATCATTGTACATTTGACACGGATTACCCAATTCACTTCCTCGATTTGTTGTAGTGTTTATGCGTAATAAACAACACAAATATTAATAACATTAAATTAATAACCAAAAGTTCAAAAATAGTTTAAACAACAAATCCTAAAACAAGCTTAGCCATTCATGATAGAAATAAGTTCAATCATGCCTACATTCTCTAAAATGAAAAGCATAATAAAATAAAAATAAAATAAAATAAAATTCAAAAGAAAATATAGAATTTGATGAACTCTTGAAGTTTGAAGTTTGTGTGAGAAAAAGCTTGTGGGTGGAACTTTGCCGAATCTTGTGTTGGTGTGGGGTGGCTGCTCTCTTTCTTTTTTCTTCTCCATGGAATCGTCTTCGTGTGGCTACTGGCTGCTCAAAATTAATTATTTGTGTTTGGTTCCAAATCTCTCCTTTTTGTGTGGCTGCAATATTATTTTTTTTATGTTCCTCAATCTTCTTTTCGCTATGTTTACGCGTTCTCTATTTTGATCCTATAGATGGGTCTTGTGGATACGGGTCTCAGCCGCAACATGGAATTAGGTTCACGCGGAAAGTGGCCAATCTTACCAAGTCCATAATGAAGCAACCTACAGCTTGGTCCATGCAGAAAGTAGTCTTACTGGAGGTAGCCTAGTCTATGCGGAATGCCACTCTCGCCAACAAGCTGTAGCCTGGTCCAAGTAGGAATATAGGGTTCTCTTAAGTGGTATACGAGTATAGGGGTTCTTACCAGCGGAACTAAATCCTGCCTCTCACCACTTGATCCATGTGGGTGGACTTGGAGCAGGTGCCTTCTCCTTGGTCGCCAACA
>JAOXYD010000136.1:11640114-11656724 GCA_028565735.1 Pinacopodium congolense
AAAAAAAAGGTTTCCTTCACACCCTTCATATTCTAACTTTCGACCAACGTGCGAGATACAACTAGTTTAAAAATCACACTTAGCTCTTTCTCTTCTTGTTAACGATAGTTAGTACTAGATATTCTCATAATCAGTCGAAGACCACTTATATTAGCAGACATTCCTTACTTATAAAAGCTTTATAAAGTCCTCGCATCGATGACAATAATGATCGAGAATTACTCTTATAACTAGTCAAAATTGAAGAAGTTCTCTTATAATTTGTTAAGTGCCTCATAAAATTATCTCACCCATTAACACTCGAAAAAATGGTAAAGATCCAAAATTTTTTAGTTCTTTTATTGACTTTACTTTTCATATCTTGCATGTATTCCTTCTATGATTTGTATTAATTTCTTTATTTCGTATTCAATTCTTAATTCAATGTAATATGAGTACAACAATACTATACAGTTAACCTAAATAGCCATCCTCGTGATCCCCTTCATTAATTAACATTTAAGATAAATTTTGTAACGATTCATTATAAATTAGCACAGTTAATGGCATCAAGATTAAAATTTAATCATTGAGGCATATTAGGTAATTTCTGCAATCAGCTCCCTTATTTCATTAAACAAAAATCGAACCCTCTCCATGTTACTGTCAATGGTTCATAATCAGATTCTTCATGTCTCTTTCGTCAAACACTTGTATGGGCTTCTTAAACACAAACTCATGCTGATTGAAAAATATGATGAAGATGAGTATAAGAAGAAGAAGAAGTTAGGGTTTTAATGTTTTCATTCGATCTACATCTTTGGCTTCGTCCATAAAAAATAAAGGTTTTAGTGCTTTTATCTAATCTGTGTCACCGCCTTCATCCAAACTCCTCAATCAAAACAAACAAACAACTTGAATGTGAAAGTTATAGTTAGTCAGTACCATTCTTTTTGTAGTAAGTAGTTATAATTGTTATTGACCTTATCACTTTTGTAAGTTTGAATACATGGTAGCGCAGGAAAGATCTGTGATTATTTGTGTCATGCGACACTGGAATGCGTGACTATATCTAATAGGTATCACAGAATGAAAGAAAACAAGTTTCAACAAATATAGGTGAGAATAAAGATAATAAGTTAAAGGAAATTTGTCTTAAGCAGAGGACTTGAAGGATGATGCACATTAAGTTATGGTTAGCTGTGTAACAGATGAAACTGCTAGAACTAAAAAGACAGAGGTTGTGTGTACTGTTGATGTTAAAAAAAAGGAAAAAGTGATGGAGACTATGAATTTGAAAAGAATTTGGTGTTATGTACAGAAGAATGTATGATTTCAAATTCTAAATGATTTGAGTGCAGAACACCTTTTTGTCATGGTTTATGGAGATGGGTTGTATGACCTATAAAAAATGATGGTATAAATTGATTATATGGCATGAATCTTGTGAGTAGATGTAAACTTGTCTATTAACACCTATACCATGTGAATTTTAAATATTTACATATTGGCATTAGGTATTACACATTGTGCATGTACACTTTATCTATGATTTTTATTTGACGCCTTGATTCTGTGAATGTTATGTACAAAGGCGTAATACGTGATATTATGTTATTCAATTATAATTAAGGTGATCATAATGGTTGTACAATCTAGAAATATTTGTGATATGGCTTGTATAAATTTTGCTATGTGTTGCAATTGGATGTAGTTTATGTGATATGTTGTTGTATGAACTATGTTAGTAGTATTGTATGTACCCTGCTTATAGAAATTGTGTAGATTGTGTAATGATGTTGTATAACTTAGTTGAATAGAAAGAACATTATGAATAAAGGCGTTATATGATTTTTACATATTAATTAGGCTATTGTGTGTACATAAAATTTTGTTTGAGTAGCATAACATTCAATGTATAAGTGATGTACAAAAACATGAAAGGATGTAAGTGCATTTCATATATTCAGTAATACTAGTATGAGATGATAGGAAAACACAATAGCAGGATATTATTTAAATTATTTCATCTTATTTTTATGAAGTGATGAATTGGCCTGTATAAGGTTCTGCAAAATTTTATAGAGATGGGTTGTAAGATCTGTAAAACATGCTGGTATAAATTGATTGTGAGTTGATGTAAATTTATTTATTAACACTTGTATAGTGTAAATTTGAAATATATATACATTAGTGTTAGGCGTTGTACATTGTTCTTGTAAACTTTATTTATGAATTGTATTTGATACCCTTGAATCTGTGGTATATTATGTATAAAGGTGTAACATATGGTTAAATGCAAACGAAACTACTAATTTTACGCTCAAAATCGTAAGTATATAGGTCGTAACTTGTAGTAAAAAGTTGGTATCGATCCTAAGAGGATTGTAATTAGTCACCACTTAATTCAGGTTGTGCTTTATTTAAGAAACCGATTCAAACAAATTTAAAAAGATAAGTAAAATGAAAACAAACTAAGGTAAAAGCAAGTGACGCAACCAAAGCCAAAACTGCAAACTAAAACTGGGAGAAAATTAAGTTTAAAGAATAAGACTTGCCGTTATCACTATTTGTTTCCCTTTGTTTTATTGATTCAATTTATGCTTGACTCAAGATTTTCTAATATTTTAGCCACCCTCTCTTCAGGTATAACTAATTATCACTAGCTAAATAAATTAGGATTAACTTCGGGATCTTTCGATATGCAAAGCCTTTCCTAAACATTCAACTAAATGTGAAGTGATCTTATAGGGATTATATCAATATTGAAATCTCTTCCTAATAAATCAATAGATTGTCATCTATAGGTCTATTAAATGTTAACTCTTGTTGTACATTTAAACATATTACAAAGTTCAATCTCTCGATTTGTTGCAAGGTTTTAAGCTCAATAGACAACACAAACATTTATAATATTGAATCAACAATCAAAGATTCACAAATAGTTCAAACAACAAATCCTAAAAACACTTTATCCACTCATAATAGAAATAAGCTCATCTATATTCATATTTTCCAAGATACAAAACATAATGGGAAAAATAAAAATAAAAAAAGTAAAATGATAATTGTCTTCCTTTATGTATGTAAAAATCTGGAAAATGAAGACTTGGAGAGCCTCTTGATGCTTGAATCTTGCCTCTCATCCTTGAAGCTTAGAAGCTTGTAGGAGAAGGAAGCTTGTGTTGGCCTGTTCTTCGTGTTGTGTAACTTGTGGCGGTCGAATGTTTGTTATTCTAGGTCTTCTGTGTGTTGGCCAAATCTTGTAAAACCTTTGTTGAATGATGACTGCTTGATCTCCCTCTCTTTTTACCTAGTGGCTGCTCACCCCCTTTTCTTGGTTTTTGGCTGTCGAATATATATTTGTTCTTGAGCTACTTAAGGTTGTGTTTTATTTTTGATGCTATGCCGTTTTGAGGTATCTTTTTAATGGAGTTGATCCTTTATGTTTTCAAGTCATGCCACGTTGAAGTTCCTAAAAGGTTTTGCTTTTTTTTTTTGGCAGCCAATCACGTTTTATGCTTTGTGGAAGACTTTCCCCCTAGTCAAATCTTTGTGATTTTCTCCTAGAAGGCTAAAGTTTAGTCAAATCCTTTTGTCCTTTTCTTAGATTTTACTTTTCATCTTATTCTTCAACACTTACTCGGGAAGGCTTTGTTTGGAAGCCACCATTTTGGAATTAAATTGATTTGATTCCCTGTTCATACACGAACTTTGTATGCATGGCCTTTGGTCATGGTATTGGTCAAAGGCTAGAGAGCTTGAATTGGTCAAAGCTGGAGAGGAGGACTTGGTAAAAGAATTTTGTCCTTTTTTACTTCATTTTGGTGTTAGAAAGGTCTCACCCAAGGAAGGTTGATGGACTTGTATTTGGGTGCCTTGAAATATGTGTTTTTTCCAGTTTTAGATTCCTTTTTTTCATTATTTTGCTCTCCTTCCATGCTTCTTTACTTCATTGATTTTTGTTTACTTTTTCCCATTTTTTTCTTTTTCTTCTTTTTGCTTCCAACTTTCACTCAACTTTAATTTCTAACTCTAATTTATCCTACATAATAAATAAATATACCAATAAGATCCAATTCTAACATAAAATCAACAATTAAATGTTAAAATATCAATCATAAGTGAAAACACTAAAATGATCAAGACTTACCCTAAACTAATACCAAACATAAAAGAAATAACAATAAAGATCATGCTAAATAAAAACACACAAAATAGACCTTAAAACACAATGATATTAACCTATCATGTAAGAAACACATGCCAAATACTTAGAAAAACTTCTATTAATGCACAACTATCAACTTCCCCACACTTAAATCTTTGCTTGTCCTTAAATAAATTAAACACAACCATTCAATTTTATCACTTCATTTTCACAAAGATTAAAGCATACAATCCCACAAACTTTGGCCAACTCAAGTGTCAAGCTACTATACATATCACAATTACTTTTCATTAGTTTACATAAGCAAACTCAACTTATGAAACCATCATTCAAAGATAAGTATATATGGAAAATGAATCTTCCTCATGGTTTTCACTCATTTCTCTCAAGTGTTTGATGGTTAGTGTTTCGTTCAAACTTCCTATAGGAAACCACACTACCATAGGTTTGCTAATATATCAATTCTTCTCCACAATGATTACATGCTACAAAGGACTTTGTTTCGAGTTGTAATGTGGTTAGGGTTAAGGTGGGTCAAGAAGGTTTAGGCGTTCATCACAAGCATTCATAAAGTACTTAAGTGAATAAAGGGATAACAAAATAAAATTATGAGATATACAAATAAAAATAAAACTACTACTCCACACTTATTTTTGCTATTACATGTCATTCTTTTCTTTCTTTCTTTTTTGAACAATAATAAAGAAATAATGAACAAAACAGTAGCCAAATGCAATATGTTTAAAGAGTAGAAGTACTTAAAAACAGCTTAAAGCATCTTAGAGAAAAAAAAAATTGTAGCAAAAAATCTTAAATTAATGCATCACTTAGCATTATATTAAACTTGTGATTGGGTAAGTTAATGGGGATTGAGGTTTTAAAATGGGGTGATTTCAAGAAACAAAGGATTAAAGGATTAACGGGGGTAGTAAGGGATAATAAAAGGGTAAGTCATTTTAAGTCAAGGGTTAACATAAAAAGAGCCTTAATTATTTCTATCTAGCATGCATCCAGTAGATTTAAACTAATTCAAAGCAAGTTCTGAAGGTAATTACCTAAAGAAGCAGCACACAAATAAGGAAATGAAATGACTGTAGAATGAGTCATAAGGGCTTAATTCCTCACATAGGCTCAAATGAAAATCCATTATACTTCTATACATTACCTCATTGCTCAAGTGTTAAATTCTGAGTAAGCTTATGCAACCAACTACTTTCATCACTCCACATGGTTCACTCTCTACTCAAGCAACCTAATTTGAGTTTAAACATTCATTTAATCTCATTACAACTAGCATAATAAAATCTCATGGCAACACATTCATCCCAATGATTCAAGTGTGGTTCAATAGCTTACACATAAAAATATAAAACAACAACCTAATATGCCTAAAACATGCATCCTATATTAAAAAAAAATGCAAACAATGACTAAAACAACTAAAATAATGCAAACATAAATGCAAAGACTACCTCCCCACACTTGAACAACACATTGTTCTCAATTTAGAAAGGGGAAACACTCAAAACCAATAAATAACATAATGAAATACAAAATACATAAGCAATAAACAACATAAGAGATTAAGGGTAAGAAGGGCTCATAGTGATGGGGCAATGGAGGTGGTTTGACCGTCCTTGATGCCATGGAAAACAAAACCTATCTCCTCTCTTCTTTTAGTCCTCCAATAAGCTATGATGCATAATAAACTTTCAAGCAATCATCAAGTCGCCTAAACATCAAGAGATTCCAAGGGTAAACAAGCTAAAGATGAAACAAAATCAAAATCAAAGTAAACATACAAAACTTAATAAAGATAAGCAAACTAAAAACAAACATGCTAAGTTAAGGTCATTAGCTTGACCCTCAGCATATCAACATTATCCATTGTTAAATAGATGTTTGAGCCCAACAAGAAGTATACTCAAACTCTATGAGGAGCCTGGAGCAACTTCCCTTGAAGTAGGCTCCCAATCAGTAAAATGCTCTAAAGCTTCGGGGGAGTGGAATTGAATTGCTTCATCGTTGAACTATAATGTCAACTCTCCTTTATGAACCTCACCCTTCTCCCAAGATGGTCTTCGTAATGGTGTAAATGATAAATATAGAGGCTCGTCACCCTACTCTATACCTTCAAGATTTAGCTTGTATGGCCATAACTAGTTCTCTAAATTAGCATCATGTAGCTCTTCCTCTTTCCTCTTCTCTTTC
Source organism: Pinacopodium congolense (assembly GCA_028565735.1). Classification (NCBI taxonomy): domain Eukaryota; kingdom Viridiplantae; phylum Streptophyta; class Magnoliopsida; order Malpighiales; family Erythroxylaceae; genus Pinacopodium; species Pinacopodium congolense. Next base: position 11,646,476 of record JAOXYD010000136.1, read on the forward strand.
CCTTGGCTCACCTCCTTCAAGCTTTCAACCTTCTCCATTGTATCCTTTTATTCCTTTCCCAAGATAACTGTGATGGCATTTAACAAAGCCTTTCCTAAACATTCAACTAGATGTGAAGTGATTCTATAGGTAATATATCAATCTATCAAAATCTCTTCTTAATAAATCAATAACTTGTCATCTACAGGTCTATTAAATGCCAACTCTCGTTGTACGTTTAACACAAATTACAAAGCTCACTCTCTCAATTTGTTGCAAGGTTTTAAGCTCAATAAACAATACAAACATTTATAATATTGAATTAATAACTAAAGATTCATAAATAGTTCAAAAAACATATCCTAAAAACACTTTAGCCACTCATAATAGAAATAAGCTCATTTATATTCATATTCTCCAAGATACAAAATATAATGGGAAAAATAACAATAAAACAAGTAAAATGATAATTTTCTTCCCTTATGTATGTAAAAATTTGGAAAATGAAGACTTGGAGAGCCTCTTGATGCTTGAATCTTGCCTCTCATCCTTGGAGCTTGGAAGCTTGCATGAGGAGGAAGCTTATGTTGGCTTATTCTTCTTGCTGTGCAACTTGTGGCAACCGAATGTTTGTTATTCTAGGTCTCTTGTGTGTTGGCCATATCTTATAAAACCTTTATTGAATGATGGTTGCTTGATCTCCCTCTCTTTTCACCTAGTGGCTACTCACGCCCTTTTCTTGGTGTTTGGCTGTCTAATATATATCTAGTTTTGAGCTACTTAGGGTTGTGTTTTATTTTTGATGTTATGCCGTTTTTAGGTATTCTTTTAATGGTGTTGATCCACTGTGTTTTCAAGTCTTGCCACATTAAAGCTTCTCGAAGGTTTTGCTTTTTTTTTTTTTTGGCAGCCAATCACATTTTATGCCTTTCTTGGAGGACTTTCCCCCTGGTCAAAGCTTTGTGATTTTCTCCTGGAAGGCTAAAGTTTGGTCAAAGCCTTTTGTCCTTTTCTTAGATTTTTCTTTTCGTCTTATTCTCCAACACTTACCCAAGAAAGCTTTACTTGGAAGCCACCATTTTAGAATTAAATTGAATTAATTCCCTGTTCATACTTGAACTTTGCATGCATGGCCTTTGGTCTTGGTCAAAGGTTGGAGAGCTTGACTTGGTCAAAGCTGGAGATGAGGACTTAATCAAAGATTGTTTCAAATATCTCAACTTTGGTCAAAGATTTTTCCAAAATTGTTTCAAATATCTCAACTTTTATCACATAATCATCAAAAACTATAAAACTTGACTAACTCCCCTTATGTTAATCAAATTCATGCAGTAATTTAAAAAATTTTGAATATTTTTTAGAATTTTAAAAAAATTTGAACTAATGACTCCTCATAAATTAATGAAATCTCAATTTTTAAAATTCAAACTTTCATAGCAAGACATAAAAATCATGAAGAAATTCATATCACATCAAATCCATAAACATCATTCAAATTAGAATATAAGTATAACATTCCTAAATTCATGCATTTTCAAGATTAAATCTCATAAGCCAATTGAAGAGATAAACATGTCAAATACATATCAAGCATAATATCCTAACATTGTACAAAAATCATCTTTAGAAATAATAACATGCATGAATTTATCAAAACTCAACTTTTGAAAAATTGAAAATTAGTTAACAACTTAAATGAAATTACATGCTCCTCCGAAATGTATACATAATTCTCCAATACCACAATTTTCAAATACTGATGGCATATGTAATTAAAACATCAAATGTCACAAGATTTCAAAAACCATTTCAAAAACTCAAATGCCATCATTTCTTGTAAAATTTCATGCATTTCCATTTCAAAAACTCGAATGCCATCATTCTTAGCAAATGTTCATGCATTTTAACTTTTAATGCTATCAAACTCTCTATGCTTTGAAAATCATGTATTTTTACTGAAGTTCATGCATTTTTTGAAAGTTATTAAACACATTTTAGGAAACACAATCAAGTTTTATGAACCCATATAATCATTCAAACACTTTAATGATATGCTTAAGATATCCTTAAAAATGCTCTAAAATCGAAATATTATTACACAAATTTTTGGAAAACATAATTTAGGAGATCTTAACATTTTCAAAATACATGATATCTAATTTCAAAGATTTTACTGCATTATGAAACTTTTAAACCTTTTTCATAAATCAGTGACTTTTCAAATCTTTTTTATAAACTAATACATGGAGGCAATTAAAAAAAACCCTTAGTAAACAATTTTGAAATCCTCCATATTTTATAAAAATTCTAAGCTTCCCCTAAATGTAAGCAATTTCTTTGAAAAAGTTGTTGGTGCAAACTTTAAAATACATGATAGGGATTAAAATGTCAAAAATCATGATTATTGCAAATATGATTAAAATGCTTCTATAGGCTATAGATATAATGTAACATTAAATCACAAATCATTTATAAACACTTAATCAATCAAAAAGCACTCAAAAAGACCACATTAAGAAATTTATCAAAACCTAAAATGTTTATTAGGAGGAGAACTTCATTTCATATTATAAATAGGTAGGCCTTGAAAACATGGAAGAAGGCTGGGTTGATTGAGGTTTTGGTAACTGAGGATAATATGTTAGTATTCAAGTTTGATCTGTAGTGTAGGATGAACGCATTATTGAGGTAGGTCCTTGGTATATTCATAATAAGCCAATTTTATCTAGAAATGGAAACCTAGTATTAAGTTAAATGAAATTCATCATTAACAGGTGTTAGTGTAGATTAATATCCATAATATCCCACTTGAATATTAGACAACAGAGGGGCTTAGTCATCTGGCTAGCTATATAGATAGGTTTTTATATGTTAATGAGTTTATGGCTAGAATAAAAAGAGTTAGTTTTACTAGAGTAAGTGTGTTGGTAAACATTAAACAACCTCTTCCAAATGTGATTCAATTAGTTAGATTTGATGATAATGGAGAATTATTTGTGGGTAGTATTATTGTCACTTATGCAAGGAAATTGAAACTCAAACCCTTATGGAGAGCCACAGATAGATTAACTAATCAAGACTCTAACATGGCTATGCAGGGTCCACTAGAGATGAAAGCTCTTATATTGGGTCAAGATCTCAGTTTAATGAAAAAACAATCACAATTATAGGATGGGTAGGATTCTAAACTCACACATGTTCTAGGTAATGTGGATTAGGTTGTGGCTAATGAAAGAGTAAGGGAGATGAATGCATAGATTAGTAATGGAAGCACGAGGCCTAATACCTTCATTTTTTCTAATAATGGTGAGGCTAAAGGGGTTGGACCTTCACCTTTTGAGATGAAGAAACAAGTTGGAGAGATAAATCAGGGCCAAGAGGATAATACTTCTACTTTTAAAGCCCTATAAGAATAAGTGGTTAGCAATCAAAAGTCTATCCCTCAAAGAACATGGTTGCTTAGGGTTTTGAATGTGGTTTTAGATTCCACTTCTTCCATAGGTCTTGATTCTTTAAAGTCTATCCTAAGTGGCAATATGGAAGTAGTGGAAGGTAATAAAGCTAATTTTGAGGATGTCAGGAGGGTGTTAAAAAGAAAATCTAAAAGGAAGAAGAAGCCATCCTATTCACCTAGATGAATTTCATTATTATTTTGGAATGTAGGCACTAAATAGCCTAGATAAGCAATTAGCTATGCTAGATTTTCTAAATAATTTTTCACTTGGCTTAATAAGTTTACTGGAAACTAAATTGTCAAATAATAAGTGTAAGAAGCTTAGTTTTTTGAAGGACCATTGGCATATCATTACCAATCATCAATTTCATCATTATGGTGGAGTGTTAGTGGCTTATGATTCTAATATTTATTGGATCTGGTATACTTACATGACTGATCAACTAATTCATCTCCTGGTTAGAATGAGGGGTGCTACTCATCATACCTTTTATGTCACTTTTTTTTAATGCTTTCAATCATGGTTTTCAATGAGTCTCATCGTGGGACTCCTTAAGGAATTGGGTGCTAAAATGGTTTTGCCATGGATAATTTTGGTAGACTTTAATAATGTTATGTCTATGTCAGAGGCTGAGGGATTCTTAAGTAAGACTCATTCCTTAGATGAATTACATAATTGTGCATGTTAGATTAAGGTGACTGATTTCAAGATGAAGGGTTATTTTTTTACCTAGTCCAATAAATATTATGGGAGAGGTTTTCTAAGGAAAAAATTAAATGAAGCCTCGATGAATTCACTATAGTTAGCTTAATTTCAGGAGAGTAATGAATTTTTTTCTCCATATTCACTTCTTTGATCATTCTCCTATTTTGATTTAGAATATGATTCAAGTTCAGGGTGAATGTTTCCATTTGGAATTAATAACTTCTTAGATAAAGTGGATGGATTTGAACAAGATGCAACTAGTGTTTATATAGAGGGGGCTATAAATTATTTATTTGTGTAAAAAATTGCAGTTTATCAAGAAGGAATTAAAGTTTTTAAATGCTAACAAGTCAGGTAATACATTTTTGTTGGTTAATAAGGCTAGGGAGGACTTAATGAAATACAAACTCTACTACAGATGAAGCATTTGGATATGCAGATGATCTATGCTAAATCTTTGGCATTGAGTAGGTGTAATCAAACCTCGGAAAGGTATTACTCTTTGTTGAGACAAAGGTTAAGAATTCAATGGTTGCAAGATGAGGATAGGAACACTATTTTTTTTCCATAACCAAGTTCTATCTAGAAGAAATTTCAACTCTATTATCTCACTAAAGAGGGAGGATGGTTCATTGGCTGCTTCTTAGTTAGAATTAATGCAAGAAGTTGTGCAGTATTTCAGCTCCCTTTATGGCTCCTCTTGGAATACCATGTCTTCTACCCATTTATTATAGTCTTTTATTAATAATAGACTCTTTGGTCATGATATGCATTCCTTGGTTTAGCCTTTTAGTGAATCAGATATTAAGGAGGCCTTATTTGCTCTTAAACCTAGCAAGGCCCCAAGCCCATATGGTTTTAATGCTTATTTCTTAAAAAAAAAAAGGCCTTTGACTAAGGACAAAGTTATTAAGGTTGTCTTTCAGTTTTTTCAAAAGGGTAAAATGCTAAAAGAGCTTAATAAGGCCTATGTTCGTCTTGCTCATAAATCTCCTAACCCCTCCTCTTTTAAGGATTTCAAGTCTATTTCTTGTTGTAACATTGTGTATAACATTATATCTAAACTATTAACAAATGGGCTAAAAAGGGTCATGATTGGTTTGATTGATCCTTCTTAAGGGGCTTTTATTAAAAGTAGAATTATTGGTGACAACATTCTATTGGTTGAAGAGTTTTTCCAAAACTATAGAAGAAAACATTCCCCAAAAGACTATGCTCTCAAAATTGATTTTCGTAAAGCTTATGACTCTATTGAATGGTCTTTTTTACTAAATACACTTAGAAACTTTGGTTTTCTTGATCTATTTATGAAGTGGATTGAACAGTGCATTTCAACAGTTTCTTACCCTCTAACATTATTAATAGTAAGAGAGGGTTTGAGACAAGTAAATCTCCTTTCCCCTTATCTTTTTACTCTAGGCATGGAGGTACTTATTAAGCTTATCAAGGATGTGATTCATCAAGAAATCAATTTTAGATTTTACTCTAAATAAAGAAAGATGAGAATTTATAGCCTTTCCTTTGTAGATGATTTGATTATATTCTCTAGAGTTGATCTTGTCTTTGTCAGCATCCTCATGTCAGCTCTCAAAACATTTAAGGAGTTGTCAGGTTTTAATTTTAATAAGGATAAGAGTTAGCTTATCATAGGTGAGAGTTCTATTTCTATAACTAGTCTGTTGGCTTCTATCTCTAGTTTGGAGTGGGCATCCTATCTCCTTTGTTAGGCCTATATGAAATCTAAAGGGGGTGAATTAGGTGATAACATTTTCTTTCAAGATATACAAAACAAATTTATCGAATACAAAAACTAGACAGTGTTATCAAATTAAAAACAGACACAATAAAATAAGCGCGTAAAATTAAAGAGTATATAGAATAAATACACCACTTATTTATACTAGTTTAGAGAGGTCTATTTGCCCCTATGTCTAGTTCCCAACACAACCTATTGAGATAATGTTATTTAAGTAGTCAAGTATTACAACGTAAGAATTATAACATCCTTTTCATGGTATAAGAATAACCTTTTCTCATTATTTTTCTAAGGTTAAAGAATAACCTCATGCTGCATTGGTTTTATATCTTTAATTTAGCTCAATAAATCAATAAATTCTAATGAAATTCAAATTTCAATTCAAACCAAATTCATGGCAGTGTACCAGTTATAAGTAATAAAATGAAGTATATTTAAGACTCCAAATATCGAACCCACAGAGAAAATGTGTGAATACTAAGGCAATCAAATTACAATTATCTAAGGAACTCAATATCTTTAATGTAAAAGGATTAGATTAACTAAAACAAACCTAAAAACTTTCAACTTTGCAATTGCATTCTAAGTGATCTAAGGATTAATTTGCTAAGGACAAGGCCTAAAATTACTTAAGTGAATTATGAAATGAATTGGAATTTTTAATCTAGGGCCTTCACTAAATTAAGAAAAAGCTACGGTCAAGTCATTGTATTTTCTATAACTTTCTTAGTTCATGGTTTGGTCCACTTATAAGTCAATAGGAAGTAGGCTTAAATTTTAGGAAGTTCTAATCCTAAGAACCATGTTCAAGATTAGTACCTTCATAATTAGCCAACCAATGACCATATATTGATTAAAATCATGTTGTTTAGTGATTTTTCTAATAAATTAAGTGATTGGTTCTCTAATTAATCATCTAAGCTCATATCCTAAGTGATCAAGTTAAGATATGATTTAAGATATCATATAAACAAAGATTATCATCTAATTATGTGATAAACATCCACTCAACACATTCAAGAACCTGTCCTTAACTATAATTCAGCTCAAAACATCATAAAGAAATAAATAAAATTAGATTGAATCAAAACAACCATGTTCTTGCATATATACGAATAAAGGAGTACAAAATATGTAATTTAATGGTTAGGAAGCACAAAATGATGGAACAAAGTGATAGACAGCTTCCAATCATGTTTAGAAACTCCCTTGAATCCTTAGAACAACATGAAATTACAATATACAAAGGCTGGAAAAGAACAAGGAAAGAAAAACCTAAAAACTAGCTAAAGAAGAGAACTAGAAGTTTGATTTGAATTCTCCTCTCTAATCCTTGTTAATTGCTTTAAAATTGATCTATGAGTCTTCTTATATATAGTAGTTACAAGTAGGAATAAGTTGGATAAGTTGCAGCAAGTGGAGAAGCAAGTTTTAGTTGTTTTCCACGTGACAGGTACCACAACAGTGCTTAAAAGGAGCATAATGGTGGGCTATAAAATTGTTGTTTAGGTCCTTTGCTTCGAGAGTATTACAGTGGGCTGGAAGAGCATTACGACGGGCTACTGAGGTCGCCGTATTAGTCTTACATATTGACAATTTTTTTTTCTAAATTTTTGATCATTTCTCCCCTTTTTAGCTTCCATATGCATTGTATAACATTTATAAACATAATTAAACACTTTAACATAAAATTGGAAGCAATATGCCTTAAAATTGGATTAAATTAAGACGAAAATGCATTGAATTCAAGGCCTAGAGATTCTCCCACACTTAGGTTTTCCTTGTCCTCAAGCAAATCACTTAATCATTAAGTTCGACATGACCTATAAGTAAACTTAGCCAACTCATCAGACATAATCAATGGACCAATTTCCTTGGGTTTTTAAACATTATGCACTTAAAACATGATATGTAGCCAATTAAGAATATCAATTCAAAAACAACCTTAAATTACTTCATATTTCTTTAAATTTGATCTAAATCACACTTCAAACTCCATGAGCAAAGTGAATAATGCTAAAACAATATGTGTTATCTTTCAAAATAATTAAACGTCCTCTATTTATTAAAAACTAAACTATAAGCCAAAAATGTGAGCATTTTGAAACTTGGTTGAGAGGTCAAGTAATATTATTACACAAAGATGAATACTTTATTGTGAATATCCTCGGTACATCATTAAATCACCTTACATCAACTAGCTACTACCACCACTTATAAACTTCAACCAATTGGTTTAAAGCCAGCAGAGTGAATAAACTTACTTATAACTTTTCCTTTTCTTTTCTTTTCCTTTCTTTTTCTTCCTCCCTTTTTTTATTTTTTCTGTTTTTTTCAAATTATAGTAAGATGATATGATATTTTAAAAGAAAGCACATTTTGTTTTAAAACTATGCTTTTTAAACGTGGAACTCATAATGATCAAAAGATTTCATAATCCAAAATATGAAGTAATTTAAAACTATTTGATCTTTAACATACTTAATCAACCATATAACATCAAAAAGGGCATAATAAATGAAAACAGAAGGAAAATTATCCAATGTTATGCATTAAAATAAAAAATTGTTTGAAAAATTATAAATTATGTTGAAAAATATGATAAATTGACATAATTTAGGACAAATCAAACATAAGTGTGATCATCCATTTCCTCCCCCACACTTAAATTAAACATTGCCCCTCAATGTTCATAATAGACATAATAAACACATCAACGAGGGAAAAGGAAAAGAAAGCACTCGAATAGAAGATAAAATAGCTTGAAGATATATTGAAGATGCATGTTGAAACTTGCTCCATAAGATAGTAAAGATTGAATATAACACCTGAAAATCCAACAAAAGATAATCAAAGCACTAGAAACCAAATAAAGAAACCATGTTCCCTAATAGAAATATGATCAAAGAATGGTAAGGAGAACAAAAAGAAAAATAAAAGAAGAACATACCAAATAAAATAAAAGACATCAAAGCACACTAAATCCTATTTCTATGGTTGGATTGCCTCCCAACAAGTGCTTCTTTAAGATCTTTTAGCTAGACCTTAAAGTTAGGGAATTTTCAATCTTAACTTTATCTCTCCATCTAATTGATTAGCTTTATGCTTTGGAGATACGGAAGCTAAATTCCCATGGATTCTTACACCTTTAATTAGGTGTTCAAAAGCATCACAAATCCTACATTTGAAGAAAAACACTGCATAACCTTTACCTTGAGGAAAGTACCATGGTAAATATGTAAGAATGACTACCTTTAGCCTAGGATTAAAAATATACATATTGAGGAAATCAATGCACTGAATAGATATTGCAACTTCCATCAATTCAGCACTTGGAATAACCATATCATCAATTAATTCATGAAACTCCTTTGATTCAATTTCAAGTTCCTCTTTACCATCGTTTAAGTCATGAATATCATGCATATCACCTTGTTGAAAAGTAAGAGCCACTAATTCAGGGTTGTCTAGGTTATGAATATGTTCTTCATTACCACTAACTAAATCAACCATTGACTCATTTAGTGGGGCACCAAAAAGTTCATGATTTTCAAGAGCTTGTTCATCATTCATGCACAAAAAACTGTCATCATAATTATGTTCAAAAGAATTTGAAAACGCTTAAGTAACATTATGCATATTTAAAGGTGCTAACCTACTTGACTCTAATAGAGGGGCCTCATAGAACTGAGATGAAGAATATTGTCTAATTGATCTTTCTAATTGCTCCATTTGAGACTCTATTTGCATTTCTAAAAGAACTTTATCCTTAATCCCACTGTCTTAACTAAGTGATTTCATTTTCCTAAGTTACCTCATTAAATACTTTATTTCAATTAAAGTTGCAATTTTAGACTCATGATCAAAAGAAGGTTCATAAGGTGGCCTATAATTTAGTTCAGGATGACTTTGAAAAAGAAATGAATGACTCAGAGTAAAAGATGGTTCATTATGAGATGAATTGTGCCATATATAATTAGGGTAAGAGGATGAATGATCAAATGTAGAGGATTCATGATATGCATCATGATTTTCCCATCGACTAGCTTCTTCTAGCTCATACCATTGGCGGATTTTATTACCCCCAAATCTTTTCAATGAATAGAAATTAGGCACTAAAAGATGCTTCAACACATAAACTAAACAACTAAGAAACACAAAAACAAAGAAAACAGAAAACAAGCAAGAAAAATCCAAGCACACAATATAAACAATATATACACCTTATAGTAACTAACACAAAAATTTTCGTAATATCACAGCTATTGTCCCTGGCAATGACACCAAAAACTTACTGCATTGGTTTGATATCACTAATTTAGCTCAATAAATCAATAAATTCTCATGAACTTCA
>JAOXYD010000136.1:11662394-11675127 GCA_028565735.1 Pinacopodium congolense
ACCTCTATAAATCCTTGTGTTCATCTCTTCCTTATCTCTTTTATATTTGTGCACTTGTGTTTGTTTAATTATTGATTAAATTTGCTTAATATTGATACATAACTAGGCATTCCATTTGAGTTAAAGAATTTCATATTGTTTAACTTGGCCTTAGGTGTTTAAAGTGTTTTAAACACCCAATTCACCCCCCCTCTTGGGTGCCATAAGGCTAACAACAGCTGAAGTGGAATCTTTCTCTTTTCTTTTCTTATCATTTTTTGATTGCATGCATGCTAGGCAAATATCTTTTGTATGTTTTCTCATCTGACAGAATATTTTCTGTGAATCTGGATGAGATTAGATTTCGTCAGTCTCGAGTAATTTTATCTTGAACTTCATATAATTTTCAGTTACAGTTGGTTTCCTTTTAGCAAATGATATCATCATAGATGAAAGTGGGCTTTTGCCCCCATAAGTTCGAAATCATCTTTTAAAGGTTGTCTCCACGCCGATTAAAAGGGTCTTGAGTCAAAGTCCACATCGATAGTGTATATCATGCTCGAAAATTTTAACAAAAGGTTTCCTTATCTTTGTGTCTACTGTAATAGACATATGATCAGCTTTCATAAGCTGGATAAAGTGAAAGGCATCATACCTGTCATCTTCAAAGAAATCTAGTCCTGAGGACAAAAATTTAAGGACTAACAAATCATTTGGTATGATTAAAGGATTATTCATGTAAAAATCTTGAACACCTAACATTATCCATTTTGGCAATAATGCAATCTCAGGGAAATTAGGATTAGTGAGATAAATGGTATTGATGCTATCAAAATCGTACTAATCCCTTATCAATTATGAATCAGATTCTTGGAGGAAATTTATCCTGAGGTTGATTTCTGAGAAATTAATGTACTGGATTTCCTTATTTTCAAGGGAATATAGCTCTTTCATACATTCATAATGAGCTTTAATGGCAAGGTGTCTCTCTTGGAGAGAAGCTACAGGCTAATGAGCTAGGGTTTCTATAATAGAGAAAAAAAATTTCTGTGAGGTTTGAGAATGTGAAGTCTTAGGTCTGAGTGACATATTGTCGATTCCTTGAGAAAGTCCTGGAGAGGAAGGTGTTTGAATATGTTTGTTCTTTTGTTTATTTGGAGTCTAAGGGACTATAGAATCAGAAGGGGATGAAGTTGAAACTTCACTTCTCTGGACTTTGGAGAGTAATCTCACAATCTGTTGCTCAAAGAAAGTATAGTTGTTTAATCGTATCTAAAAGATATTACCCATAGAATAGAGAGAAGTTCCAATCTCATGGTGTATCAATGGAAACTTTGATATCTCTATCAAATATTTTGTTTTTACTGTGTACACATCTATTTTTTCTGGCATTTTTGCCAATATCGATAAGATTTCATCCTTAGGACTGAGTTGAACCATCTATGGTTAAGAAATCTGCAAGCACATTTTTTTTCAGATTTAATAACTTTAATATCAAAAGTATATTAAGTTAAATAGGTTTGTCACCTAATATATCTTTTATATTCAGGTTTTGAAGGTAAATTATTACGAATGAACGCTTTAACCTGTGTATTATCTGTTCTTAGTAAAAATCTTTTAGGAAGTTAAAGTAATAAAATTTTTTACAACTTTTTACTACTACAAGTAGTTCCTTCTCATTTATATGATATCGTTTCTGAGTATCAGTGAATGATCCTGAAGTATATCTACACAGTTCTTCAGCTATCTTATTTTGTGTATCATCATATACTATTCATTTTAGAACACCACTCCAAATATTATCTGATGCACCTGTGTCTAAGATCAAGTTATCACTATCAGAAGGTAAATGTAGTTTTGGTAAATCTAGACAAAAGGATTTTATCTTTTTAACCTGATCTATCAAATAAGGAGTGAATTCAAATCTTTGATCCTTTTTAAGAAGTTGCTGAAAAGGTTGTCTTAGAGCAACTAAATTTTGTATAAAATCTAAGGCATAATTTAATACACCTAAAAAACTCTGGACTTATTTTTTATCTACTAATTTATCGGGAAATTGATGTAACTTTTCCATTATATGAGGTTGTAACTTTATTCCGTTACCATCTATTTCCATACCTAAAAACTCTATCACATTATGACCAATTTTGGCTTTTTTCTGATAAGGTTAAACCTTGATGAAAATAGACATCTGCAAAAATATCTAAATGTTTGATATGCTCCTGGATAGAAGAACTTACAATTAATATATCATCTACATAGATATGAATAAAATTAAAAGATTTAAATATATTATCCATTCTTCGCTGAAATATCTGTGGTGCATTATTTAATTCAAATGGCATAAAATTTTTTAATAATAACAATAATATTCATAATATTAAAATTAGAAAGAAGAAGAAGAAGAAGAAGAAGAAGAAGAATATAATTTACTAAATTAATAAAATTAATAATAATAATAAGTAGAAAATTAATAATAATAATAATGTTATTATTATTAAAATTAATAATAATAAGAATAAGAAAATTAATAACAATAATAATAATAAGGATATTTTGATCTTTTTGTTTGTTATTCTTTTGTCATTTTAAGTTTATATTTTCAAACCAAACACTAGCATAAAAATTCTTTAGTAGTAAACCTATTCTATTATATTCTTCTTCTTTTCTATTCCTAAAAATAACTATTCTATTCCTTATCTATTCCAGCCTTTAAATCAAATATACCGTAATTGTTTAGATGAGAAAAACAAAAATAAAAACAAAAGTTTTAATTCAATCTCTAATATTTCGGAAATAATTTTAAATTTATTTTTATCATTATATATAATACTACTTTATTCTCTAACTTTTGCAAAATAATATAAGGCTCCTAAACCCTAATTCCCTTAAAATTTCATTAAATTATCATTAAATTTGCTTAGGTATAATGCTAACGTGGCAATCTAAATCCATTATTTAAGGCTGAATTATTAAAAAAGTTTTCTGCATCATTTTTATTTTGTTAAAAAATACTATATTAGGATTAATAAAATTATTTAAATTACTATGTTGGCATGTAAAATGTGCAAAATCAATGATAGTTTAACAAAATTTAGCATAATTAGAGTTAAACCTTTTCGTAAAAGGTTAAAGAATAAAGTGGAACTTATATAACAATAATGTATAAATTAAACTTTTTTGAAATATTATGAGTTAAAATAGACTTTTTATTGAGAAAAAATGATTTAAAATAGAACATTTTAACTTTACATGAATATAGATAATTTAGTGCTCCTTTGTAATTATATTTAAGAAACAAAGCTACATATATCAAAATTTAAATTCTAAAGTAAGGTGCATTGTTGTGAAAAGAATCTTACATGTTAGTAATAATCCCAAGATAGCAGTCAAAGCTTCCAAAGAATCATAAGGGTGGAGGGCCAGGAGGCTTGAACCACCGCATAGGGAAGATAAGGCACTCAAGGGTCTCCATTATCATCAAGTTGCTAGATGGACATAGCTACTTTTGAGTCTTTCTATTAATTATAATTGCTACGTTCACGGCATGTATGGAATCAAATATATAATTTTCCATAACTAAATAGAACTGGAGTGGCTTCACTGATAAAATATAATTAGAGTGGTTTAAATGCTGAAAGTAATTTCTTCGTAATTTCCTAATTTAAATTCGAGTCCTTCATGAAAAAGATTATATATATGAATCTGTAAATATCATTTGAATTGAACCGGAAAATTATTTAACGATTACTCGATATGCATCCGAACTTATACAAATGCTTAAATGCACGCCACAATCTTGTTTTGTTATTGGTGTATCAGTAATCACACATCACATACAAAATGGTACAGATTCAATATGTAGTAACCCAACAACATCACAAGCATTTTCAATCCTTAACTCGCACCTGATTGATAAACTCTCTCATCTCCTTAATGAACAAGGACGACTCAGGCAACTCTGGATACGCATAAAACGTGTGAATTGCATTTGGGTACTCCACCAAATACGCTTCTTTCCCACGTTCCTTCAGTCCCTTGTAGTAACCCTTTTGCCAATCCTTCAATGGATCAAACCCTCCCACAACAACAAGACTTGTTGGAAACTTCACTCCCGACATGTCCACTCCTTTTGGACCGAAAACATTAGCTGCAGGATGGTTCCTGTCTGAATTCTCCGGCAAAAAAGACTTCCATATCAAATCGGTCCTCTCAGTCGTCACAAATGGAGCCCCACGTAGCCTTTCCTCCGATTCAGTTCGGTCTTCTCCTCCAAAAAAGGGTTGTATCAATATGTTGCCAATGATATCAACGTCGCTGAATTTGTGTTCACTTGCTTTTAACGCAACGTGATGCACTAAATTGCCGCCTGCGCTATCTCCGGCGAGGAAACAACACTTAAGATTAGCGTAGCTTGAAAATTCTTCAATCTTGTTACTGTCAACGAACTTCATGGCATCGAAGCAATCTTCGATTTGGCAAGGGTAACGATACTCCGGCGCCAGCCTGTAGTTGACGGAGATGATAAAGGCAGAGAGTTCTCGGGCGAGTAAACGGCAGAAGTCATCGTAAGGCTTTGAATTAGCTGCCATATAAGAGAAGGCACCACCATGGAAGAAGAAAACAACTGGTAATCGGTTGCCATCGCTAAACCCCTCAGAAGGGATTGCTCTGCTAGGTGTATAGAGACGAAACCACAGACTTCGAGTGGTGTCAACGGTGATATCAGTGGTTTTAACGCCATTGATTGGTTTTTTAGAAGGGGAAGCTTTGAGGTCGAAGAAGCTCATGAGGCGGCGGTTGATGGAGCCGTCGGAGCGGCGAGTGAGATCTACCGCGAAGGAGAGTGTGGAGACAAAGAGCTTGACCTTCCATGGCAGTGGAGGTAGCTTCAGAGGTTGATCAGACATTGAATCTTGTGCCCGTTATGGACTTTCTAAGCTAAACCACAGTTGGGGCCATTTTATAATGGAGTCAATCGTTCAGACAGTCTTATCATACTGACTATTAAATACTTACTACATAAATGAACATTTTTTTATATCTTTTATAATATCTTTTATAGGGGTTAACACATTTTCCTTAATTATATATTCAAAACTTGCCTTTCTCATGATTATTATAGTCAAGCATGGCTTTGAAGAACAGTGTATTTTAAGTACAGGACTTTATTTCATGGGAGATACCAATAAATACTTTGGGATAGTGATCACAATAATTGTTGAAAGTCGAAATCACATGATCAATTTTCTATGTCGTACTTTAACAAATGGAGGAAGATGGTGGAGGTAACATGTCCAAATAAATGTTAAATACCTACCCAGGAAAGATATTGATGGTTTAGGTGGAGGTTGAGCTGTCGTTAGTAATTTAGTATTGGACATTTCCATGTCAATTTCTGTTGTACCAAAAAAAAAAGGAATCATAACATGTTCAAAGATGGCTGAGAAATTTGCGAATAAGATGTTAAACAATTAAACAAGATATATATCTTTTTATAAGCGTAGAATAAGTTACCATTATTTTTAGTGTATATTAAATAAAATATTGAATAAACAAAATAATTTATAAATTACATATTAAAATAAATCACTTGATTAAGTGACGAAATTTAAATTTTTAAATATTTATTCACTCTTAATTAGATGAATACTTGTAAAATTTAATGTTTATTCACTGGTAATTAGATGAGTTATAACTTTTCGTGTTTCTTCTTTTTAAAATTTTAGATTAGTTGCAACTTTTAATAAAAAATCGTTATTAATTATGCCTTTTATTTTTTATGAGATCAACTGAATTTTTTATAAAAAAGTTTTTAAAAGATAATGTTTACTGCTTAACTTCTTTTTTTTTTTTTTTGGGGAATTCTTCCTTTCCTCAAACTGAAAGAATAAAGGTAGAAACAAATTGATTCTTTAACTGCAATTTTCAATATTCCTTATTGTCTTGGCAAAGTGAGAAAAAAAAACTAATAAAAGGAATAATTATATACTTTAAGTTTGATTTCAATGAAAAAAATAAAAGTAAAATACTTAACAGTATATACGATAGACCAAAAATTACGAAATTGCCTCTTTCATTTCAGGGTATACGGAAAGATCTAATACCAATCTCATAACTTACATTAAGATATTGATAATTCATATTAAAAATAATATTATATAAAATTTTAATTATATGATTTTTTAATAGTAATTATTATAAAAATATAAAAACATTTTGAACGTCTCTTTTAATGAACAATAATAATATTATCATCGGTTACCAAAAAAACTTTATTAAACATTTTTTCTATATGAAATCAGTTTAATTCAGTAACTTCAGGAAAATTTTTGTTCTTTGTTTGATTGAGATTTAATTTTTAGATTTGATTTTTAGATTTTTTAAATACAAAAATCAATAAAGAACATTACAAAAATTGAAAAAAAAAACACTTTAATACAGCATAAAAATCAAGACAGATAATATAAAAATTTATAAAAATACACAAAATTCAATACAAAAATATAACATCCATAATTAAAAATCACAACTAAAAGATCAATCAAATGCCTTAAGTCATGCCGCAAATCCCAATGTTTAATATTCAATTATCTTTCAAGTCAAAAAACAAAAGATGAACAATCTAAATTCTAACTCAATTATAATATATTCAAATAAATTAATAATTCGGTCAGTTTGCTAAAACATAAAATATTTTTCTCAACATATGATTACAACAAAAGCTGTCGTGTTTCCAAATCAAGAACTCTCAAATTCTCAGGAAAGACTGGAGGGTCACAAGCGAACCACTTAAATATCAATCTCCTTAGACAGAATTTTCTTAGACATGTAATTTAATAGCACAATAATTCACTACAACTATACCTGACAATAGCAATTAAATAGAAAAATAAAGAACACCAAAATTTAACGAGGTTCGGCTAATTTTGCCTACTTTCTGGAACACTACTAAATTGATATTTCACTATTTTGTAGGAATACATGTGAAATACTACAAAAGGAGAGAAATACTTTTGTCAAGTTTGGAATGAATTCTAAGGAGGAAGGGAGGCTCATTTTATAGGGTTAGAAGCCTTAACAACTTCTACTCATTTCTAATATGGGATTTATGGAACGAGCCACCTATATTTGACTAACTATAAGCCATATTTATTTGACTTACTAACAAATCTCCACCTTGGCGAATTTCACTTTTTCAAATCTCTTATAAGACCCATCTTTAGTAGTGTCTTCAAATGCGTTTTACAGCGCTCATCTTCAATTTTTAGAAATATTGATCAAGTTTAAACAATGTTGAAACTTGACCGTAGTCACCACCTTTGTCAACATATCAGCTGGATTCTCAATAGTCTTAATCTTTTGGATTGTAACTCCACCTTCTTCCAAGACCTCTTGTACAAAGTGATAAAGAACATCGATATGCTTCGTCCTCGCATGATAAACTTGGTTCTCTGCTAAATGAATGGCACTCTGACTATCACAATGTACTTTGACATGCTTCTGTTCAATTCCCAATTCATAAAGCAACCCATTAAATCAAATTGCCTCCTTCACAGCCTCTGTAGCTACCATATATTCTGCTTCCGTAGTCGATAAAGCAACTATTGACTGTAAGATAGACCTCCAACTGACCGGTGCCTTTGTAAGAGTAAACACGTAGCCAGTAGTTGATCGACGTTTATCTAAATCACCTGCATAGTTGGAATCACAATATCCAACTATACCTTGACCATCTTGTTGATCCTGCTGAAATACCAAACCAACATCTACGGTATTCAGAATATACCGTAGAATTCATTTCACAGCTTGCCAATGCTCTTTGCCTGGATCATGCATATACCTGTTCACAACCCCAACTGCCTGTGAAATATCGGGCCTTGTACACACCATAGCATACATCAAGCTACCAACTGCATTTGCATACGGTACTTTAGACATGTACTCTTGTTCTGTCTCTGTCTTTGGAGATAAGGATGCACTGAGCTTCATATGAGGAGTGAGTGGAGTACTAACAGGTTTCGACTTTTCATTCATGCCAAAACGTTGTAGTACCTGTTTCAAATATTGTTGTTGAGTCAAACACAATCTCCCCAACTTTCTGTCTCTACTTATCTCCATGCCAAAAATTTTCTTAGCTTCTCCCAGATCCTTCATTTCAAACTCCTGATTCAATTGAATCTTCAATTTCTCAATTTCTCTTTGATTTTTTGAAGCTATTAGCATATCATCAACATACAGGAGAAAATAAATGTATGATTCATCTTGTAGCTTGACAAAATACACACAGTGATCGTACTTGCTTCTTATGTACTTTTTTCCCATCATAAACTTGTCAAATCGCTTGTACCACTGCCTCGGAGATTGCTTCAATCCGTACAACGATTTTTCAAGCTTGCACGTCATCCTCTCTTTCACAGCAACTTTAAAACCTTCGGGCTGAGTCATATAGATTTCCTCCTCTAGGTCTCCATGTAAAAATGCAGTGTTTACATCCAATTGAACTAGCTCCATATCAAACTGTGCTACCAAATCCAACATAATTCGAATGAAGGAATGTTTAACGACTGGAGAGAAAACTTCATTATAATCAATTCCCTCCATTTGAGCATAGCCTTTGGCTACCAACCTTACTTTGTAGCGAACATTATCTTTATTAGGAAATCTAAATTTCTTTGCATATACCCATTTGCATCCAATTGCCTTCTTTCCCTTTGGGAGACTAATCAACTTCCATGTTTGATTCTTATGAAGGGAATGCATTTCTTCATTCATAGCTATCCTCCACTTATCTTCTTCTGAACTTTGGACTACTTCCTTATAAGTGGGAGGAATGTCATCAATTTCAATTGGAGATGCATAAGCCACCATATTAACATAACGAGCAGGTAATTGAATGTTCCTTCTTGGCTTTCTCAATGTAATTGGTAATTGTTGCTGTGGAGGTTCTTGGGTTAGAACCTCTTCTTCATCTGGCTTCTCTTCTACCAGAGGAGTTTCGACATCTGTCTCATCATTTGCTGAGGTAATAATTATTCCTTCAAACTCCGTCTGTTTTAAAGTATCATTTGTTCGCTTAACATTTTCAGTTGCCACCTTTCTTAACATGGTAGAATCATCAAAGGTAACATCCCTGCTGAAGATTATTTTCTTTGACTCTGGGGACCAAAGACGATATCCTTTCACACTAGAGGTGATCCCCATGAAAATTGCTTTCTTTGCACGTGGATCCAACTTTGACTCCTTAATATAATAGTATGCAGTGGAACCAAACACATGTAAGGACTCATAATTAGTAGCATATTTTCCAAACCATTTTTCTAAAGGAGTTTTACCACCAATAGCAGTTGATGAAAGGCGATTGATGAGATGGCAAGCATATGTAACAGCCTCAGCCCAAAATTTTCTGTAACCCAGTATTAGACAACATACACCAAACTTTCTCTAGCAATGTTCAATTCATACGTTCTGCCACCCCATTTTGTTGTGGTGTATCCCTAATAGTGAAGTGTCTGACAATACCTTCATCTTCGCATACTTTGAAAAATGGATCACTCCTGTATTCCCCACCATTATCTGTACGGAGGCGCTTGATCCTTTTCCCTGTTTGAGTTTCCAACATCTTCTTCTATTTGAGGAAAACTCCCAACACTTCATCCTTAGTCTTCATAGTATAAACCCATACTCTTCGAGAAAAATCATCAACAAAGGTAACATAATAGTGTTTTCCTCCCAAAGAAGCTGTTTTGGAAGGTCCCCACACATCAAAGTAAATATAATCCAAAATACCCTTCGTATCATGAATTGCAGTGCTGAATTTCACTCTTGTCTGCTTCCTTTTGACACAATGTTCACAAAAGTCTAATTTGCAGGACCGAACTCCTTTTAACAATTCTTGATTTGCTAATATCTTCAAGGATTTTTCACCTGTATGTCCCAAACGTATATGCCACAATTTAATTGCTTCTAACTCTTGATCATCATTAGAAGCTATTGTTGTTGTTCCAATAGTTACATTACCTTGGTAATAATACAGGTTATTGTTTCTTCGAATTCCTTGCATTACCATAAGTTCACCAGAGATTACTTTCATTACTCCATTTGTAGCATTTATAGTGTAATCCTTTGATTTTATGACTCTCACGAAAATGAGATTCTTCATCAAACTTGGTATGTGTCTGACATCTGTCAGAATCTTGGTTGTTTCATAGTGATTCGTTAAGCAAAGTGAACCAATTCAATTTGTGGTGCAAGGATTGTCATTTGTTGTGTAGACAACTCCACTTTCTACCTCTTTAGAATCAAAGAACCAATCTCAATTGTGACACACGTCATGGCTGCAGCCTGAATCAAGCAATTATGGACTAGAAGGGCTTATTGAGGATGTAACAACCAATGAAAGATCTGAGACTGTATCTTTACACTCAGCAATAGTCAAATTTGCAACAGCCTTTCCCTTATCATGTTTGTTTTTATTCTTCAACTTTGGACAATTCTTTTTTCAGTGCCATTTTTCCCGACAAAAAGTACATTCATCTTTATTCAATTTGAGCCTCAACTTCGATTTCCCTTTATTTCCTTTAATCTGGCTTTGCAAAAGACCTCTGACTACCAAAGCTTCTGCTGCTCCACTAATTCGTTCTTCCTTTGTCTTCCTTCTTAATTCATAACTATATACAGTAGTTGTAACTTCACTGAGAGACACATCAACCTTTCCATTAAGTATAGTAGTTTCAATAAATTGAAACTCCTTAAGAAAGGATCTTAACAATATTAAAGCTAGATCTTCATCTTCAAATGTCACATCTAAATTCATTAAATCAGTAACTAATTGATTAAAAATGGTGACGATTTATAGTGATACCCAAAACATAAGAGAAACGAAACAGTCTCTTCTTCATATGGAGCTTATTTTGACTGATTTACTTTAATAATTTTTCTTCTAACGTGCTCCATAATTTAGATGCAGAAGTTTCTTTCGAGAAAGCATGCTTTTGATCTCTAGAAAGATACGATCAAATTGTACCACATGCCAAAAGATTTATAGTCTTCCAATTTTTCTCCTCAACATCATCTGGTTTCTTTTCTTTAATGGCAATGTCAAGACCTTGTTAAAAAAGAACATCTTGAACCTCACTCTGCCACATACCTAAATAACCCGTACCATCAAAGATCTCCACTACAAATATTGCATTTGTCATAATAGTCCTTGCTAGAATAGACGAAGTCGACGTAGTTGATAGTTGATGCAGTCGTATCTTTAATTTCTGTCATCTTTGTTACAATTTCAATTCAATAATTGTCAATGCGAAATACTAATAACCCAAGAATAATTCTTTTCTAATATGAAAGATCAGACTATGCTGCATCCACATAACAGATTAAGAAAAAACCTTAGTTCTGATACTAATTATTGTGAAACTCAGGTTAATTATCCTAAGAATTACAAATTCACTTTGAGCACTATTATCTAGGTGAATAGAGTGCGAACTATTGTACTAAAAAATCACATAAGATAAATTTTCAAGAAAGACTGAAGGGGTCGCAAACGGTCCCACTTAAAACCCAATTTCCTAGATAGAATTTTCCTAGACATATAATTTAATAGCATAATAATTCACTACAACTATAATCAACAATAGTTATTAAATAGACAAATAAAGAATACCATAATTTAATGAGGTTCAACCAATTATGCCTACATCTCGGACACTAATAAATTGATATTTCACTTTTTCATAAAATAATACAAGTGAAATATTACAAAAGGAGATTAAAATTTTTATTTAATGAAAGACAAGTTTGGAATGATGTCTAAGGATGAGGAGAGACTCTTTTTTTATAGTTTTAGAAGCCTTCACCAATCCTACACATTTCCAATTTGAAATTATGGAATGAGTCAAATTTTTTGACCAACTAACAATATTCCTAAGTATTAGAAAGAATTAAGTTTATAACAAGTTAAAAATGTAAAATTTTTATAAAATTAATAAACTACAAAATTGATCCAACGAATTGAGGATGTTTTAATTTGGTTTGACTAACTAGAAAAGTGTTTCGCAGGATTGATTATGAAATTTACCCTAATATGAAATTGAGACCCCCCATTACTCATTTGTTTATTGGGTCGATATGATGTTAATCAATTGTTATATTATGCTTGTATTTATATATTTTATGAAGAAAATTACCTTATTTCATGTGGTGCTTATCAAATGATATAAAAGGGTCACTAATTATGAATGATAGAGATTTTAAACCCTATTATGGAAACTTTTGATAGGAGGAAAAAGACTTTATACATTTATTAATCCATTTAATTTAATTGATATTTTCTCCTTCATATTAAGATTCACAATAATTAGTGTGGACAGTATATTGATAGTAAAGAAAAAAATTATTCATTAAAGGGAAGAAATCTCTTTTCAATTAATAAGCCGAAAAATTTTGTCGCTCTTTGCAAGACCGGAATAACACGTTATTTAACCTGGAATAAGTTTGCATTATAGTAAACCAGTGTTGTTGTGGTTCTTTATTTTCTTTAGAAATGTTTCAACTTTTAGCTAAGCCTCCAACTGAATTCAGTCGAAATATAAATAGCACAGACTATTCTTGGACCTATGTGCATTGGTCTGAATATCCAGGACCACCATAGTAGACATGAACTCCTGAAAGACTTGGTTGAACATCTTTAGCCACAGTTATATCGTAGCAGGCAGGTCTTCCAGCATAGGTTACAAGATCAACTGCATCT
>JAOXYD010000136.1:11675227-11692877 GCA_028565735.1 Pinacopodium congolense
TCAACTGGTTAACTTTTCAAATGTTAATCACTCAATTGAAAATTTTTAAAACTTGATCACTTAACTGAAAAAATTCCAAAAACTTGATCGCTTAATTGACTATTATCCTTTTACTTAAATGATGCCTACTTGATGTACGAGGATCAGTTATGCATACCTAGAACATCATTAAGAGAATAAGTGATTCGAGACTTACACAGAGGAGGACTAGTAGGTCACCTAGGGCGTGATAAAACTTTGGTTGTGGTCAAAGAGCAATTTTACTGGCCACAACTAAGAAGAGATGTAACCAGATTTGTAAAGAGATGTTTTACATGCCAAAAAGCAAAGGGATAGTAAAAAAATATGGGATTTTACACACCCTTACCTATACTAGAGAACATTTGGGAAGATCAGTCTATGGATTTTGTTTTAGGATTGTCATGAACTCAAAGAGGGGTTGATTCTGTGTTCGTCGTAGTTGATAGAGTTTTTAAAATGGCTCACTTTATTCATTGTAGAAAGACTTCAAATACGATGGGAGTTGCTAGGTTATTCTTTAAAGAGGTTGTGCGCTTACTCAAAGTACCAAAAACTATTACCTTTGACTGCGGTAGTAAGTTTCTTAGTTACTTTTGGTGAATATTGTGGAAGTTGTTTGATTCTTCATTGAACTTTAGTAGTACAACTCATTTGTAATCAGATGGACAAACTGATGCCGTCAACTGAGCCTTAAGAAACTTGATTCGTAGTAGCTATAGGGATAAGCCAAGGCAATGGGACCTAGCACTACCTCAAGTAGAGTTCGCATATAATAATGAAATTCATAGTGCAACAGGTAAAACACCATTCTCTATTGTCTATACCAAGACACCTCAACACACGCTAGATTTGTTCATGCTACCAAAAGAAGAGGGGGCAATATTCCAGCTAAACATATGGATGAGTAAGTGGTGGTAATATACCAAGAGGTGAAACAAAAGTTAGAAGCGGCAAACCAGTGGTACAATTAGATAGCTGATAAACATAGATGACTAAAGACATTCGATGTGGGAGATCAAGTCATGGTATTCCTATGTAAGGAGAGATTTCTTATGGGCACGTACAGTAAACTACAGCCAAAGAAGTATAGACCATAACAAATATTAAAGAAGATTAGTGACAAAACTTACGTAGTGACCTTGCAGATAGTAAGGGAATCTCCAACACTTTCAACATAGTGGACTTATCCAGGTTCCATAATCCTAATAGTCCATTATATCCAAAGGTTTATGCGCACTTAAAGACGAGTTTGTTTCCAAGTGGAGGAGACTGACGCAGAGTTATTTTATTATTGTTTTCTTTTTAATTCTATTTTAGTGTGAAAGATGTTTTTGTCCCTAATTATGTTTTAGAGATTCATATTAATCTTTTATAGCCACTTTTTGGAACCTCAAATCAGTTTTGAAAATTATGTTAAATTTCCTATTGAATTTCTTTGGTTTTTCAAAGGGTTTCGTACAACTTTTGGATATTTACGTTATATGCTACGTCAATATGTCTGTGGTAACAAGTATATATAATATTACTTAACAGAACAAGCAGGTCTGTATCCTAATGTAGATTGGTGGCAAAGTGGTGCATATATGTTTCTACGACAATTAATATTTCTAGTTTCGTTGAAATATTTATCCAAAAAATGTAAGCATGGCCTTGATAGGTTAACGGGTCTATAATCGTGCTAACTTTTAATTCCTTTATAGGTTTCGTTCAAGGAATATGACCATCCTTAATCATCTGATCCCATAACAGTGGTTATAGAGTCTATTTCTAAAATTTAAGAGAAAATTATTAAAGAGTTAGTAAGAGTTTTTTTCTTATAAATAGAAAAATTGTAATTCCTGATTTTTTTAATAGTAAAATTTTTCTATTCTTATTTATAGTTTTTGTATCTTAATTTGTATATTAGCTTTTCACGTAAAATCTATGTGTCAATTTTATCTTCATTATTTTTAATTTTATTTGATTGGGCCCTATTCTATCCATTTCTTTTTTTTTTTCAACAAGTGGCATTGGAGCCTATTTTGGATGTATATATTTACTTGTTATATTCTTTGTAGTTACTACTAAAATGTAGATCCTCCACATCAATAAATAAGTTTCATTATTATTCCATTTTTTTAAGATACCATTTGTAAAACAGTTGTCATACTAATAATGACGGTAAAATATGAAATTAAAATTTTTAATATAAACAATTTGTCACTATCAAAGTTGAAAATCATAGCAATCTTGAACAAAAGGCAATTATATAGCAATTTTTATTCAAAGGCCAACTAGGATCATAAATAAAATATTGAACAAGATTGACCAGAGTGCTATTGTTAGTCTTCATCTAGTACTAGTTAATGGAGTATTATCCACTGTAAAGGAGAATAAGATGATAAAGGAGATATGAGATCACTTTATAAAATTGTACAAAAACAAATTACTCCACAATAAAAAAAATTAAGAAGAAATTCTATGTTTTACGAATAGAGAAATCCACTTCAAAGACAAAGCATCTAAATACTTTAAACACTTTATTTTCTTAACTTATATCATTAGTGCATACAATAGAGATAAGTGAACGTGCATAATTTCTACTCTACAGTCTACTAAATTCGTATGATCAACTCATCATCAATTTTAATAATAATACAGACATTCTAATCTTTAACGATATTGTAACTGATATTCTAAAAGAAGAGAGTTGACACAAGAATAAAGAAGACAAGTTGACGAGTTTGTGATAAGTAGAGACCTTAATGGTAATGAGAGGAGAATCAATGAAACTAGGATTCCATACTTTGGGACCTTACGTTCTAATGATCTTATGCTTGCTTTTAGTATATCAAATAAACAAATTTTGATTGAACTCATATTTATCCAATAAATACAATCTACTCATGTTAAAAATTTCTATAAGTTCGATATACTTTTATCCTCAATGAATAATCCTATGCGATGCAATATTTTTCCATATAGAAGATTTTTCCATATATCCCTATAAAATATATGTTTTGATTTCATTTTGAATTTGATTTCTTTTTTGTATATTTCTTTCAATTTCTATAAGAATAAAAAGTTCTATAAATATAAAATAATAAAAAACAATATTAAAAATGTGAGTTGGTTGTGAGAAATGTTGATCTTATAACCAAAAAAAAAAAAGACAATTCTTCAATTAGATTCAAATTCTAACCTAAACTCATTCTATAGATTGATGTTTTCTTCTTAACACCATAAAAAACTGGAATTACAATAAAAGGTAAAGTTCAAGAAAAAAAATTATACCTAATTAAAATTCAATTTTAAAATTCAAATGAGGCTAATAGTTTATTGGTTAAAAATAAAAGATTTATAAAAAATCTATGTAAAAAATACAAATTTTATTAATATTTTTGAATATTTTTAAAATTTCAAATCTCATAGCCCTTTATATATACATATATATATACACATATAAACATAATGAATGCAAGTTCAAATATCAACTCCAAAATACACAAGTTAATAATCTAAAAGAAACTCAAAAAATTATCTTTTTTATTATTCTTATCAAGATCAAAAAATAGTTTTACGATAATTCTGTATCTTTTAACTATGTATATAAATTCTTACAATTCATAAATTTAAATTTTGTTTCATTTTCTTTAAAATAGGCATTCTTTGGAATTCTTAATGTCATAATGCCTTTCAAATCCTCCTTTCCTTTATCGTACTATAATAATTCTTGCTAAGAAGAACATCAATGTTATAGTAATTTCCCCTAGAAGGTAATGGGTTACTCTTACAGCACGTCTTTAAATAATGCTCAAGGAGAAATTTTTAATTTATTATGAGCCAAATGATTGGTTTAATAAGTTTTTATCAATAACCACGACTCTTGAATAGAAACATCAAACTAAAAGCCTATGAGTGCCTAGGAGAAAAAGTCCATATGATAACAATGAAAAACCATAAAATTGAATTACTTAGAACACTTGTGCCTAAAAGAAATCACGAAGCCACCCATTAATAGTAATGGAACTTTGTTTAAAGTTTCCTCTCATGATATAGGTTAACACTCATTGATCACTTATACTACTCCAAATGATTAACTACATTTTTTAATTGAAATGGAATATTATTTCCAAAATTGAATTATATATCCAAAACAACTCTAAGAAGACATGATCCCAAGTAGATACTTGACAATAAAGGAAATGAAATACTGCCACATGAATTATAAATGCATGAATGTGATGTACTAAAATATTAGTGATTCCTAGTAGGATAGGTAACAAAGCAACTTTGTTGCCCAAGGCTACTAAATTACCAACCCCAAGTCAAACTAATGCTTACTGTTGCATCAAGAGTTGTTGCAATATTTGCTAAAGCATGGGTATTTCGTATCCATTGAGCAAAGATGGGTTGTAATTGTATAACAATATTTGAAATCAATTTTAATTGTATAGCAGTATTTGAAAACAAGTAGAATCCACAGTCATGGTAGCTCAAAGTTTAAGAATAAGAAAAACCTCAAGTGCTACAATTGTGGCAAAATAGGAATGCTAGAATCTAAACATCAAAATTTTCGTTCCTAAAAGAATTATGACAAGTACTTTAGATATTGAAAATGTCATGGTTTATAATGAAC
Source organism: Pinacopodium congolense (assembly GCA_028565735.1). Taxonomy (NCBI): domain Eukaryota; kingdom Viridiplantae; phylum Streptophyta; class Magnoliopsida; order Malpighiales; family Erythroxylaceae; genus Pinacopodium; species Pinacopodium congolense. The sequence goes on from JAOXYD010000136.1 coordinate 11,679,867, forward strand.
CAGTGACTATTAAAGGTAAGAGAAAATTTATTGATATATGGCTTATTGATTTAGCAACTATAACCTCTCAAAGAAAATTTTTCCATCATTATAAATCAATCTTTTTGGTATCTATATATAGTGGCAATGATCAAGCTTTAAAGATCGTTAGTATTGGCACCTTCAGGTTAAAGATATATGATGGCAAAGTCCAACATGTAGATGGCTCAAAAAATAATTTATTGTCTATAGGATAACCGGATGTTCTTGGCTTCATATTTGAAATTCAGAACAAAATCATATAAGTGACTAAAGAAGTGCTTTTATTTATGAAAGAAGAGAAGATAACTGTAAATTTTTACATGTTAAAGAGAGAAATTTTACAAGCAGGAAAGGCATCAGTTACTATGACTAGTCAAGTGAAAAATCTATAATGACATAGGATAACTTAGACATATGTTTGAATAAGGAATGGAGATTCTTGCATATAAGAATATACTTTCAAATCTCACAAAATTATCATTACCCTTTTGTGAGTATTTTATTGTAAGCAAGCGCTATCAATTAAAATTCAATATATCAAATTCTAGAAGTAAAGTAATTCTAGAATTGGTTCATTATGATGTATGGTAAGCACCAGTTACATCCTTAGGAGGAACAAATTTCTTTGTGTAATTTATTGATGATTATTCTAGAAACTATTAGGTGTATCCTATCAAGAAAAATGTAGATATATTTTTAGTCTTCAAATTCTAAAAACTATAAATGAAATTTGATTCTGAGCATAAAGATCAAATGTTTGAGGACAAATAAAGGAGGAGAACATACTGGTAAAAAATTTGATGAATTATATAAGTAAGAGAGCATGAAAAGACAGTTTATTATGGCATGCACTCTTTAACAAAATGGAGTGGTGAAACAGATGAACAAAACTTTGTTAAAAAGAACAAAAGTAATGATGAAAAATACAATCTTAGACAAGAAATTCTAAACAAATATAGTTAATATTGCCTGTTATATGGTGAATTGAGCTCCATCAGTTACAATTAAGTTGAAGACACTGATGAAAATGGGGACTGTTAAACCAATAAATTATTTAAACCTCCATATATTTAGAAATCTACATATATGATATACAATGCCCAAGAAACTACAAAGTTAGATCCAAAATCCAGAAAATACATATTCTTAGGATATGCTAAAGGTGTGAAGGTGTATCGCCAGTGGAATCTCACTACATATAAGATTATTATCGATAGGGAAGTTATTTTCATGGAAGATAAGGATCAAAATCAAATAAAAGGTATTATCACTTCAAAAGAGAATACAGAGACTATAACATACAGGTGGAAAGGAAAATTGACCAAAATAATTCTTCTGAAGTCACAATAGAGCACAGAGAACAAGAGCCAATCAAATATGATGTTTCAAACACTCGGTGATCAATTCACACAAGAAGGTCACTAAGTTGGCACTTGACTTATGTTGTGGAGGTCAATAGTATATAATGGTTTTTAACTAAGGACGAAGAGCCATCAACTTTCCAAGAAATAATAAATAGTTCAAATAAATATCAGTAGAGGGTAATAAATTAAAGCTCTTCATAAAAAATAAGAAATGAGAGCTGATGTCACTATTGTAAGAAATAAAGTCCACTAGCAATAAATAGGTCTATAAGATAAAATGAAATAATGATGATGAAGTGGAGTAATATTGTGTTAGATTGGAAGTAAAAGCATATATTCAAAAAAGAAGGAATTTACATTAATGAACTATTTTTTTCCTGTGATTTAGCTCACTAAAGTTTGAATAATTCTAGCAATATGTACTATATTTGACTTGCAACTTGAGCAGTTAGATATAAAAATTGCATTTCTTCATAAAGATCTTAAAGAAGAGATTTATATGCTCCAAAAAAAATTTAAAAAAGATAACTTGATTTGTAGGTTAAACAAATTTCTATATACTTTAAACCAGGCATCAAAGTGTTGGTACAAGTAATTTGTTTTTTTCATCATAAGCCTTGAATATGATAGAATAAATGTAGACCCCTAGGCATATTTCAAGAGGTTTAGTAAAAATGATTTTATAGTCTTATTATTGTAAGTGGATGACATATTGGTAGTAGGCCCTAATAATAAAGATAAAGTTTGTTAAGGAATTTAAAATAACAGATGTAGACCATCAAAAAAGATTTTAGGGATACAAATTTATTGAGACAAAAATAATAAGAAGATTTGACTTTCTCGAAAGAATTATTTAAAGAAGATCTTACGACGTTCTAGTATACAAGATTGTAAGTCAATTTCTACCCCATTTCTTGTTAATTTAAAGTTATCCTCATGTAGAAAAGAAGATAAAGATGTCTCGAATACTATGTACATCAGCAATAGGGAGCATAATGTTCCTTATAATTTGTACAAGATCAAACATTACATATGTAGTGAGAATAGTTAGCCAATACATGAAGAATCTTGGTATAAAGCATTGGAATGTTGTTAAGAGAATTTTTAGATATGTTAAAGAAATTTTAGATGTTACACATTATGATATGGAGGATCAAACTTTATTGTTAGTGGATATACTGATGCTGAGTATGAAGGTGATCTCAACAAAAAACAAATTCACTACATGATATGTATTCACAGTTGTTGAATGATTTGTGATCTTAATTTCAAAATTGTACTCAATTGTGATTATGTCAACAATAGAATTAGAATATATAGTAACTATACAAGCTAGTAAAGAACTAGTGTGGTTGAAGATGGCATTAGAGGAAGTTGGACATAAATAAGAGAATATTGCTCTATATTGTGACAACTAGAGTGTTTTGTATCTTATAAGGAATTCAATATTTCATTCAAAGAAAAAGCACATTCGAGTTTAGTGTCATTTCGCTTATAAGAAAGCAAAAAAAGAAATGATGAATATGTAAAAAGTTCATATAATAAACAAACTAACAAATTTTATCATAAAGACAATCATCGTTAATAAGTTTACATAGTGTTGTACTTTTAATAACTTGACAGAGATGTAAGTAATATAAAATGGTAAAATATAAAGAATAATGTGAATATATGATTAATTTTTAATCAAATTTTCAAATTGGAGAATTATTAGTACCCAATATCATTAAAAAAATGGCCATTTGATGACAGTCCATTGGATTTATAAGGTAGGAATGAGGATTGCTTCTGATTTCCTTTGTTCGTAGTAAAAAGAGTGAAAATTTCAAAGAGTCTAATTATAAGAATCCGAATAACGTAACCAAGGATGAAGATTTTGAAGCCAAATTAAGATCAGTTTATTACCAGATTAGTAGCAGCAACACCACCGTCAATGAGATGAAACTCCCTTAATTCCCCTGTGTAGTCTTTATTATCGAAACGATGGCTGGGAGGTAAGCTGGGGCAGCCGAGGTTGCAATGCATATATGTGATAGGAGGGCATCTGTGCTTGGAGTATGTTTCAACTGAACTAGCCGACTCGTGAACCATTAGCTAAAGGATAATATAAGCAAGCTCGAAGATTGTTCCTTTGTTATCTAACTAAACCGGACAAAAAAGACATAATTAACTAAGACAAATCTGGAGACATGTATAAACTTGATAGCTGAAGAAAATTGTAGGTTGAAGGCATTTTTTTTTTCAATGTTAGGTGCAATTTTTTCTTTCCTAACTTTTCCTTACAATTTAGAGCAAGTATTTTCCATCGTAATTGGGTCCTATCGATAACTAAACGAGGTTGGTAGCAAGAGAAAATCGGTACATATTACAAACAATAGAAAAGTGTTGTGAAACTCGGGTTGATTTCACTAAAAATGACAAATTCACCTTAAGCACTATTGCCTAGGTGAATAAAGTGTGAACTATTGTACTAAAAAATCACACCAGGTAAACTCTCAGGAAAGACTAAAGGGGTCATAAACAGTCCCACTTAAAATTCAATCTCATAAACAGAATTTTCCTAGACATGTAATTTAATAATACAATAATTCACTACAATTATACTGACAATATCTATTAAATAGACAAATAAAGAACATTAGAATTTAACAAGGTTTAGCCAATTATGCCTACTTTTTTTTATACTACTAAATTGATATTTCATTATTTTCAGGAAATAATACAAGTGAAATATTACAAAAGGAGAGAGACTTTTGTCTAACGAAAAACAAGCTTGGAATGAATATCTAAGGAGAAGGCGAGGCTCTTTTTATATTTTTAGAAACCTTCATCAATCCTACACATTTCTAATATAGGATTATGGAATAAGCCACAATTTTTGACTAATTAAAAAATCTCCACCTTGGCAAATTTCACTTTTTTAAATCTCTCACAAAACTCATCTTTAATAGTATCTTCAAATGCGCTTTACAGCGCCCATCTTCAATTTTTAAAAATATTGTTCAAGTTCAAACAATGTTGAAATTTAACCACAGTCACGACCTTCATAAACATATCAGCTGGATTCTCAATAGTCTTAATCTTCTAGATTATAACTCCATCTTCTTCCAGGACCTCTCATAAAAAGTGAGAACGAACATCGATATGCTTCATCCTTGTATGATAAACTTGATTTTTTGTTAAATGAATGGCACTCTGACTATCACAATGTCCTTTGACATGCTTCTGTTCAATTCTCAATTCATCAAGCAATCCTTGAAGCCAAATTGCCTCCTTCACAGTCTATGTAACTGCTATATACTCTGCTTTTATAGTTGACAAAGCAACTGTTAACTGTAAGGTAGACCTCTAACTGACCGATGCCTTTGCAAGAGTAAACACATAGCCATTGGTTGATCGATGTTTATCTAAATCACCGGCATAGTCAGATTCGCAATATCCAACAACACATAGACCGTCTTGTTTATCCTTCTAAAATATCAAACCAACATCTACGGTGTTCAGAATGTACCGTAAAATCCATTTTACAGCTTGCCAATGATCCTTGACTGGATCATGTATATACTTACTTATAACCCCAATTACTTCTGAAATGTTGGGCCTTGTACACACCATAGCAAATATCAAGCTACCAACCGCATTTGCATACAGTACTTTAGTCATGTACTCTCTTTCTGCATCTTTCTTTGGAGATAAGGATGCACTGAGCTTTATATCAGGAGCGAGTGGAGTACTAACAGATTTTCACTTTTCATTCATGCCAAAATGTTGTAGTACCTGTTTTAAATATTGCTTCTAAGTCAAACATAATCTCCCTAACTTTCTGTCTCTATTTATCTCCATGATGAGAATTTTCTTAACTTCTTCCAGATCCTTCATTTCAAACTTCTGATTCAATTGAATCTTCAATCTCTCAATTTCTCTTTGATTTTTTGAAATTATTAACATATCATCAACATACAAGAGAAGATAGATGTAGGATTCATCTTATAGCTTGCAAAAATATACACAATAATCGTATTTGCTTCTTGTGTACTTTTATCCCATCATAAATTTGTCAAATCGTTTGTACTACTACCTCGAAGATTGCTTCAATCCGTACAACAATTTTTCAAGCTTGCACACTATAGTCTCTTTTCCAGCAACTTTAAAACCTTTGGGCTGAGTCATATAGATTTCCTCCTTTAGGTCTCTATGTAAAAACACAGTTTTTACATCCAATTAAACTAGTTCCATATCAAACTGTGCTACCAAAGCCAATAAAATTTGAATGGAAGAATGTTTTACGACTGGAGAGAAAACTTCATTAAAATCAATTCCCTTCATCTAAGCATAGCCTTTCGCCACCAACCTTACTTTGTAATGAACATTATCCTTATCAGGAAATTTAAATTTCTTTGCATATGCCCATTTGCATCCAATTCCCTTTTTTCCCTTTGGAAGATTAGCTAACTTCCACGTCTAATTCTTATGAAGGGAATGTATTTCTTCATTTATGTCTATCCTCCACTTATCTTCTTTTGAACTTTGGACTACTTCCTTATAAGTGGTAGGAATGTCATCAGTTTTAATTAAAGATGCATAAGCCACCATATTAACATAACAAGCAGATACTTGAATGTTCCTTCTTAGCTTTCCTAACGTAATTGGTAATTGCTATTGTGGAGGTTCTTGGGTTAGAACCTCTTCTTCATCTGGCTCATCTTCTACCACATGAGTTTTTACATCTGCTTCATCATTTGCTGAGGTAACAGTTCTTCCTTCAAACTCCACCTGCTTTTTAGTATCATCTATCTGCTTAACATTTTTAGTTGTCACCTTTCTTAATAAGGTAGATTCATCAAAAGTAACATCCCTGCTGAAGATTCTTTTCTTTAACTCTAGGCACCAAAGACGATATCCTTTTACACCAGAGGTGATCCCCATGAAAATTACTTTCTTTGCACGTGGATCCAACTTTGACTCCTTAACATGATTATATGTAATGAAACCAAACACATGTAAGGAATCATAATCAGTAACATGTTTTCCAAACCATTTTTCCAAAGGGATTCTACCACTAATAGTAGTTGATGGAAGGCGATTAATGAGATGGCAAGCATATGTAACAGTATCAGTCCAAAATTGTGTGTCCAACCTAACATTAGACAACATACACCGAACTTTCTCTAGCAATGTTCAGTTTATAAGTTCTAACACCCTATTTTGTTGTGGTGTATCCCTGACAGTGAAATGGCTAACAATACCTTCATCTTCGCATACTTTTAAAAAGGGATCACTCATGTACTCCCCACTATTATGTGTACGGAGACGCTTGATCTTTTTGCCTATTTGAGTTTCCATCATCTTCTTTCATTTGAGGAAAACTTCTAGCACTTCATCCTTAGTCTTCATAGTATACACCCATACTTTTCAATAAAATCATCAACAAAGGTCACATAATAGTGTTTTCCTCCCAAAGAAGCTATTTTGGAAGGTCCCCACATATCAAAGAGAACATAATCCAAAATATCTTTCGTATCATGGATTGCAGTGTTAAATTTCACTCTTGTCTGCTTACCTTTGATACAATGTTCACAAAAATCTAATTTGCAGGCCCGAACTCCTTTTAACAATTCTTGATTTACTAATATCTTCAAGGATTTTTCACATGCATGTCCTAAGCACATATGCCACAATTGAGCTGTTTCTAGCTCTTGATCATCATTAGAAGTTGTTGCTGTTGTTCCAATAGCTGCATTACCTTGGTAATAATGCAGGTTATTGTTTCTTCAAATTCCTTTCATTACCACAAGTGCACCAGAGATGACTTTTATTACTCTATTTGCAGCATTTATAGTGTAGCCCTTTGATTTTATGACTCTCACGGAAATGAGATTCTTCTTCAAACTTGGTACATATATGACATTTGTCAGAGTTCTGGTTGTTCCATCATGATTCTTTAAGAAAATTGGATTAATCCTATTTGTGATGCAAAAATTTTCATTTACTGTGTAGACAACTCCATTTTTTAGCTCTCTAAAATTAGAGAACCAATCCCTATTGGGACACCTATGATGGCTGCAGCCTGAATCGAGCAGTCATGGATTAGAAGGGCTTATTGAGGATGAAACAACTAATGAAAGATATGAGTATACATCTTCACACTCAGTAGTATATGAATTTACAACTGACTTTCCCTTATCAATTTTGTTTTTATTCTTCAGCTTTGGACAATCCTTTTTCTAATGCCCTTTTTCCCGATAAAAAGTGCATTCATCTTTGCTCAATTTGAGCCTTGACTTTGATCTTCCTTTCTTTACTTTAATCTGGTTCTAAGAGTGGCCTTTGACTGCCAAAGCTTCTGCTACTCCACTAATACGTTCTTTCTTTGTCTTCCTTCTCAATTTATGACTATACAAAGTAGCTGTAACTTCACTGAGAGACACATCAACCTTCCCATGAAGTAGATTAATTTCAAGAAACTCAAACTCCTCAGGAAGAGATTCCAACAACATCAAAGCTAGATCTTCATCTTTAAATGCCACATTCAAATTCATTAAATCAGTAACTAACTGATTAAAATTGGTGATGTGATCATTTATAGTGGCACTCAAAATATAAGAGAAACGAAACAGTCTCTTCTTCATATGGAGCTTATTCTAACTGTTTTTCTTTAGGAATTTCTCTTCTAACGAGTTCCATAATTTAGATTCAGAAGTTTCTTTTGAGAAATCATACTTTTGCTCTCTAGAAAGATACAATTGAATTATATTACATGCCAAACGATTTGTAGTCTTCCGATCTTTCTCCTCAACATCGTTTGGTTTCTTTTCTTTAATGGCAATATCAAGACCTTGCCGGAAAAGAGCGTCTTGAACCTCACTCTGCCACATATCGATATGACTCGTACCATCAAAGATCTCCACTGCAAATCTTGCATTTGTTGATGTTATTGGTGCAGTCGTATCTTTGATTTCTGTCATCTCTGCTACAATTTCTATTCAATAGTTGTCAATGCGGAATGCCAATAATCCAAGAACAAATCTTTTTTGATGTGGAAAATCAAACTATGCTGTATCCACAGAGCATATTAAGAAAAAAAACCTTGACTCTGATACCAATTGTTGTGAAATTCAGGTTGATTTCACCAAAAGTGACAAATTCACCTTGAGCACTATTGCCTAGGTGAATAAAGTGTGAACAATTCTACTAAAAAATCACATCAAGTAAACTCCCAGGAAAGACTGGAGAGGTCACAAATAGTCCCACTTAAATTCTAATCTCCTAGACAGAATTTTCTTAGATATGTAATTTAATAGCACAATAATTCACTACAACTATACTCGACAATAGCTATTAAATAGACAAATAAAGAACAACAAAATTTAACAAAGTTTAGCCAATCATGCCTACTTCCTCGGACACTACTAAATTAATGTTTCACTATTTTCAAGAAATAATACAAGTAAAATACTACAAAAGGAGAGAAAGAATTTTGTCTAATGAAAGACAAGCTTGGAACAAATATCTAAGGAGGAGGGAAGGCTCTTTTTATAGTTTTAGAAACCTTCATCAATTCTACACATTTCCAATATAAAATTATAGAATAAGCCATAAATTTTGACTAACTAAAAAAAAGAATCAATGGAAACGATAATGGGATGTTAATTGGTTCATGTTATTTCCTTGGGAAAATGGTGGGTAAAAACATATACTATAACTATGATAAATGCAATTTCAATAACGAAGAAGTCTGTAAACCAAGATTTGTTCCTATTATTTTTCAAATTCTCATTGTTTTATTATTAGCTATTTTTCAATTTATTATTTCATTTAATTCTATTTAATTCCCAACTTAAAACCTCCTTTTTATTGCGTAATTACTAACATTTAAATTCCTCGTGAAAATTATCCCTACCTTCCACTATTACATTAATTTGTGTTACACGAAGTTGGTTTCTTTTTATATTTGGTTGCAGATGACAGCACACACCATTTTTCAACTCCAATAACTCTAGTCCAATGTCTAGTCCCTGCAGTGAGCATCTTCTTCTCCAGATTCAACTCTCATTCCACCGCTAATCCTCTCTCCTTTACCTTACCAGCCGAGAGTTCTCTCTTTGCACTTATAGACACACTATCACATCTCTTGAGACCAATAAGCACACAAATAGCTGAGGAAAGGAATAAACAACCAAAACTAGAAAAGAACTTACTGTCAATGACTTAATTTTATATTTCAGCAACTCACAGACAATGAAAATATTATGTCTCCTATAATACATTCACTCACTATTCAATCTAATTCTAAACCCATACATAGAACTAAAAATCGCATAAATAGACATCAAACTCACTAAAGTTGTAGTAAAAAAACTTTGGTGATGAAGCTTTTATTACCTCCCTATCTTTTCTACTCTCTCGCACTGAAATCCCTTTCATTAATAGTCAAAACCAACATAACGACTTCAAAAAACATAAATTCACAATAGAATAAAAACCCTAGATGAATATGTAACAAAATCTAGTTGGAAAACTATTGAAATCCTCTACAAATGCTCTCCGTTTACATTTTTAATTTTTGTTTTCATCTTTTTTTTTATTTGGCTAAAGTGTTGGGTCAAGTTTTAAACCCAAACTTGGTTTATATCCAAGAACAAAACTAAGTGAGCTTTATATATTCAATGTGGGAGATCAAGTTATAGTATTCTTACACAAGGAGATGTTTCCTATAAGGACCTACAATAAATCACAATCAAAGAAGTATAAGCCATATAAGACATTAAAGAAGATTAATGACAATGCTTAAGTAGGAGACCTTCCAGATAGTATGGGGATCTCAAGCACTTTCAATATAGTGGATTTGTTCAAGTTCCATTATCCTAATGATATATTATACCTAAAGATTCCTAAGCACTCAAAGACAAGTTCTTTTCTAAATGGAAGAGACTAATGCAAAATTAAGAGTTGAGACAATAAAATATATTTTTTATTTTTTATTTCTATTTAAATGTGAAAGTCGTTTTTGTCCCTAATTATGTTTTAGAGTCATATTATTCTATTGTGTTCACTTTGAAACTTCATATCATTTTTTAATATTACTTTTGATATTTTTACTAAATTCCTTTGATTCTTCAAAAAGTTTTATATAATCGTAGGATAATCCAATGCTATACACTACTCATAAGTGTAGAGTATGAAATAATACAGGCTCTTGGTTATACAGGATTCTACCAAGGTTATTAATTAGTTGAAAATATCTATGGATCTACGATTAGAAATTAGAGATAAGTTTACTTAAAGGTAGTCAGTTAATATCTTATCAAAAAAGAAACAATCACTTGTTAAAGCAAACAAAACTATAAGAAACAATCACTTGTTAAAGAAAACAAAACTATCTCAAGAACTTGGAAGAATTGAATATCGGGAAAGTTCATTTGAAAAATACATTAGTAAACTAAAAACAAAAATTTCAATTTAAAGAAAGTTGTTGAAAATAATTAAGACAAATTTAATTAGTTTCAGTATTTGTGTTGAATACAAATTAATTGTCCTAATAGGATCTGTGTTTTAATTAAAGTCTTAATGGAATAATTAGTTAGAATTTTAATAGAACAGTACATGTTACGTACCACCTCCTATGCAAAGTTTTCAAGGGTTACATTGAGTCAAATATTTTACTCCAGCTTTAACAAACATAGAATTGGACACACATAACACCATTGATTGAGAGAGTTTAGAATGTTGTATCCACATACATTTATAGACGTCGTTTTTGACCCACTGTTGTACACTTGTGGAACGCGAATTGGTCTCCGCATCATATATTCTCGTATATTTTTGTGGAAGATTTTACTCTTACCAACTTATTCCCTACTAATATCTCTACGAGTTGATATAGGTTTTCCGATTTTGGTTAACGGTGAATTTTCTCAAATAAATAATTTATAGTTTTTGATAGATAAAATGTGCTCTTTTTATGATTATGGCGGTTCAATGCAAATGGGTGGCCAAACGTTTTCTTATACCTTCTCTAGTGGCAGGGAGTTTACACGGAGTATAGTAGAATTTTTAATTATTATTCACTAAATTTAAAATGCATAAACATGAGATGCGGAAATGATATATTTTGTATAAATTATTTGAACAAACGATTAAGCACCAACTTGACCACACTAAATTAGTATGGGCTTGATGTTAATGTATGAGACCCAATTAATCACACTACATAGTATTCTATTCATGATTTTTCATAAGTATTTTTAAAATAATTTTTATTTTATATTAAATAATTATAATAAAATATTAATAAAATACCATATAATTTTTACCTTTATCGCGTAAGAACAAAGGACAGGCAATGACGTTGAAGAGAGAGAACCATATTTATTTGTGCGAGCTTACTGTCCAATCCAACATCCTGAAAAAAGATGCTTCAATATGTTCAAACTTCAAAAGTAGGAGCCCAGTCGCACTATTCTTCCTAGGATACAAGTAAATGAAGCGGGCCCCCCGGATTGATGGCAAAATTACGAAACAATCCCCAACAGAGATGCGTGCGCTTTTGGTCGTATTTAAAAGCAAAGGTTATTATTTTTATTTTTAGTTTTAAATTTTTATTTTTTAAATTATAAAAATAAAAGAAGTATATAAATTAAAAAATAACACGTTAATGTAATAATAAAAATTAAATATATAGTAAAAAATTAAATATATTAATATAAAAATATAAAATTTATAATAAATAATATTATTAATTATTTCTATATTATATTAGTGTTTAGCAGAACAATTAACCATAAATATATAAAATGTAAGAGCATTTTTTTGTGAGTCTCTTATTTTAATTTTTAATTTTTAATTTAAAAATAAAATAATTAACATATTAACATAATTAAAAATTAAAAATTTTAATATATAACATAAAAATAAAAATAAAACCAAACAAACCTTAAATTAATATAAGTAAAAGCTTCGAATTCTTTTTTGGGGTTGAGTAGGCCTTGGATTGAGCACCTAAAATAATTGAAAAATCTCTTTTAATTGGGAGACGGGAGACATAAGTAACCTCCCAAGGTTCTTAGTTTTCTCCTCCTTTTTTTTTTTCGAAAAATAGCAAACAATCCTATTGAAGGACACCGGAAAAGTTGAAAGGACACCGGAGAAGGTGTAAACGCTCTAGTGGACTAAATTTTGAAACACTAATTAATAGAGAATCAAATGTCACTTAGCCTCCGTTTGGTTAGAAGGGTTAAAAGTGTTTTTCTATAACGTAAAAGTATTTTTTTGAAAAAATAAGTGTTTGACTGTTACATTCAAAAGTGTTTTTGTAGTAGATTTAATTTTTTGAAAAGTTAAAAAACAACTTTTTGAAAAAGATCCAATTTGATACTTTTCAAAAAATTACTTTTTTAAATAGATGTTCAGAATAATTAATGACAATTAATGAGCCTATTTTTTAGTCTTTTTTATTCTTATATTTTTTTCATAATACCCCCGTATGCACATATCTCCATAATAAATTTTGTATTTAACATATCAAATTATTTTAACTAAATTATTTTGATATTTATATTTATAATTTTAACTAAATTATTTTTATATTTATATTTATATAATATTATTTGACTATTTTTATATGTTT
>JAOXYD010000136.1:11692977-11710911 GCA_028565735.1 Pinacopodium congolense
TGAGGTAATGAATGAATCACAGATTACACTTGTTGTTTATCAGAAAGTTCATGACCAACATCTCGCAGCTCACTTACCATGTTGGGCATTTGTCTCAAATGCTTTTATAGTATATTATATAGGCTCTTTTTGTAAATATTAAATTTATTATGAGTGATCTTACATTATTCACTAAAACACATCCAAAACGTGCAGCTAATACGGACCACAAGTCCTTTACTGTTTAATATTTTTAAAACTCACACATAATATCATTATCCATGTTACTCAATAACGTAATACGAGCCAAAGAGTTCTTCTTTTTCTATAATTCATATGCATCACGGTCTCTCTTATACTGGATCATAGTGCCTTCCTCAGGAACTTCCATGATTAGGTTTAATGGTTCAAGAGCCTCTTGCTCCTCCAGTATATATTGGATTTCATATTCTAGATTTTATAATTGTTGTTGTTTAATTTCTTACCCCTATTGAGTTTAGTAACAATTTTCTTTGAAACAGTAGCACTTGTCGAAACACTTAGTTTCTACGATAAGAAAGAAATATATATGCACGCTAATGTCATATTAATTATTCATAAAGTAAATAATTGAATCACAATTGCTTATGAAATCGAAAGCCCACTAATGTGTTCAATTATTATTCATACAATAATCAAATCTTAATTATTATATTCTAGACAAAATTCCATATGAAATACATGTAAAAATATTACATAAATATCAAGATTTTGTTCATACAAAACATATTGTATTAAATTTGCTACAACTTAAGAATAGTCTATAGGTAATGAACCCTACATAGAAATGAATTAATGAGTTCGCGTGATAAAGTTCACGAAGATCAATATGCAATAGCTCTTACTATTTCCATTGGAAGACCTATAGGATAAAAATTCCTAGTCAACTCCCATCTTTAAATCTCCTTAATAAATGTCATCACTAATGAATTATAACTCTTCTCGTTAGGTATTTCCTTATTAAAGAGCATTCTTAACTGCTCACCTTACGATTGATGTAATGTTACAAGTAACGTCATGTACTTTACGTCAACTTCCGCATAAACTAGACAACCTCTAAAGTATAATTCTTGCATCATGTTATTGACTGAAGTAACATGTTGTGTTAGATCTTCATTGGGTATTAAATCCATGTTAGCTAACTGTGCATACATGCTACTAACACGTCTCTTCTATGCCTCAACTCGAACAAGCTTGGGTATCCTTTTTATAATAGACATCTTCCTAAAAAACTAAATTTCATGATTTAGAAGAGTACATGCAAAAATTCCAGAAATCACAAAATAAACAAAATATTTTGTTTAACATATAGTGAACTTATGCTCATGTAATGAAATCAATTTAATTCTATTAACAATTTATAATTTGAACTAATCAAATTATGTTTTAATTTCTAATTAATTAGAAACTTATTTCTAATCTAATTATATTCAAATATGAATAATTTAAACTGAATTAGAAATTTATTTCTAATTTAAATTATAATTGAACTAGTTGATTTTATAAGTTTTGGTTTAATTAGAAACTAATTTCTAATTTCAACAAATTAGTTTGATTTAATTAGAAATTTAATTTTTCTTAATATAAAAGTAGAAAAAAACACTGTATACAGAGGAGAAAAAGAGTGGTAATAGATGAAAGAAGAAATAACATAACGCGTAAAAGATCGAATGCCTTTATGAAGATCAATAGATAAACCCACTTCAGCATGTGGCGGATCGAAAGAGGCAGGCAAATCATTCTCAAAGTCTGACCTGATAGGGATATCTGCTCACTCTGTCGAGCATAACGTCACTATAGACTCAGTGCGGGTGAAAAAGAAGAGGGAAGACTAAAATCCTAGAAGATGTAAGGGAACCTCTAAAGTTAAATAATCGGTAGGAAGAAGATAGACAAGAGAAGGTATGAGAAGGCTAATAAGGTGTATACTTATTGAAGAAGGTAACATCAGTTGCAGTGGAATATCGATGGAAGACCATTGAATAGAACAAATACCCTTTTCGAAGTGTTGGGTATTATACATGTAAACCCCTACCTTTTAAGAAAGTTTAGGAAAATCAGACTCAAGAAAATTCACAGAACATGCACATCCAAGATGATAAAGAAGAAGACAGTATGGGTTATGAGAAAATAATATCGAGTCGAAGAGCCATATTCTTTAGAACAATGGATGGTAAGCAACTAATCAAGTATGTCGCAACAAAGAATTGCACTGTGCAGTTTCTAACAAGTAACGGTTCTTATACTAGGTGATACGAGTCTTTATTTTTTTTTTAAATTATTGATTCGATTTTGTTGATTTTGTTCAGGTGCGTGGGGTGGGGATAGAAGGTTTTGATTAGGAATACTATGTGCATTGAGAAAGTCTAAAAATCTGTAGATGCGTTATTACTTTGCAAATTTTAAAATTATTGGTAATTAAGAGGCGAATAATCATTTATGAAAATAATGAAATACTTTAAAGGCAAGCTAGGATGTAATTGAATTTGGATTAAAAATATTAAAGTGAATAACAAGAAAAAGTATGACTCCAATTAAAGTTGTAAAAATCATTCTAAAACGTATATTAATTTTGATATTAATACAATATATCATAATACTTATTAATATAACTACGTAATTAAATTTATAATTAAAATTGGAAAAAATAAAAATTGTAAATATTTGATATTTGATATTTAAAATATTAAAATATTAAATTTCATTTAATTTTTATTTTTTTAATTTATCATATTCTATATTTCTAATATTTCGATTTCCAATTTTTTACAGATCGATATGGTCAATACAAGACAAAATTTCGCTGTTATTTCAATACAAATATTGAGTACGATACAGCCTAATTCAATACTATTTTTCATCCGGCACAACACGGCACATAGCACTAGGGACTGGCTCTTAATCTAAAGGGAGACAAAGTAGACTAGTTGTAATACTGTAAGGATAGGCGACCAGATCCATTGTGCTCCGATGTGTTGAATAAGATTTTAGTTGTTCTAGGTAGTAGGAACTTGGTATGAAGTCATTAAGAATTTGTTATAATGTGGAGTTGTTTAGTGAATTTTAAGAGTCGGTTTTGTTTGAAGTTCTTATTTTGTTTGTATCTATGGGATACATGCCTATTAAAAGATTTTTTGATAAAGAGTTACAGATATTTTATATTTTTATATCTAGTAATAATATCAAAGTCACAGCTTTCCAAGATATAAGATGGCTCTAAATATTGGTCATTATATTTATTGGAGCATGTTGATGAAAAAAATTTTAAGTTTCAAAGAATATTGATAAGCTATTTTAGATTGAATACTAATATAGCAGGGACAGATGCTTAGAAAGAAGAAATAAGAGGATTGAGGTTAAAGGGTATCAAGGTAAAGAACTATTTGCTACAAGTTATTAATCATTCATTTTAAGGGATTATTTTTTGTAAGGATATTTTCAAACAAATTTATGAAATCTTCAAAAGAAACGTCTCTTTTAACTTCAAAACAAGTTTTTAGATATTTATAAATTACAACTAATTGTAGAATTTTATACTAAAGAGGTACAAGATTAGACACATATGAGTTCAGAAATAGTAATTATGTTAAAGATTAGATGATTGGAAAAAGCATATTTAGCTATTTTTTTTATCAGAACGGTAGGACCAATTTCGTAGTCATCAAAGAAGCCATCGATTGTAACTTTGTCAACTACAAAGTTAAGTTTGTCACAATTCTCAAAAAAAAAAAAAAAAAGGTTAGGTTTGTCATAGACAGCATGCATGTCAAGCAATTGGTTAAGGAAGATTCTTGAGTTTTTCTATTTCAAGTTGGAAGGATTCAGTCTTATCTATCTGGACAGTAATTCAGCTATAAAATTATCCAAGAATCATGCTTTACATGGAGGAATTGGTGTGAGGATTAAGTGGGAAGATTTTTACAAAGGCCTTTAAGTTAGATTTATTTCAAAAGCCCAGAAAGTTGTTTGTAGAATAGAAGAATCACCAAAACTTTAGTTTAAGGGAGAAAATGTTGAATAAAAAATTAGTTGACCTAGTTAAAGAGGAATTTATTATGGAATGGAGTTTTAGTTAATAGAATTTTTTATGGCATGGAGTTGTTTAGTAAACTTTAGAGACGGTTTTTATTTGTTCCTTTTTTTGTCATTTATTAGTTATACGGAATATGAATAAAAGGTTATTGTTAGTTCTATATTTTCCATGTTCTTATATCTAACTCACAGAATAACTATCATAAGTGGTGGGAGATGAAGGTGATTCAAGTAGATATAGAGCTTATGGTGCTGATATCTGGTTCCAATGGTCTAATTTGTTTTCAAATCCTGTATACAAAGGAACAATAAGGAGCGTATAAGACAAAAGACAAAGGTAAAGAGTATGAAGTGAGAGTTGTCTAATTCCAACTAGAAGTGGTAAGGGAAGACAAATTTGAGATATTTTTGGTCATATGATCATAAGCACTTGAGTCAATTATCTTAAGGGCTACGTGAAGTAGAATCAGGAGAACGGTAAATGGCAGTTGGTTTGACTGTTAACCAGACGTGAAGAGAAGTCCACTCTTCAGAAGATATATGGACTATAGCAGGAAGAACAGAGAGTGGAGGATCACCCTGCCTAAGAACGATGGGATGAGTGAATATCGGAACCCAAGAAGGATATTCATGACCTTTGAAACATGTGCTAGGTGCAAAATGACATCCACGATCTATGAAGAGGTGTTACTTGGAGTAACTATGATGATTCCTTAAGAGCAAGCGAAAGTATAGGCACTAAAACTACCGGAGATCAGTAAGTAGTTGAGGCGGATTTTAGGTGGAGATGTTGAAGGTGTAATTCGAGTAGTCAAGCATATGAATAAGTCTCGACGCTAACTAGTGCAGCGGGAACTGGGAATTCCGATCAGAATGAAAACCAAGGAAAACTGGCATACTTTGTGCAGTAGTGAGAGGTAGTAATTGTCAGGAATTGAGCAAAGTGGTAAGATTTATAGTTCCCTACCTAAGAGATATCGAAGCACTGATAATGTTAAAAGAATCTCTTGTGGCTATTTTGAGATGCTTGACTTTAAACAAATGGAATAACATGTAATACAATCCTATTAAGATCTCCACGGACTGCTATAAAATAGACAGGAACATTGGATCTATGTGGTGGATAGAAAATGTGGTGAGAGAGAAGGAGACACCATGGTGGCAGTGGCTTAAAAAATAAACCTGAAAATTAAAGGCGCCTAATTTTAGATTATATCTCTTATCATTAGAAGAGCTCACACCTTTATGGTCCAAATTTTCAACTTGAGTATGTTTAGAATGTCTATTGAATAGTCATAGAGAGATGCATTTGGGAAGGATGGATCCCCGGTACAAGCTTATCCATTAGTACTTGCCACCAAAAGTTTATTAAACAGAGACATGATCAGCTTGGATTGGTTGTCTGGAACAGAAGTAAAGGACTACCAGCAGCACTTATTGGTGACCTGCAAAGCAGTTGGCCAACAAGTAAATGGATCAAGATGGCGAGAATGCATGCAACTGTTTGCAATATCTGCAAATAAACTATTTTGACGCGTGTTTGTGATTTTATACGCATATAGCATAAGAAACTATTTGGTGTTAATACTGTAGAGGAGAAATTTCTGACTGGAAGACTGAATACCACAAAAGTGACGCTTTTCCTTACTGAATCATACTAATGCATTTGTAGAACTCCTGGACAAAGATAGCTGTGGAAGTTGACAGTCCCAAACCAACTTCACCATGGGAGCACCCACGTGATAGCACCTGTGCCCAAGTCACTCATTCAAAGCTTGAAGAACTAGGCAACAACTGGGTGCCCACAGGCACAATTAAGGAGTGCAAACGGCAGGGTAATGAATTTGGCATGCATGGCTGTTTGCATCGATTATAATTGGACTTTCATTCCCTGATATCTCTCCTTCATCTGTTTATTTTGTCTTTGCTTGAATATGATGTTCTAATCCAGTTATGAACAATGTATCACAGGTAGGGACTTGGAGATAGGGGTACCTACATGTCCAAATCGTCAACTTGGAGACCCATGTGAAAAGGTACTGGCAAACAAAGAAGGCAATATTGGTAAGAAGTTTGAAAAAAATTCAAAGAAAGATGGTGAGGAAACAGACAAAGGACTGGTGGAGACTAATGGTGAGAATGGAGAATTCAGAAACCAAGTGGTTGATGTAATAAGTGTCACAAATAACGGTCCCGATCCTCGGATAGAAAATGGTCTCTCCAGAGTGTCCAATGCAAACGATAAAGGCCTCTACCAAACTAAAGAAATTCCTTCTGTTGAGCTCAGTATGAAAAGGCTTAGAGATAATGGAGATATAGGGACTACTGCTCATGATCGGAATGTTCTCAGGCATTCTGACCTTTCTGCTTTCTCAAGGTACAAGGATTTGTTTTATATATATATATATATATATACACATTTCCCTCTCGCAGCCTCCTTTGCATCTAATGGATCATTCATTGACCTCCAAAAAATAAAATTGACAGTTGAAGAATGTTCATTAACCTTCAGGTACAATTCAACTTCCACTGCTAATCAGGCTCCAACCGGAAATGTAGGAAGCTGCTCTCCACTTAATAACAGTTCAGAGGCAGCAAAAACGGAATCATTGACAAATTTACAATCTAAATCAAATAGCACGGCTCCCAATCAGCGCTCGAATGGCAGTAGCAATAATAACGATATGGGCTCCACTACCAATAATTCTTTCACGAAACTGACTGTATTATGTGACAAGCTGGCCCCAAAGTCTGCATTTCAGCCTGTGCAAAATGGTCATGCACCTGCTGCTCATTCTGTAGAGCAAGGTAAAGCCAATGCTGGACTTGGTAACAAGGTTTTCTCTCATACGAAAGGAGTTAACCAGCAGGTTCGAGTACAGCATCACCATCACCACTATCATCATCACCACCACCACGTCCATAATATGGCCCAGAAGCAGCAGCCAGCCAACCATGATAGTTTGTCTTTGAATAACATGGCTGCAGTAGCACCTCAATGTGGGTCTTCTAATGCTTTAAGCACAAACGTCAAAGGGGAAAATGGTTACCAAAATATAAATGGCGATGGTTCAGGAAGTGACCATGGAAGCAATGGGCAGAACGGCAGCAGTATTGCTTTAAATCCCAGGGGAATAAACAAGGAAAGCGAAAATGTGCTGGCTTGGAACGGTGGAGGAATTGGTTTGGAGAGCGGGAATTGTGTTGATAGGAACCGCTTTGCACAAAGGGAGGCTGCGTTGAACAAATTTCGCCAGAAGAGGAAAGAGAGATGCTTTGAGAAGAAGGTAATAGAAATTGCATTTGTCAATCAACAAAATGAATTATTATATGCTAATAATTTCCCCCACTGGTAAGGGAAGACATTTTAGCTGTTTCGAAGTACTATATAACTGAGTTTTTCCCCTATACATGTTAATATCTTCTTAGTTAATATGTTCATAAATAAGCTGATCCTTTTCCAGGTTCGATATCAAAGTAGAAAGAAACTAGCAGAACAGAGA
This sequence comes from Pinacopodium congolense, assembly GCA_028565735.1. NCBI lineage: Eukaryota > Viridiplantae > Streptophyta > Magnoliopsida > Malpighiales > Erythroxylaceae > Pinacopodium > Pinacopodium congolense. Next base: position 11,700,531 of record JAOXYD010000136.1, read on the forward strand.
CCACGGATTCGAGGGCAGTTTGTCAGACAGGTGGGAAGGGAAAATAAGGACAAGGATGCGTGTAGCTGACACTAACCTTATTTCCAGATTGTGGTCGTAGAATTCTTTTAAGCAACAAGGCAGGGCTAGCTGTACTCATAGGAGGCAGCTTACAAATTTCTACATGGACAGGCTTTTGGTGCTTGGCTGTGAAGAACTTAGAGAACTGTTATTATTATTATTAAGCTATAAGTCGAGCAAGACATCCTTAAGACTGTATGTTTGTGATTATATGATGGTGTGGATACATAACTATTTACTACTACCAAACAGAAGACGACCCTTCAAGGGGTAGCCTTCTCTAATAAAAAAGAACTCTTTTGATTTGTTGTGCTGTTGTTTTCCTATAATTGTATGCATTCAAGGGTCCGTATCTCATGGTCCTTTTTCTGTTGTTCTATGGTTTTATTAGCATATTTTTTATTTTAAGAAATATTGTAATTAATCATATTTAAATAGTTAGAGTTTTATTATAACTTTGTACATATATATATATATATATATATATACATATTTCAAAGTCTAATAAAATTTGAGAACTTCTCCCTTAAAACCTTATTTTTTGATACGGTATCAGAGTTGCATCACCTAAACTAACCAAAATCACCAATCTACGATTATCATGACTAGAGAAAAAGGCAAGCGCAAAGATATTGGAATGGAATGACGTAGAGAAAAATGATTTCTCCTAATATTATAATTTTGAGTGACAATCCTAGAATTTTGATAACACATGTTCAATTGACAGGTGAAAATTATGATGAATAAGCTCATTCTCTTATGACAGTGTTGAGAGTAAAAAAGAAGTTTGAATTTATAGATGGAATTATCAAGCGCCTAGATGAAGAATCACCATATCTTAAAGATTGGTGGACTAATAACTCATTGTTAGTCTCTTGGATAATGAATACTATTGAATCTTCACTGCGTTCAATTATATCACACATGGAGGTGGCACAGGATCTTTGGGAGGATATAAGAGAACGGTTTTCTGTAATCAATGGGCCATGCATACAACAATTAAAAGCTGAACTTGCTGAGTGCAAACAAAGAGAATTGACTATTGTTGCCTACTACGAAAAATTGAAGAACTTGTGGGAAGAACTAGTGAATTATGAACATATTCCAATATGTAAGTGTGGGTTATGCACTTGTAATCTTGGATTTGTGTTGGAGAAGAAACGCAAAGAGGAGAAGGTTCACCAATTTCTTAATAGAACTTGATGAGAATTTATGGAATAGTGAAATCCAATCGCTTGCACATGACCCTTTGCCAAGTTTGAATAGAGTCTATTCAACTTTGGTGTAAGAAGAATGTGTGAGAACCATTGCTCGTGGTAAGGAGGAGCGTGGTGAAGTAATGAGCTTTGCTGTACAAGCTGGATCCAAATCTCGTGGTCGAGGTGAAAGAAAAGACAAGAATGTAGTGTGTACCAATTTCAACAGTATAGGACATGAATCAGACAGTTGTTTTTAGTTGATTGGATATCCTGAATGGTGGGGAGATCATCCCTGTAGAACCGGACAAGGACCTGGACGTGGTAAGGGAGGAAAATAAGTTGCGACCTTTAATGGTAGAGGACGTGGATGAGTAATCAAGGAAAATGCAACACAAGTCTCATAACTAGAGATAATGGCGAATGCTATGATTTCAGACATTGACAAATTTAGTGTCAATGGACTTAGTGGTAAGTAATAGCAAATGTTGATTAATCTCTTGAATGCTGCTAAGATAGGAGCTACTGAAAATTAACTGGTAAGTGCTCCACCATACAATGGATTATTGACACGGGTGCTTCTCATCATATGGCAAGACAATTAGAATGTCTAATTGATGTTCGAGATATGGAGTGTCGTGTGGGTCTTCCAAACGGGAAGCAAACTGCTGCTACAAAGGAAGGAACGTTTGTGCTCAGTGATAAATTGAAACTAACTAATGTTCTTTATGTTCCATGTTTGACTCGTAATCTGATCTCCGTATTGTAATTGATTGACGAATCAAATTGTGTTATCTAGTTCCCTAATAAGTTTTGTGTTATGCAAGACCTCACTTTAAGGATACTAATTAATGCGGGTGAGCAATGGGACGGGCTCTACTACCTTTGAGGGATGACTACTGCAACAACTATGAAAACTGATGGTGAGAACTTTTTTTAGTTATGGCACAAGCAGTTAGGACATCCATCATCTAAGGTTGTAGAACTAGTTCCCAATGTTGGCATTGGTAGGAATAATAGATTAAGCAATTAAGTATGTGATGTTTGTCTTAGAGTAAAACAATCAAGAGATAGTTTTCTTGTTAGTGATAATAAAACAACAGATATATTTCAATTGATTCACTATGACTTATGGGGTCCTTAACGAATCCCAACTCTTTGTGGCGCTAGATATTTTTTAACCATTGTTAATAATTATTCATGAGTAATGTGAATTTATTTATTGATTGATAAAAGGGAGGTTTTAATGAATTTGTGTTATTTCTTTACTATGGTGGAGCGTCAATTCATCAAACAAATAAAAATTGCACTTAGTGATAATGGTACAGAATTTCAATGCATGGACAATTATTTTCGAGAACGTGATATTGTGCACGAAACATCTTGTAAAGGAACTCCACAACAAAATAAACAGGTAGAACGCAAGCATAGGCATATACTTAATGTAGCTCGTGCATTGCCGTTCTAAACTAATCTTCTTATAGAATTTTGGGGGGAATGTATTTTAACTACCGGATATTTGATCAATCGAACACCCTCATTTATCTTGAATGGCAAAATACCATATGAAATTTTATACGATAAAACACCTTTACTTGGACATTTGCATGTACTTAGATGTTTGTGTTAAGTGCATAATCAAGACCAAAAAGGGGACAAATTTGCTAGTCGTAGTCGGAGATGTGTTTTTATGGGTTATACTTATGGCAAAAAGGGATGGAGAGTGTATGACCTAGAGTTAGATGCATTCTTAGTGTCGAGGGATGTGGTATTTTGTGAGCATGATTTTCCTTCCTTAAATAATGATTCAAGAGCTATCATTGATACAAAAGATGAAATGGGACCGAGTAATATGGAAAATTAGGGTGGAGTAAATGAGGATAGTGAAATAGATATTATGAGAAATAATTAACTGTGTTAGGAGAATGAGCAACTTGTACATATAGATAGCGTAGTTATTATTACTTATGATGATGTTTCAGAAACCATTAGTGTGAGGAGTCACGACGATAATAACGTGAAGGGGGGCTTAGGTGATGTTGTGAATGAAGAGCTTTTGGATCATGGACATCAGAACAAAATGCCATCTTCTCGTTTGCGGGACTTTGTGACGAATACCAGTTATAAGTTGAGCCCCTCCATGAGTTCATTTGCTCAACCATGCTCCTCAAGTACCTCTTATCTTATAGTACATTATATGAACTGTGAAAATAATGGCACTTAAACTATAGAAACACTTCCTACAGGAAAGAATGCTAATGGGTATAAGTGGGTATATATAATTAAATATAATTCAAATTGCTCAATTGAGAGGTTCAAAGTAAGGCTTGTGATTTTAGGAAACAATAATCAGGATGAAGAGATAGATTATAATGAGACTTTTGCTCATGTCGCGAAGATGGTAACTGTACATACTTTTCTTGCAATTACAACAGCTAAAAACTAAGAATTGCATCAAATGAATGTTCACAATTCATTTTTACATGGTGATTTAGAAGAGGAAGTGTATATGAAGTTACCTCCTAGTTTTCATTCTCACGCTCTAGGGAAAGTCTGTCGCCTTCGAAAATCATTATATGGGTTGAAGTAAGCACCCAGATGTTGGTTCGCTAAGTTTGTCAACACTTTAAAGAAGTATGATTTCCAACAATCTCCCTCTGACTATTCTCTCTTTACATTGCAGCGTGGCAAGATACAACTTAATATATTATTCTATGTTGATGATCTTATTATTTCGAGTAATGATGGTACTGCAATTCAGGCTTTCAAAACTTATCTGAGTACATGTTTTCATATGAAAGATCTTGGTGTCTTGAAATATATTTTGGGAATTGAGGTGGCCTGAAGTCCCACTGGAATTTTCTTGTGTCAATGAAAATATGTGTTAGACATTATCTCCGAAGTAGGTTTGTTGGGAGTTAAGCCTATTGGTTTTCCTTTAGACCAGAATCACCATCTTTCCTTGGCCATAGGGAAGCTACTTTTAGATCTGGAACATTATCGCAGATTAGTAGGACAATTGATTTATCTTTCTATTACAAGACCTGGACTTTCCTACAACGTGCATATGCTAGCACAATTCATGCAGAAGTCACAGCAAAAGCCATGAGAAGCTGCACTTCGTGTCGTGCGTTATTTGAAAGGTAACCTAGGTCAAGAAATTTTACTAGGTGCTGACTTTGACTCACAACTATATGCATGATGTGATTCGAATTGGGAAAGTTGTCCATTGACTCGACGATTTCTTACCGGTTGGTTTATTTTACTCGGTAATTCTCCTATAACTTGGAAAAATAAAAAACAACATACAATGTCCCGCTCTTCTGCTAAGACAAAATATTGGTCTATGGTCACTACAACCTATGAGTTAAAATGTATAAAGGCGTTATTATTGTGTCTTGATGTTAATCATCCCTAACCTATGAAGCTTTATTGTGACAGTCAGGCTGCTTTGCATATTGTTGATAATCATGTTTTTCATGAACACACCAAGCATATTGGTGTTGACTGTCATTTTTTTAGGGATGAAATCTTGAAGTCAAATGTCACTATGAGATATGTACCAACTTATGCTCAACTAGCTGATATTTTCATCAAAGCCTTAGGAAAGAAACAATTTAATTATTTTCTTCGTAAATTGGGCATTCGTAATCCATATGCTCCAACTTGAGGGAGTGTATTAACATATTTTTTTATTTTAAAAAATATTGTAATTGGTCATATTTAGATAGTTAGGGTTTCATTATAACCTTGTACATATATAAACATATTTCATAGTCTAATTAAGTTTGAGAACTTCCTCCTCGAAACCTTATTTCTTGACAATTTTCTCTGCTTCTTCTTCTTTTAGATTTTTGATAAATGTGGATTTACCGATAAGATGCTCAAGAGAAATGCAAGGAAGGTATGTATGAGGGCTGAGGTTAGAACTGTCTCAAAACGCAGACTAGCTCGAGAATATAGCCCTCTACTAAACCATGATTTGGTCTCAAAACGGGTGCGCATACAAAATTGAGGCTTCCAGTCTTCGAGGGAGATTATCATTCTTAGTGAAATAATACGAATAGTGAAAATAGGGTTTAGAAGCGGATAAAATAGTCTTTAGCCTTTACTACAAAGTTAAATATCCTAACTTTTGCAAAGGTAAAGTAATTGTTAACCGCCATTTGTTCAGATATAATATAATATCCAAATCTAATATTTTAGAAAATTTGAGATATAATATAAATTATTATAAATAAATTAATTTAGAAAATTAAAATATAACTTAAATTATCTCTATTTTTCACTATTTTAAATGCGTAACTTTTAAAATCAATCTCAGTGGTAAATCATATTATTTATTTAATATACAATAATTAAATATAATTGATCTTGTGTATTTTGTCTGAAATAAATGCATTTACAAAATCAATAATTATGTATCCATTATTTGATATAATATCACATACAGTTCATGTTATACTTTTATTTTAAATAAAAGCATCTACAAAATCAAAAGATAGTATTATTTTAGATAAATGCATTTAGAAAATCGAATTGCAACATAGAAAGTTTTAAGGTACATTGTGTATCCACACAGTAGTTTTTCACTTAAAAATCGAAATGAATATCTAAAAAAATCAAGATACAATATGAATTATTTTGAATAAATGCATTTATAAAATCAAGGTATGACATAAATTATCTATATTGTTTCATGTATTTAATCAAATATCCTGCACAAAAATTAAGATAGTATAAATTATATTCATTAATTAGTATGCAATAATTATGTTTAATTCCTTTTTTACATTTATTTGGAATAAAGGCATTTGCAAATATACTTATTCTTTAATATACAATGGTTATACATAATTGGTTCTATAAATTTATTTAGAATTAAGGAATCTACAAAATCAAGACATGATACTCATTAGTTTTAAATGAATGAATTTATAAAATCTAAGTACAACATAAATTTATAAGTTTTTATTTTAAATAAATAAATGTAAAATTCAAAATATAACATAAATTATGTTTAAAACACGATTATTATGTATATAGAAGTATGAAGATTATTGCGTTTATTTTGTTTCTTTGTAATATTGAAAGTCATATATATATATACATAATGTTAATTTATGCTCTTACACTAATCGATTAGCCATAATTTATAAATGAAATTATTCATTTCTTTAATGAAGATATTTTGTATGTTTATGTATTTTTTAAATACTTAATATTAAAAATTATTAAAATAATTATTGTGCAAGTAAAATTAGAATATATTCATAATTACAAAATTAACATTATATTTGAATAATATCATAATTTTTTTCCTAGCTATAGTTTCATTAACATATGATATTGATGAAACAACTAGCACACATTATAGGTATTTATTAAAGAATAAGTTCATTGAAAACTGATTCAATAATAAGGACCTTAAACAAAACATTATTTATATGTGAATATCCTCATTGTGACAGCTATATAATTGATTATTAAACTTAAGATTAGTAAAGTATCGCAAGTGAGAATTACTATATTTTCATATTACATATACTTATTTCATTTAGGATAATGTTTTAAAAATTGAATCAGATATCGAATCAGTATGGGAAGAAATTCAAATTTTAAAGATGCAACCGTTAATTATCTGTTATAAAATTGATATAGAGTAATAAGAAATAGGAATTATAAGAATAATAAAAAATATAATATTAAAATGAAATAATTTATTAAATAAAATAAAATAAAACTATTTATTACTGTCTCATCAATTAATAATATTTTTAACTAAAATTAAATTTAATATAAAATTCTAAAATGATTAAATTATGCTCCTAAAAGAGGTTTCTTAGTATAGTCAAGAATACCAAATTTTTTAATGCTATGTAAAGAATGAAACCACGTCTTCATCCAACTTATTTAAATATGGATTTGACTATATGACCATCACTGAGGCTCGAAGTGCTTAGCCAGTATGGTATGGAATGACCTTATAATCTGATTGCTAGATACTTCGTTTATAAGGGCTAATACTACGTTCCTATAAACTAGGCCTTGTGTTGCAAATTGCTTCTTGTAACTCCTTCTAGAGTAGACTCTTCTTATTAATTAATTTATTTCAATTTTCAAAAGAAAAAGCATCTTCTACTATATTTCAATAAATTATAAATAAGAAATATGTGAAATTGTTTTATATTACAATATATTATAATATTAATTTTAAAATATATTTTTAATTTTTTATAATAACTAACTATTAGTAAATATTAACAAATACATTTTCTTAAATTCATTGTAATCATCATTAAACCTCACTTATTAATATATTATTTAAAAATTTTATAATTTAAGAATTAAGTAATAGACTCAGTCTAAGACATTATTAAACTTGAAACATAATTCATACATTTTAATATTTATAAAGTCAAAGGATTCAAACATATATCTCCGAAGAGTTTTTTATTCTAAGATTACGATAAAGTTAGAGGTCATATCTAACATTAGCATTGTAACTAGGATATTGACAAAGTAACTAAATAAATTTAGAGTTTTGTTAAGGCATGAGCTTGCTTTATCTAGTTTGGATGTGCACAGTTCTTATTTTTTAGATCAATCTAATGAATATCTTTATAATGATATAACTCTTAGTGCTTGGATTATGAGAACGTAGCTGTAAAGGAATACTTGAAGGCCTATAAACACAACATTCCATCATGAGGCAAAAATTGAGAGTTATATGGATAAAGGAAGGTGATAGATGCACAATTTCTTTAAAACAACACTAGATAAAAAGAATAGGAATAAAATTATGTTTATTATAACCTTTGATGGGATATACCTTCAAGAAACTAAGGTGATTAAGAATGCTGCTCAACTTCATTTTAAGCTTCTTGGAACTTAAGGTTCAAGCATTCCATCTTTTTAGGAAATTAAAAGTTACATCTTTGATAAGGTTACATGGCTTGATGGACTTAATGATTATTTTTTTAGAAATCCTTGGAATTTATTGGTGACTTTTCAAGCAGTATTGGAATTCATTTTCAGCAAGCTCTTAAAATCCTTTAATCATATCTATATTACATTGGTTCTTAAATGACTAAATCCCTATGCCTTTTCTGACTATAAGCATATTGCTTGTTGTAATTTCATCTACAAAATTATTTCTAAAGTGTTAGCAACTAGAATCAAGCCTCTTTGGGGAAGCTTATTGATTCTTTACAAACTACTTTTATTGAGGAGATGTATTTGGGATATCATCTAATCTCTTAAGAGTTGTTTAAGGATTACCAAAGAGGAAGTGCTCCTAAGAATTCTGCTCTCAAATTGGCTACGATTCAGTAAATTGAAATTTCATCAAACTAACAATGAGGGCTATGGACTTTCTTGAAATTTTTATAAACTAGGTAATGGAATGCATTAGGGCTACCCCATATAGCATTTTAATTAATGGTGAGCCTTTTAAGGCCTTTACATGAAGAAGGGATGTAAGCCAAGGGGATCCACTATCCCTTTACTTGTTTATTATGTGTATGGAGGATATTTCAAGAGTGATTGACCAAAATTTTCAAACCAATCCCTCCTTTTATTTTCGTCCTAAATGTAAGATGGCTTAAACTTTGTAAATTATTTTTTATTAATGATATTTTAGTATTTTGTTGAGCTCATACTCAATCTATCACATCCTTTCTATAAACTCTAAATATCTTTAGGAGATTATCTAGTTTTCTTATTAAAAAAAACAATTGTAGCTTATTTGTAGAAACTAATGTTTTAGACCTCTTGCAGCCCCTAGGTATCCTCATAGGCATTTCATGTTGTCTTCTACCTTTTACCTATCTTAGAATACCAATTACTTGTAAAAAAACCATCCTTAAGGGACTGCTTAAAGCTCGTTAAACTAAACTAGTGGGTCCCTTTTATATGTTGGGAAGAATCTAGTTGGTTATCTCAATTTTTTTGTCCAATTTGCATTCTTACTAGCTAAATCACTTAGCCCTCCTTAGAAAAATTCTTAAAGCCAATGATAGGATATTTTCTAGATATTTATGTGTAGGAGACATCAATGTTAAGCTAGATGTTAAAGGGAATTGGAAGAATGTCTATAACCAAAAGCTTAGGGTGGTATTTGGGTCCCTTCTCTCCTTAATGCTAATAAGGTTGCTCTAGCTAAGAGGGCGTGGAGACTTATCGCTTATTCGAAAAGATTATGGTCAAGATGGGTGCATTATTGGTATCTTAGAGGTAAAATCATTTGGCAAGTCCAAGTAAGGGCAAATTCATCATGGACTATGACTCAAATTTTAAAAATCAAGCCACAAATTTGTATAGCTATTAAACATGTAATTAGTAATCATTAGGGAACTAATTTATAGTTTGAAAATTTGTTATTTATTGCCCCTCTTTGTTTATACCTTAAGGCTTAGCACTTAATGCATCAATTCCTTCTTAATGCAAGGTCAGCATACTCATTATTAATAATCAATGACTTTACATAGTAAACGGATTAGCCTGTATATCAGGTAGCTTCCCTCCTTTCCCTCCAAATGTGGAGCTTAAAGATCATGTTGCATAGAGGAAGCATTCTTAGGGAAATTTACACAAAAGTTGCTCCTAGTTGTTAGATTTCCTATGGGATAAGGTAAGGTGGTGCAAGCTAATATGGCCCTCGAAATGTATCCCCAGAGCAGCAATTATTTATTGGTTGATAGTACTTGGTAGACTTAATACCTTGGATAAATGCACTCCTATATGCAACTTGATCCTTATTGTAAATTTTGCAATATAAAGGAAGAAAATGTAGGATATCTACTCTTCAAGTGCTCTTTTGCTTGTTCTCTCTAGAAGAAAGTTTTCATACTGTGTTCTTTGCAATGTAGTTTTAAGGGCATTTCCAATGCACCTCTATTTTGGAGGAAAAACACTAAAATGGAGGAAATCTACAGTGCCACACCAAATCTGGTGTGACACTGTTCACCCAACCATTACTGTTCATACATTTTTTTTTGTCTTTCTTCTTATTTATTGATTTATAATTATGTTATTTTTTTATTTTTTATTTAAATAATATTTAAATATTTTTATTATGTATTTATTTAAGTAATTATAATAATTTTATTTAAGTAATTATAATA
>JAOXYD010000136.1:11711011-11722631 GCA_028565735.1 Pinacopodium congolense
AATTATTTTTAAATCAAAATTTTTTAAAAAATTACTTATTGAATTAAAAAAATTTTAAAGTAAAAAACATACATATAAAAATTGTTGTAACACATTTTCTATGTAAACACTATCATAATTTGTGAGCTAGTATTATCTTAATTGAATTAATATTTTTATCTTAATTAAAAAAATTTAAAAAAATTAATTACTCAATTGAAAACTTGTAAAATTTATCATTCAACCGAAAAAATCTTAAAAAATTAATCACTTATATAATTATTATCCCCTATGTAAAGCCTTATTTAATTGAATTTTTATTTTTAATTTTCGTTTCTTATTTTTTAAAATACAAAACTGAAAAAATAAATAAAAACTAAAAAATATAACACACTAATACTATAAAAAAATTAAAAAAAAACATATAAATTAATATAAAAATTACAACTCACAACCTAACTAAATATAACTTAATTCTTTTCCAACAATAGCTTTTGAAGTGAAAAAAACTTCATGGTGTGAAGTAAAAATAACTTCCGTCTCGGCTGAAGGAACTTGATGTATAAAAGAACCCCCTTTAAACCTCAAAATTCAAAACTCACAGTGTAATATCTTTCTTGATCAGCATTGGAAACAATGACTCTGAAGTGTAACAGTTGTGTTCAATATGATTCATCAAATAGTGTGGTGGTTAAAATTGTTATCTGCAAGATCAACTGAATACATAATTATGTACAGCAATGTCGGTCTCCAAGCTTGAAGCTTATTCCAGGAAATCGACCCCTCTTCCGAATGGAGTTCATCTCCCCTTCGCCAGAAGTCTTGTCTTCCAAATAAATGATGACCAACCATCCAAAATCAGGGTTTTTTGGCTCCTCAAGTTCTACTTCCAGGATAGAAATATTCAACAATATTTTCCTTGACCTTAAAGTGGAAATTGCTCGTCTTATGCTTTAGGTTCCCCTTCCCATCATGCACTCCCCTGTTCAAAACTGTCAACTGCCACAGAAAATAGTCATAAGAAAAGCAAAGTTGCATCAAAGAAACAGCTGTCATAGCATGAATCAAATCCACCATAAAACTTACAGTCCGATTATATAAACCTATAGTTACAAATAGTAAGACAAATGAATAGTCATAGATTTTGGAACAGCTTTTTATTTAAAGTTCAACCCTATTAAAGGTTCGTGGTTATTTGAACATACACTGCACTAGTTACCTGCCCATGCACATCAGCTGCCAAACCAGTTACCAACGGCTCTACCTTGACCAAAACATCTGCAAGGTACTCCATTTGCAGTAGAAATGTAGAATTCATAGAATTCTCCACGCTCGAATAGATATCAGCATGATTAAGTGCAACTAGCGAACAACTCTATAATAGAAGACACATGAGTCAAAGGAACAATTTGCCTAAGAAAAATCATGAGGAAATAGACAAAACCAATACATATAAAACGTCTTACAAATTCTGATGTTAAAGTCTGACAATAATGCAGGAAATCCAAAACAAGATCTGAACAGCCATAAGTTGCCACCTCCATAAGAGAAAGGTCGTCAATCATTAGAGTAATAAAGTTTTTGTCACTTTTTGGGAATGCATATACAATTTCCTGTATCTTCCTAAACACTGCAACAAGCCAATCTTTGCCACTTTTATCCTCATTTTTATCTGGCTCAAGAACAAAAATCAAAAGGCTTTTTAGTCATAAAGAACAACAAGAAGAAAAGAGTTTAGAAACACCTAAAAAAATTCATCAATTTTTTAAAAGTACGTCAGCAATTAGTCACATGGTAAAGCATACATTGCTACCAGAAAACTAGATGTAGTGATTTCTCACCTGGATACTGTAGTATAAGCATATCAAAGAAGAGAAATCTGCCGTTATCTCTTTGGACAGCCAAATTGCAACCCTGTTATGAAAAAAACCAAATCATTATAAGATAGACAATAATAGTGCAAATACAAAGATTTGATTTTTCCAAAATTTAAGCCATTAAAAGACATCCTTTACAGACATGCATTTCGACGTCAAGAAGCTCTGTATCCTTGTAACTGCAACTATGCAATGATCCCCAAACCAACACCACAAGAAAAAGAAGGGAAAGAAACAATCCAAACCTACATAGCTCATATTCTCCACGCAAAATTGAGTCATTTATTTACAATCCCAAAGCACTCAAGTCCTCAATAAATAAATAAATAAACAGGCAAAAAAGTTAAAAAGTTGATAGAAAGATAAGAGTCAGTACGAGCTTGCGAAGAATACGATCATAGTGAGAAAAAGGATAAGAAAAAGCGAGGAAGATAATGGCATTGGAGGAATTGGGTAAAAGTAATCGCTTTATGAGTTGGTGAAATAAGAATGCTCCATTTGTCTCCACGCAGTCTTCTATTGCAACCACTTTGCCCCTCAAACCCCATTCCTCCCCTTCTAACCCTAACGCTTTATCCAGAAGATTTGAATTTCTTAGGTTCATTTTTCCTCAATTTCAACTCCGGTTTAGGGTTTCTAACCGCTGAGAGACATATTTATTTAAAGAAGTATGTTTTGGGCTCCCCATATTTCATATTTGATCTTCCTTTCCATTTTCGTCTGGAGCCTACTACGACAACTATTCAAAAAGGGTATTTGGATTTATTAAGGAAGGCCCGATAAAATCAGATAAGATGGGCTTTCAACATGGTATGATTCGTAACCTATAAAAGGCATTACTGATAAGTCAAAATTTACACATATTTTTAAGTAAATTATATTTCAAATTCAAAAGTTTTCTTAATATTATGTCAGAACTATAAATTATATCATTAATTATTTAAAGTATTAATTTGTTACAAATACATTGTATCATTAACCTAGCATACATATATATAGATTAATTAATTAAAAATACAATAAATAAAATATAGTTCAAATTAGATAATTAATTAACAATTGAAATACATATGAAATACAAAGAAAAACCTTGGTATTTTCAAAACAAAATATTTGAAATATACAATATCATCTCATTTAAGCATGCATGTGTGTTTTTTAAAGTTTACAATACTACTATTAACACTATAGTCCTTATTAGTATCAGTCATATCAAAACTACTTTCATCCTCATTATTTTAGACAAATGACGAAGAATTCTTATTAGTAAACTTAAAAATCCTTGTTGAATTTTTTTTGTATTGAACTAAAGGGAGTTTTAATAATTGGTTTTGATAATAATAAAACATAATTATTACTAACATTTTAATTTTGATGTGTAAGAATGATAGGGAAATGTAAAATGCATAAGATCATGTATGTGGAGCTCAAAGTTAGTGGTTCAAGTAAAGAAAAATATTGGCATGGAATAAGCATTGATGAGAGGATGAAGAATGGAAGATCCATTTTATGAAGATTAAGGCTGAATATTTTTATAATTGCGTTTTTGGTATATAAACTTGTCTTGATCTTACCAATACTTTAAGGGCTCACTTTTGCATAATTATGTGCATTTTGGAGTTTAGTCAAAGTTTTAGATATTGGTTGTGTTTATTTAATGCATTTGCATATAAAGATTTTTTTAGAATGTTATATTAATATTTAGGTTCATAATCAAGAGAAAATTGTATAAATTGATTTTAAAGTATTCTTCTTAATGTGTCAGAATATTTTGGAAAAGTTTTCTTAAGTTTTTTTTAAGTGTGGTTAAATTTAATTAAGTCAAGTTTGTGTGTGAAAAATATTTTTAAGCTAGTTTAGGAATTCTTAGAAATGATTTTTGAAGATTTTTAAAGTTTTCAAGTGTTTAAATTTCCATAACCAAGGCATATGTTTTGTTTTGTTTTGTTTAATTGAAATTCCTTGATAATTAAAATTATTTTAGAAGTGAATTAGAAGTTGTATAGTTTGAATTTTGGATGAAAAGAATGTTTTGAATTATTTGGTAACTTTTGAAAGAGTTATAAAAATGTTTAGAGTGAAAATTTTCAATAATTAAAGTGAATTTTGCTTTTGAGTTAATTGAAATATTTTGGAAATTGAAACAACTTAGAATTGGTTTTAAAACTTGTGTACACTGTATTTTTTAAGTTAAATAAATAAATAGATCATTTACAATCAAACTTGGAAACTACTAAAAGCACTCCCCCATGGAGGCCAAGAAGAGAGACTTGAATCCAAGATGCCGAATACATATCCCAAGCCAATCAATCAGGACTTTTAACCCAGAACTCTAATGAACATAGTTTATACACCTACCAAACCCAGCAGATTCACTAACATTATTAAAAATCTCCAACTACTAGAATATGCCATCTTTCTAGCACTTCGTTTCTGTAAAGATTATAAAAACATAGGACACCATGTGCAGCCTGTCTTTGTCTATAAAATCCAACATCAATTCTTCTTTAGGACATCATTTATCTTGGAACAACCTTTGATTTCTTTCTTGTCAAACATAATAAAATAAATAAGACATAGAAATCTTCAAGGCCAACGATTAACTTGATTGGACATTTGTAGTTTTACAACTCTACAGGACAAATGCATTTCAATCATCCAGAAGAACATCATACCCACATAACCATTTGATATGTTGCCGTAGAAACCAGGAGTAGCTGCACTTGAGGAGCAAGTTCTCTATTGATTCAAGTTCCTACAAGCATAAACACACCAAGGAGATACATTAAGCTACCTATATGGTCAATCATAAGGATTGAGCTTTCCTTTAATTGCCAATCAGAAGATAAATGAAGCATGAGGGTGATAATACCTGAACTAGAGGAGGTGGTACTAAGGCACCTTTCCTTATCCAGGGTTCAACAAGTTTCAGCAGGAAGAGTTAGTAAACTTGCCATCTACTGTTCTACTCCAAATAAGAGAGCTTGTAGATGAGGTATCCAATTGAATACTAAGAAAAAAACCAGCTAAAAAAGAGATAGTGAAGGCCTCCAATTAGTGTCTATAGGTGTTTAAGATAGCTTTAATGGTAACATATTGGGGAATAGATGCCTGCAGAGATTGATGTTCAAGGCAAGACCTTTGGGGGCTAGCAGGACCCCAATTGGTAGGCCAGAAATAAGTTTCATCTCCATCATCAATTTGCACCCTACCAGCAGGTAAAATAGAATCCCACAGCTTTAAGAAGCTTTTATTGGACCAACAAGTGTTAGAGGGTTAAATTTTATAGCACCAAAGACATTTTCTTTTTAACTAATACACATGCATCCACTTCCTCCATAACGACTCTTTATCAATCAACAATCCCCATATCCTTTTACAAAGGATTTATTAAAGGTTTTCAAAGAGATGATGTCGAGGCCTCCCTCCCTTCTTAGCTTATAAATTTCAGACCACTTCACCTTAGCAGTGGCTCTCTTAAAAGAGTCACCAAACCATAAAAATTTCTGCAAGTCTCTATTAATGGCTATGGTAATAGTTACCAAAATCAACAAATGAGAGGATCAGTGGATGGGGATGTTGGAGAGGATATTATTAATCAATTGAATTTGACCTATAAAAGATAAGCTTTTGTTACATCATTGAGCAGTTCTTTGGTGAACTTTGTCTAATAAAGGCTAAAACCCTTATAGGATGGACTTTTAGTGGAGATAGGCACCCCTAAATAGGTAAACAGAGGGCATTTCATCTTTAGTCCAATTATTGTTCTTAGCTAGTCAGCAGAGTTCTGAGCATTAACAAAGAGATACATGAAGCTCTTCCCTTTATTCATCAGTAGGCCAAATAATGAAGTGAGTAAGTTAAAAGGAGTTATAATGGTGGTGAGAGAGTTGGCTTCCATTGTAAAAAAAGTCATGAGGTCATCCGCAAATGCTAAACTGGCCAAACTCAGCTTTCTGTAATGAGAATGATGCTTAAATGTTCTATCTCTAGATGTAGTGAGCTTAATTAGACATGTTAGAACCTCTAAAAAAATAGTAAAGACATACGAGGACATTGGGTACCTCAGTCGAATGCCTATAGCCCTTTTAACTAGAGGAGATGGCTTTCCGTTGACCAGTACATGAAAGGAAACAATAGAAATATACTCATTTATCCAGTTCATAAAATTAGTAAGAAAACCGAGAACCTATATTGTGTTAATAAGAAACTCTTGGTTGATAGAATCGCAGGCCTTGTGTAGGTCTATGTTCAAGGCAAAATCCTTTCTTGTATTCCTTCAGCCATAGCCTCTCATTAGTTCTTGTTCTTGGATAACTAAGATATTGTCTCCTACTTGGTGACCTTTTAGAAATGCTTCTTGGGAACCATCAATCAGAGGTGGAAAAACTACCTTCAACAGATTGGCAAGGAGTTTGTAAATTAATTTATACATCATGTTATAGTAAGCAATTGGTCTGAAGTCATGCATATAAGTAGGAGTTAAGCACTTGGGAGCTAAACATATGAAAGTAATCTTTAGTTCTTTAAGCATTCTCCCATTCTAAACACAGTTAAAGTGACCAAATGCTTTAGATCAAGCCACACCTTATAAAAGAAGAAGGCATTAAGCCCGTTAGGTTCAGGAGCTTTTTGCAGGTATAAAGGGAAAAGAACCTATTTAACCTCAGTTTCAAAGAAGGGCCTAGATAGGAATTCAACCTCTTGGTGAGTAATTGGCTTTTGAAGTATTACTTGGAGGAGCTTAACAATTATCATTAGTAGAAGAACCTAGAGTCTTCGAAAAGAATAGATGAACCTTTTTAATCAAATCTTGTTGATCCACCAAAATAGCCCTTGCCTCATTTCAAAGGGAGGAAATTTTATTAATATTTTGTCTAGATGAGACACTTTTATGGAAAAGGGAAGAGTTCCTATCTCTTTCTATTAGCCGCCTCACTCTAGATCGTTGTTAGAGTAAAGAGTTGTGAGCTTTGAGCACCTGAAAATGCTCCATAAGTAGATAACTTTCTTGTCACTTTAGTTGATCATTATCTAGTTAGAGATAAAGTCTAGAATGAATCTTCTTTAAGTTATCTAACATTGATATCACTTGAGTGTGAGAGTCCCCTCCTAGCCTCCCATTCATTTATTTCAATTTCTCTTTAACTTTACTAAGCTTCTTCACACAAATGTAGGACTTGGTGTCATGAACCATGGTCTTTAGTCCTCCTAACATTACCTCCCTAAAGCCCTCAACTTCAATAAGGAAATTGTTGAATCTAAAGGGGTTCTTTCTTGGCCTAGCGATAAACATGTCCTGATTACAATCAGAGTGTAGTAAAAAACAACTAGTTTTGAAAGTAGGCTTTGGTTTCTTGAAATGCTTGAAACCATTGAACATCCACTAGAGCTCTACCAAGCTTCTTCTAAATAAAATAGTTACCTTGTTGTTTGTTAGCGCAGGAGAAAAACCAATGGTCTATACGCAAATCCATTGCCTGGATATTGGCCATACACTCTTTGAAGCCCTTCATATAATTCCTCTAATAGGCATTGCCTTTAGTTTCACTTGGGTAAAGCATACTGTTAAAATCCCCCATAATTAACTAAGCATTAGATATATATGTCTGCAGGCCTTCCAAATTTCTCAATAAAGGTTCCCTTGAAAATTTCAAGTTATAGGTGTACACAAAGGTAAGCTCCATTAGCATATGTTCCTTTTTAAGAAGAGCTTACAAGTGGATATGTTGATGCTATACCACTATCTGTAAAATTTGAACAAGGTCAACATTGTAGGTAACAATTATTCTCCAATTGTAATGTGACTGGAGAGGGTCTACCAATGCTCATTGAGGAAAAGGAGCTTCCTATTGCTACAAGACTTGAGCTTGTCTCCAAAAGGCCTACAATGCTAGACTTATTGTCTGAAAAGAACTGTCATAAAGATAGTTACTTTGTACGACAATTGATTCTCCTAACATTCTAGACCATAATTGTCATTAGGTTTAGACTAAAGGTTTTTGTTCTACTTCCTATGAGTTCTTCTCCTAGCCCTAGAGACCTTTGATTTATTTGAACAACCCTGCTCACTTATATTGTTAATAGTAGGTGGCCCTAAGGGCTCACTAATATCAAAATTTCCATGTCCAACCTCTTTAATGACAAGCTCACTGTTCCTTACCGAAAGCACACTTTTGCTAACTAGAGTCACACGAGTTTCCTATCCACCCATATTTATATACCCCAGCCCCCAATGAGGTCCTACCATTATCATTACTTTACCTTTTATATAATAGAGTGCTTCCTCTGTTAGTACTAATATTGAAGAAGTTGAAACCTAGGAGGATCAATACTAATAGCTCTAGGACAGTTACTTTCTAGATCACCCTATAATCCATTCACTTAAGTTGAAGAAGCAGAATCCTCTTATGGGTTTTCATATAGCCCTTTAGAACTTATCAATCCCTTTCCCAAGTTAGGATTTTTAACATTCACTAACTCCCAATAGTCAACCATAGCAAGCACACACCCAATCACCCTCCACTCTTTTCCTTTCTATTTCATATAAGGTCGCAATTGGTAAGAAACCATGACCTCATCTTTGACTAGATTTTTCATTTTGTCTAGCTACAATATTTAGATAGAGTCTAGCAACTCTTAATTGAACGTAGTTTCAATACATAAATGCATGTACCCTATTATGGATATTGATCCCATCTTATCCATGCAGATAGGCCAAGCTCGCTAACTAACTTAGTCCCGTTGTCGACCAATATTCAAGTGGAGCACTATGAAAGTTGTTCTAGATGGGAACATGTATAAGTCTCATCATCTCCATGTTTATACCAGGCTACCACTTTTGGATAAATATTGGTCTGTCTAGTATATGCTAAGGACCAGCCTCTAACAATCGATTCATACCCAGCTCCTTTGAGAATTAAAACAAAAATAGGTCTTACTCATTAAGCATGATCTTTTCTAGACCATATTCAAACCAATTTTTGTTAGCTTATCTCTTCATAACTTAAGATGCTTGGTGTCTATCCAAGAAAGATCCCACTACACAAGCCTTCCATTTAGCAACTCCATGTCTAAGAATCCGAAAAAGGGAGGCCATTACAAATGAACCTTCAACTGGGGGAACATACTTGAGATTTTCAAAGGGAAAAAGGTCACCAACCACCTGGAAATAAGAGGGACAATGCCGAACCAGAATAGTCTCATTTGGAGAGGGCTCACTATTTACCCTGAAAATGACAATTTGTTGAGGGGGTGTCCTCTTACCCAGGAGGAGTCTGACCTTTAAGGACCTTAACCCCAATCATAACACCCAAAATAGAGGGACTAATAGCAGGTAACTTAGACCCAGAAGATACTTGAGAAGGGAGAGAGGAATAAGCCGTAAATGCGGGAAGGGGAGGGAACCCTGAGCGATGGGAGACAGAGTCCATAACTCAAGATAGAGGGGGGAGGAAAGGGTGGCTGGCAATAGCCACAGGGGAGGGAACATGAAGTGGAGGGAAAGGGGAAACCCACCAAAAGGTGAATAAGGCCAAATACAACCTAAGGCTAGCAAAATCAAGGGCGGGGCTAAACAACGAGGAGAGAAGAGAGATGGAAGAGGGAAAGCTAGCCCACCAACTAGCCTTCGTCGGAGAAACGAAGAGAAGACGCTGAGAGAGACATTCAAATTTATTTTCCTAGTTGTCAAAATAGTAATGAGCTTTCCTAAACTAATAACTTGTGTGTAATGTTTTTATAATGAAAGAAATGACTTTGGTATGTTTATAAATTGTTTTGGAATTGGTTTAAAACCAAAAGTTTTAAAGTTAGATTAAATTTGTTATAAACTAAGGAATAAATTATTCTTTGAGTTTAATTATGAAGTCCTGATGTTCATAAGTATTTTGGGGAATATTTGAAATTTGTTGGAAGTTCATTGAATCAATTTATGACCCATTTGGTTCAATTTTTGTTTTTAGTTTTGATTTTGATTTTTTTGTTTTTGGTTTTTGGTTTTGGTTTTTATTTTACTGATTTTAGTTTTCGTTTTCTATTTCTAATTTTAGTTATTGTTTTTTTGCTGTGTTATTATGTGTATTATTTTTATTGTAATATATGTTAATATTAAATTTTAATTTATTTTAATATTATTTTATATTAAATCAAATATTTAAATTTATATAAATAAAATATTTAATAATTATAAATAGAATATTAATCATTAATAATAATAATAATAAATAAATAAATAAATAAATAAATAAAATATTTATTTCATAAATAAAATATTAATAATTATCAAACATTTATCCATCCTTCGAACATAAAATGATAAACCATCGATGAGACATAACCACAGACGAGCTACGACCAATAGTGAGACACGAACCCCATGTGAGCACCCATAAACGAGTGACTGTAGGTGGATGGACGATCACAAAGGTGGGATGCGAACGACAAGCCACAAAGGGTGATGGGAAATGAAGGTCTAAGAGATTGATGGCAAACAGAAGATCTGACAGAAGCAAGGAAAACAAACTAACAAAGGTGAGAGGGTGTAAGGAGATCACGTGTCTTACCCAACAAAAGAAAACTTAAAACAAAAATGATTTATTGTGTTTTAGAGCTTATCTACAATGCAATAAAACAACGAAAGAGATGTAGGCAATACAAATGGTTCAATATTCCCTAGATGGAGATTTAGGTTACGTGAAAAAGAGAAGTGTTTTTGTTTTCTTTAGAAACAGTACAAGAAAGCATCAAAACCAAACATGTTTCAATGATTTGTTTTCATGAAAAAAAAAATGAAAACGACAACACATAATGTTACCAAATAGGTCTTTAAAATTGATTTGAATTGGTTTTGGATGGATTTTATATATTGCATAATTTTGGAAATGTTTCTGTACACATATAGGTTAACCAATACCTTTATAGGTTGACTAATGTGCCTTATAAACTTCAATCAGTTGACTAAATGAATAGGCAGGTCGATTAGTGACTGGTCGATCGATTTATACTATAAGTCTATCAATTAAGCTATATCAAGCATAACATCTAGTTTTAGAACGATTCTTTAATAGGGTTTTAACATTTCTAACGTCTTTTTTATGCTTCTAAAAGCTAGGAGAGATTAGGATGTCTAAAGGTTTAATGAATATTTAATGATAAAAAGAGTGTGGAATAAGATTTTAAGAATGGTTTGTGTTGGTTTATGAGTTTAAGAGAAAGAGTGCATTTGATCATGCATTGATTGCATTTGACCCCTTTTTTGCTTTAGTTTTGATCAAACTAGTGCATTAATTTGTATATCTTTGAGTTGAGATTTGAAAGCTTGATTTTTTATGATGGTTCGCAAAACAAACAACTAGTTTTACGCGCAAAACTGCAAATATATGGTTCGTACTTGTAGTAAAGAATGGATATCAATCCCACGAGGATTGTATCTAGACACCCTATTAATTTGGTTTACACTTTGTTCAAGAAATTGATTTAAACAAATTAAATAACAAGAAATAAATAAATGAGACGCAAGCAAATTTTAGAAGTAGGAGCGAACAACACAACCAATTGCCAACACAGCAGAGGAAAATTTGGAGAAAAATCAAGAATTAAGAATAGGACTTATTGTTATTCTTATTTGTTTCCCTTTGGTTAATTGATCTATTTTATATTTGGCCCAAGACTTCCTAATATTTTAGCTACCCTCTCTCAAGGTGCAACTAAATGTCACTAGCTAAATAAATCTAGGATTAACTTTGGGATCTCTCGACATGCAA
>JAOXYD010000136.1:11722731-11748372 GCA_028565735.1 Pinacopodium congolense
CAACTTAGGATCTGAGAAATCTATCCAAATTATTGTACAAATCATTAAGCAACCTGATTTAAATTATTGAATGACCAAACCTTGATTTATCTTGAGGGTTATAACTGAAAAATTGAAAATTTTTAGGTTAAGCTTCTTAAACTTTAAGCCTAATGCTTAAGATTGATGAATAAGCAAACTTCATCTTCAATAAGTAAAGAAAAAACATTGTCTTAATTATAGCATTGCTTTGATTTAGTAAAGTGACCTTAGGACAAGATCTTCAATCCTTTATTAATCCATCTAGATCATTGAAGCCCAATTCCTTAACCAATTCATCCATTAGACTATCCATTAGTTCAACTAAGTTATTCTGCATAACTTGTCAATTTAAGTTTATTTGGTAAATTTAGTTGGTAATTTCATTTGATTTGGATTCTTCAAATAATTGTGACCTAATTAACTTAGTAATTGCAATTTTGTAATCCCTGTGAAATGATAATTTGGATCTTAAATATTCCTCTTTATTACTTGTGATTGGTATACTTGTTATCATTGATGGTTTAACTTTGTAAAAGGAGAAACAATTGTGCTTCAAGTACTTAAATTGTGAATTAAACTTAATTATCGAGTCTTAATATAATCTAAAACCAACAACATTGATTTTTTAATTTATTGTATCCAATAATTATAAATAATTTGATGGATTTTATAGGACTATAAATATGTGTTTTAAAGTGTTTTTAAAGCATCAGGTGAATTAAAGGTATCTAGTAGAATCAAGAATGATTTTCTAAGAGTATGTGCTTGTATATTTATTTGCATACATTATTTTTTATTGACTTATAAGCCTTTAAAATTTTAAGTTTGAACTAGTGGGATATTTTCAATGTATTTTCTTTATAGGCTTATAATTCAGTTATAAGATTCCTCTTCATCAAAAGAAGATTGTTATATAAGGATTACTCTTTAGCCATTGAAAGAAGGATTTTAGTGAAATTTTTAAAAAGTTTTTGGAGAGTGAATTTATGGGAGGTTTGTTCACTGAATTACTATAAAATCGATTTGCCATCACTTGCTCTCCTCTCTTTAATTTTTACAAGTTTATTTTTGTATTTGAGTTATATTGATTTATTATTTGAATTACATTGTTATATTTTTTTCATTATACTATAATTGTTTTAAAGTGAAATTTATTAATTAGTAAAAGCTTCTAAAAATTTTAATCTTAATTAATTCATCCCCCTCTTAGAGTCCATATAGGACTAACAAAAAAGAACTTTAATATTTTAAAAATGTTAAATTTAAACCTTAGTGTCCAAAAAAAATTAAAATTGAATGTTAAACCCTTAACACCATTAAATCCATCCATTTTTTAATCTTTTTTTATTGCATTATAAGTCCTATTTCCCTCTTTTCTTCTATTCTTCTCCTTCTCCTCTCACTTTGCTCTCATCTATAATTATATTGCTTTCAACTACTTTAGACAATGTCTTTAAAAGCTCATTTCCAACCATCAGCAACAAGTAAATTTTTAGAAGGAAAAGAATTAAGTATTGTGAAACTAAAGATTAAAAGTTGTTATCATTACACACTTAGAATGAAATAAGTGATTATGCAAATGGGTTCTTTAAAAGTATTAGACAAAAACTTTGCTTATCTTTTTGTATATGAAAACAACTAGTGCTTTTGACTTATGAATATTCATGTTGAAATCATTTGAATCCCATAAGTTGATTTTTTCTTTTATTAATGCAAAACATCCCTTGTCTCTAATAAAAGCCAACTCAATTATACAAAGTGAGTCTCTCTTCAACATGATTTTATTTAATTACACTAGAAAAATCATTTAAAGCCCTCAATTTGGTTTTTCTTTTATTAATGCTCACCTTTATGATTTGATTTTATTACATTTATAAAATCATTTGAAAATTCATCGATTAAAATCTCAGAGTTCATATTTTGTATCGAACTACAGACCTTATAACATTGGTAAAACTAATCTGTTTTATGTTCAAAATATGCTAACTATAAATGATGAGTACTTCCTTTAAATTTTGGTTTTTTTTCATATAAAAGAAGATAGATGAAGTTGTGTCCTCTGCTCTGGTTGATCTCTTAGTGAACCTACCTTTTTACTTGCTTGTTTCATTTTAGGAGTGCAATAGTAATTACTTTTATCTTTGTTATAATACTCAATTAAATTAACTTGTTATAGTTGCTTAGAAATAGGCTTTCAAAGATGTTGTCTAACGCAATTGAAAGCAATAAAATTATGGGTGAAAGTAAAACAAGAGGAGGAGGAGGAGAGAGAAGAAAGAGGGAAGTGCAGTCCACAATGCCCCCAAATATTAAGAAAAAAATAAATAAAATTGATGGATCTTTTAACATTGTTGAAGATTAAAGTTCAATTTTAATATTTTTCAAATGTTGTGATTCTTTTTTAGCATTCTAAAAAACTAGAGTCTGACCTAAACTTAAATATAAATATTAAGGTTTAATGTGATCTTTTTACCTGTAAGTTTTGCTTTTATAAGTTTATATAAGAGGACAAAGTAATGGACAAGGATGAACTCGCCAAAACCTTATACCCTTCTACAGTCCAATAACTTTATTGAAAAAAAAATTTGTAAAACAAAGGTTTTAGTCTTTGCTTGAAGACTATGAATTCCATTAGATATCATCACTTACGCCATTCTCACTAAACAAGAACTTTTAATTGAAAAGAAAACATAATTGTGTTTCTAAACATTTAGTTGGATTTTAGGCATGGTGATGTGGATAGTCACATGAGTTTCACATAAGCAGGTATATGTTTGAGAAATACATGCCCAAGATTTTTCAATACGGGTAAGGTTTGAAGAGAGAAGGAGCAACTTAATTTCCCATAATCTATCTCGATACTCGTAATCTATCTTGATACACCTAAGTTCTCATTTTTTTAATTAAATAATTAATTAATTAACTTTGAAAATATTTTTACTTAGTATAATCCACATGTATATTAATGTAATATAGGATATGATTACATGATACTCCATGTTAATAACATTAGTGATGGAATTATTAGTGGTTATATTTATATGAAATTAAATTTTTTATTATTTGATTGATATAATTTAAAGTTATGACTAATAATAAAAATAGATAAAGTTTTAAATTTAAATTATAATTTTACTTATATTTTTATATAAGTTTTTGCCTTTATTTTTATGATTTTTATTTTTATTTTTATTTTTATTTTTCTATTTTTAATTGTTAATGTCAATCTAATTATACTTTTATTGTTAACTATTGAAGTAAAGGAGGTTTCATTCTTGATTTTGATGATAAAAACATATGATTTTTACTAATGATTTAAGTTTATGGTATAAAGTTCAAAAGATAGGTACTTTTGACGATGGTTCAAAGTGAAAAACTTGGATTTAAAGGTAAAATTTGAGATAAATAGGAGTGCAAGCATTATTGAAGTTTAAAGATCATTATTTAGATGGTTTAAACCTATATATAAGTTTTACTTAAGACTATAGTTTAAACCTATTTATAAGTTTTGCTTGAGACTTTAATAATTCATGGGCTTAATTGTATTACACATGTTTTAAAGTTGCATAAACTTTCATTAAATAGGTCAAATTTTAAGTTTAAGTCAATTGAATATTTTTTTTATAATTGAAACAAGCTTGAAAAAGTTTTAAAACTTGTATGCAATATTTTTTAAGCAAAAAAAGCAACTTTGACATGTTTATGAATGGTTTGAAATGAGAAGTTTCAAAATATGGCTAAATTTATCACAATCCAAGACAAACTATGTGTTTTCAGCTTAATTTTGATGTCTTGGTGTTTAAAATCACTTTAGGGAACATTTTTAAACTTGCGTGAGTCACGTTTTGGGTATTTGTAAGTGTAAGAAATGATTTTGGTCAAGTTTTGAAGTGCTTTTAGTATCTCAAAGGTGGTAAAAAAGGTGGGTGCAAGGGGCCATTGTAGTCCCATGAACCATTATTGTGGTTAAATAGAAGCATAAATAGTTGTACAAGATGCACAATAGCATCGTTGATGTCTGAGGGAAACGTCATTGTAGTCACTAACAGTGTAACGATTGATTGCAACTTTATGGGAAACAACTGATTTTTGTGTTTTTAATGGTTAGTAAATGCAACCGACAGTTATTTGAGCTTAAGAACACTATAAATATGAGGTATAATGGAAGTTGAACAATCTTTGTAATGTTTTAGTAAGTTTTTTATCATTAAAGTGATCAAACCTACCATTTTAAGTGTTTTTTTAGTTTTACTGTGTAATCAAACCTACCATTTTTAAGTGTTTTGTAGCTTTATTGTGTAAACTTGTGGTTTCAAACTTCAATCTTGTTTTTCTTTGTTTTAATCCAACAAATTATTTTTTGATAAGGGCTTGTTTTGTATGGTTTTTTACTTTTGTTTTTTTTTCTTGTTTTTCTAAGCACAAAAGCCCAAAAAAATAGAACAGAATAAAAAAATACACTAATACAGTACAGAAACTGAAAAAACACAAAAATAATACAAAAGTACAAAAACTACAACCAACAACAATACCAAACGAGCCCTAAGCTTTTAAAAGGTTCATTATTCACATTTTTCATATTGGAAAGTATAATAGCCCTTTGATACTTAAGTTTCAATTAAAACATTATCATTTGTTTTGTTCAAAGGGGATTTTCTACTTATTTGGTTAGGAATCATTGTAAAGGCTTATCTTTACCTTGAAAAAGATTGATTAAAGATTTCTCCTCACCTTAAAAGAATATTGGGATTATAAAAAGTTCCTCTTTACCCAAGAACAAGTTGTAACTTGTTTTTATGATTTAGTGGAACATCTAATTTCATTGCTACAAAGTAGATGTAGATAACTGAGGAATTTACTGAATCATTGTAAAAATCTTGTCTATTCTTCTTTCCTTATGCTATTTAATTATTGTATATTCTTATTGCTTTATAATTGCCTTATAAGCATAGTATATAATCATTGGTGTATTATCTAAGTTGAACTTTGGTGTATGGATTGCATATGGTTTAGAATTGATTTAAGTAGTATAGGTTGTTAGTTTAGAAAAAATTTTAAAATACTCAATTCACCCTCTTCCTTTCTTGAGTGCCTTTAGGACTTACATTAACAATAACAAACATATTGAAAAATAACTAAAAATAAGCTAATTATGATTATTAGTTAATTAAGTAATTAATTTAACATTTTATATACTATTTATTCTTAAATATTAATTACTATCAAAACTTTTATGTTAAACAAAAATTAACATTACTTAATAGATGCTAGTAATGAATAGCCGATATTAGAAAATATATATATATCAAGATTAATTTCTAACAAAACTTTTATGATTAATTTCTAACATAAATTTTATATTAAACAAAAATTAATATCACTTAATCTATGCTACTAATGAATAGCTGATATTAGAAAAAAAAAATAGTATATCACTTTATTGTAATTTTAATGTTTATTCCTTGTAAAAATTTTAAATATTATAAATGAATATATTAATTTTTTAATATATTATTAACCTAGGTATTCATTTAAGATAATATTTACTACCAAAAAAGGATTAAATTTAAATTTAAGATAATTTTTATTTAAAATAAATTTATTTATGAAATAATTTATAGTTTAGATAACTAATTTATTTTTCAGTTTTAATGCAAACTTAGAATAATTCAATTTTAAACTATTTTTATTTGTACAAATTTTGTAATATTTCCAAAAATTTTGAAAATAAAATATTTTTGATAATTATACAATTTTGTGGTCAATATTAAATAAGTCAATAATATATGTCCAATTAAAAATGATATACAATTGTGGAAAAAATAAAAACTAAATTCATTTTTATAGTTTTCATAAATTATGAAATTAAGTAAAAGTAAAAAAATTGAAAACATATATTCAATCAAATGCGTTTTATTTCTATTTTTTTTTTAAGATGTAACCAAAAAAGAAAATAGTGGTAGAGCCAAACAAGAATGCATAGGAGACTTGGTACTAGATGCATAGGAATGGATTGAAATCATATCATCTCATATTCTAGACATGTTTTATTTTACTTAAATATAGTATTTTACTATGTTTATATAATCTCTAATCTCAATTGTTTTTTGCACACTAGTTAAGCCTTATGGGCCACATTTTTTGTCAATGCATTATATGATCAATAGTGATATACGATCAATTTTTGGGAATGCATTGTCTTTGTATCTGAGCCATCAGATATTATGACTAATGATCAATAAAACTACTGGGCCTTATCGATAGGGATATACATACAAATTATATCGCATGGGCTCACTTGCGGCTAAACTGTATCCTAATTAATTACGTACTTTTGTTTTTATTTTAATTTGAAACACGCATTTGAATCGACAAAGGCCTCGATTTTACCGCCTAAAATCAAGTTTGATTCAAATAATTATATTATTTAATATCAAATGGTTCTCCTCCTCTTTCCCTTTACTTTTACAATTAAATGTAGACAACAATCGCTGGAGACAATAAGCAACAAAGTTTTTAATGTCGTTCCATATAGGTCATTAATCAGTAAGGGGTAAGTACCAAATTGTTATATCTATATATGTGTGTGTGTGTGTGTGTGTGTGTGTGTGTGTGTGTATCACACATGCCCCCCATCCCACTATTTATTGCTTTTGTCTCTAGTATTTGCTTGTCTCTATCTCTCTAGTGTTTGTCTGTCTCTCTAGTATCTCTGTCTCTATTGTGCTCCCCTTTAATCCCCTATCTTCCCCTGGCCTAGTGAAGCTGCAAAAGAGATCTCCTCTTGCCCCAGCTTCTGTAAAGTTTTTCAATTTTACATTAAATGATGTCATCGACCAAAGAAAAACAAAACAATAAAATATAAAGATCATAATAGAGAAATAAAAACTTGACAACTTTAAAGGACTTTCTAGAATAGTGCAATGAGTGATGATGACATGATCTCCAAATGCAATAGGTTTAATCATATTCATATTCGATTTTCTAAAAATTTTCAAATTTTATATTTAATTTATAATACATTTTTATTTTTTATTTTTATTTTATAAAAATTACTTATTAATTATTGTAAAGAATCTATATTATAAATCTTAAGTTTATAATGTTAAACTACAAAATTTATATTTTACATAAATATGAAAAGAAATTAATTTCATGATAAATTTATAGAGAACATGGAAATAATTTATTATTAAGTTTAAAATAATTTTATATATTATAAATTTTAAATTATTTTATAATAAATATTAATTTATTTATAAAATTAAGTATGAATAATATAATCTTATAATCATGTTTCATAATTTAAATACAATATTAAGAGTAATATAATTATTTGTTGTAAATTTTACTTATATTTATTAAGAAAATTACATAAATGATACTTAAAGTGTCTGAATTTTGGAATAATTAAATATAAATTTTTTAATTTAGATTTTCCTAATATAGATCCTTAAATTTTGAATTTTTTAAAAATTTTAATGAAATAAGAACTATATTATGAAATTAAATTTTTATTAATGTAATTATGAGCTAATTTTATCGTTTTCAATTTTAAAATTGATAGATTGTATAAATTTTTTATCATGGACTTATTTTTGCAATTTAGGCATATTATCTTGTATTTATATAGAGAGGCTTTTTTTGTTAATTTTATAAAATTTAAGGGTTTACTTATAATTTTAAAAAATTACTTGAAACGGTACTCAATATTGATTGGTACTAATACAGTATTGTACCATAACTAAATTTGGTCAAGTACAGTGTTAACAACATTGATAAGCAAGTTGTTAAGGGTAGTTTTGTAATTTGATGAGCAAACCATGTCCCTTTGTTGTTGTTAGACTAACGTGGATATCTGTCAGACCCTTAAGAATTAGAGCACTTCTCAACGACTTTTTAAAGCAGGCCTTAGAGGGAAGATTAGTTGGATCATATACATAAGGGAGGCATGAAAAAATTTAAGGCAAACGTGGGCAAGTTAGATAAAACTTAGTGTGAATTTTGGTTGAGTCCCGAACCTTGTGGGAATTGACTTATCCAAGGCTAAGTACTTGATAGACTAAGTACGTGGCATATGCCGAGTAGATGAACCACGACTAGTGGACCTATTATAGGTAAGCATTGGATTAAATTAGTGTTCTATGCGAGGCTTTGGCTTGGATCACTCAGCATCATCAACAGATAAAGATCATAAGGAGATCATAGAAGATGTGGCAGATAAACATCAGCATTAAGGTTGGTGTTTTACCATATCTCTCTTGTATTCTATTATTGCCTTTGTTTCTTATTGCTTTATAACATATTCTTACTTCGAGTGTTAGAGAAACACTTTGAAGGTTGGGAAAAGCTAAGTCTTATTTAAACGGACCTAAGTAAGATTGTTGTCCAAAGGTGTTGGCGCTAAACTTCAGTGAAAGTTTGAGTTCCTTGTAAGCCTTTATATTAACTGGTATCAGAGCCAATTATCGAAATGGCGAGAGGCAGTGATTTGATGGAACGAGTGACCAAGGTAGTGGCACTCATAGGACCAATTCCTGCTAGAGAGGAAGAGGTTACAACCTACCAATCTCAGTTCGAGATAATGGAGGATCATATTTAACAGTTGCAACAATAAATAGAGAAGTAGTTAAAGGCACAAGAGGATGCCCAGTTTGAGATTACGATCTTAAGACGTGTCATTGCAGCATAAGATGCTAGTCATACGCAAAGTTCAACACCACAACTTACAGAGGTAAAGGTGATAGAACCTAAGGTTTTCATAGGCGTACAAGATTCCA
Organism: Pinacopodium congolense; assembly: GCA_028565735.1. NCBI lineage: Eukaryota > Viridiplantae > Streptophyta > Magnoliopsida > Malpighiales > Erythroxylaceae > Pinacopodium > Pinacopodium congolense. Next base: position 11,731,533 of record JAOXYD010000136.1, read on the forward strand.
AGGTCCTTAAAAACTTCTTGTGGGATATGGAGTAGTACTTTACGGTTACTAAGGTGCCTGATGCTAAGAAGGTCAATGTGACGACCATATACTTATGCGAGATTGCCAAGCTTTAGTAGAAAACAAGGACTTCTATTAAGATCAGTGCAGATGGTGCACACTGACGAAGACTTCTTGGCTCGCGAGAGACGCCTCGAAAAAACTTAAGAAAGATAGATTGGTAAGAAACTATGTTAAACAATTTAGTTCTCTAATGTTTCATATCAGCAACATGTCAGACAAGGACAAGATTTTTTTAACTTTTTGTCTGGGTTACAATCTTAGACATAAATGGAGTTAAGGAGGCAAAATGTAAAGGATATGGTTGGTGCAAACGTAAATGCTCATGCCTTGGTGGACTTTCAAGTGGTGAAAGAATTTAAGGCAAGCTCCTTTAATTTTTCAAAAGGCAGAAGCCATGCCCAGTAGGAGAAGACCGAGGGGAAAAAAATAAAGACTCTAAGAAGGATGATTTCAAAGGTAAAGGCAAGCAAAAAGGTGGCTCAAAGAGTGGCGAAACATCCTCTAAGAAGGGGAAAAGTTGCTTATTACTTGTGCAGTAGTCCACATTTTGCAAAAGAATGTTCAAGAAAGGATAAACTTAATGTCTTGATAGCCAAAGAAGATAAAGAATCTTTGGAGGATGTGACATTAAATCCGATCGGCTTTGTTGAATGCAGTTAGTAGTAAGTTTGTTCCCTTTGATAAACTAATGTATGTTGGTATATGGGTTAATAATGGGAAAGATGTGATTGCGATATTGGATACAGGTGCGATATATTGTTTCATGGTAGAAAAGATGGTGCATAAGTTGAGTCTTAAGGTGTATAAGATCCCAATGAAAATCAAATCCCCTACAGATAAGGCACAAGAAGTTGCAAGAGCTGCTTACAATTTTCCAATAATTATATGAAATTGGCATGCCAAGCGAAATTGTATAGTTATATCACTTAAAGATTTTGAGATGATATTGAGAATTGATTTCCCTATAGTAATAAAGACAGTGCTATATCTGAGTTTAGGAGATATGATACTAATGAATGAGAAAAATCCCTTCTACATGAATTATTGTAGGTCTGATGGTTGAACGAAAAATGCTACAATAATAATAGGGTATTTTTCAGCCATAAGTATCGAGAAAGGGTTGAAGAAAAGCATGGAGACATATCTCGCTACCATATGGAAGATTAACAAGGACAAGGAAGTGGAAGTCCCTGATGCAGTTGCAAATTTTTTTAGGGAGATCTAGGAGGTAATGCCGAAGGAGTTATCAAAAACTTCGCCTCTTCGTCACAAGTTAGATCATAAGATCGAGTTTGTTCTTGAAACAATCCCACCTAGCCCCATATAGGATTTTCTTATGGGAGTTGGCAGAACTTCGAAAAAAAACTTAGTTAATTGTTGGAATCAAATTTTATCCAATTGTTGGAAGCAGATTTTATCCAACCATCCAAAGGCTCTTACGGTGCCCCAATGTTGTTTCAAAAGAAGTAAGATCGTATACTTCAGATATGCGTAAACTATCAAGCCATAAAAAAGGTAATGATTAAGAATAAGTATCCAGTGTCTTTACTTCAAGACTTGACGAATAGATTATCGAGGGTTAAGGTGTTCACTAAGTTAAATCTTTTGAGTGGATATTGGTAAGTGCGGATAGCCGAGGGTGATGAACAAAAGACAATGTGCCTAACTTGGTATGTTTCCTATAAATTTTTAGTTATGCCATTTAGATTAACTAACGCCCCTATGACATTTTACAATCTTATGAATGATGTGATATACATTTTTCTTGATGAGTTTATTGTGGTATATCTCGAAGATACTGTGGTGTATAACACTAATATGGCAGAGAATATTAGAACACTTAAGATGGGTGTTCAAATGACTAAGGCAACACAAGCTCTGCATGAAAATGAAGAAGTGTGAGTTTACCTAGCCAAAGATTAGATTCCTAGGTCACATGATGAGCAAGGGTCAGGTTAAGATGGATTCAAAAAATGTGAAAGTAATAGTTAAGGATTCAAAAAAGGTGAAAGTAATAGTTAAGCGGCAAGTTCTCACTATAGCACAAGAGTTACAGATTTTTCTCATATTAGTGAACTACTATAGGTGTTTCATCATAGAATATTTGAAGAAAGCAACGACATTAATGAACTTGCTAAAGAAAAAAAAGATTGGGGTTGGTCAAACGTGTGTCAAGAGGCATTTAAGAAACTTAAGGTTTCTATCTCAACCGAACTTTTACTAAAGCTACTCGAGTTTGAGCTTTCATTCAAGGTATATACACATGCCTAGACAAATACATTAGTGGAGTCCTTTTATACAGTAGGGTCATCTAGTTGCATTTGAGAGTTTAAAGTTCAAATATGTAAAGCAACGTTATTTTACACATAAAAAGAAGATTCTTACAGTGGTATATTTCCTCAAGACATGGCAAGCTAACTTATTACGAACCAAGTTCATTATCTGTATGGATAAAATTGCTAACAGATTTTTCAAGACCCCAAAGAAGTTGTCTGAAAAACAAGTCGGGTGACAAGAATTTCTAATTGAGTATGACTTTATATGGGAGCATAAACTAGAAAGGCCAACAACGTGACATATGCCTTGAGTAGAAAGGAGGTATTTGTGGCCCTTTATTCGATCACAAGGATGGAATCCAACCTATTAGAGTAAATCAAAGTTGCAGCTCCATTTGACACTATGTAGTATAAGTTAATCTCACAAGTTAAGGAGGGTGTTATCCGCCAGTTTTGACTCAACGATGATAGATTGTTGATGACTAAGAGTAGTTAAGTCTATGGGTCGAGTTTTAGGGGATTGTGGAAACAATTATTAAAGGAGATGTGTGACTCAATGTGGGTTGGTCACCTAAGAGTTCAACAGATGTTACCACTCCTATCTTATTCCCAATTTTGCCTAAAAAGGAAGAAGGTAGCTGATTTACTATAGCCCTTATCCATCCCCAAAAGAACATAGATGTTGATCTCAATGGATTTCATTGATAGGTTTCCAAAGTTAGACATCATGGTATCAACTATGGTGGTAGTTAATAGATTCTCTAAGTATGAAGTCTTCATACTAACTCTTGTATCTTGTCCCTTGGATATTGTAACCGAGTTATTCTACAAGACTGTGGCCAAGTACTTCGAAGTCCTTGAGGATAGTGTAAGTAGTCAAGATGTCAGGTTCACAAGCCAGTTTTAGACATCTCTATTCAATATGATGGGCTGCAATTTGAAGTTTTCAATAACAAATCACCCATAAATGGATGGCCAAACTAAGATGATCAACAGTTTATTGAAGGAATACCTACAGTATTATGTAAGTGTAAGTTAACATAACTAGTTGAGTTTAATTGATACTGTGTAGTTTTATTATAACTTGCAAACTTGTACAGATCTTCAGCTACAGAGAAAAGTTCCTTCGAGATTATATACGTCAACAACCTCTCACTTCTCTTGAAATCATTCAACAAAGGATAGGTGCAAAGTGTCTTAAGATCACTTAATAAAGGACAAGAGACAATTGTCTTACGGAGCATAAGTTTGTGATGGAGAAGCAAGAATTGTTGGACGAAACAAGGGATAGTCTTCAAAAGACTTCTTGAAGAATAAAGAAGTAAGCGGATCTTCAAAGGAAACAATTAGAGTTTAATGTGGGCAATACATGTTTGTTAAAACTAACCCATAGATTTGGAAGAACATTTCAAGCAAGCAGGGACATCAGAGATTAGTGTCGAAGTCTGATAGATTGCTTAAAGTGCTTAACAAAATGGGGAACGAGGCATATAAATTGAAATTGACCGACCGATTAAAGACACATCCTACTTTTTATATTAGTTTTCTTAAATCTTATTATGAGAATGCATCAGATCTGCGTAAGAGTCAAGTGAAGTGAGCTCCACTGGTTGTGAGGAAACAATTAGAGGATCAAGTGGAGAAGATCCTAGATCATTTGACAATGGGTTAGCATAAGAAGAATCGAAAGATTAAGTTCTTGATTCAGTGGAAGGCAAAGCCTATCACAGAAGCTACGTGGGAGAAAGATACTATACTGTGGTAATTTAAGGATCAGATGAACACCTACCTTTATACTAATTGTTAGAACCTTAAGATTCGGAACAATTCTCAATGACTTTTCAAAGCAAGCCTTAGGGGGAAGGCTAGTTAAATCACACGCATAAGGGAGGCATGCAAAAAATTTAAGGCAAACATAGGCGATTGGGATCAAAATTGGTGAGAATTTTAGTAGAGCCTCAGATCTTGTAGGGATTGACTTGTCTAAAGCTAAGTACTTGATAGGCTAAAGACTTGGCATATGTTCAAGTGGACAGACCACAACTAGCAGACTTGTTGTGGATAAGCATTGGATCATATCAGTGTACTATGTGGGGCTTCAGCTTGGATCACTCAGCATCATCAATGGATAAAGATCTTAGGGAGATCTTAGATAGTGTGGTAGCTAAACATCAACACTAAGAGTTAGAGTTGCAGTGGCACTCAACATCTGAAGATAGCAAAGATCTTCAAGGATAAAGATGTAAGAGTCTTAGTCAAATGTAAACTCTTATCTTTTTAGTTGTGATGTAATTCTATCTTATTAGTTAGAGTTCTATTTGGATAGGAGTAATTTTATAAAAATAATCTGGGCCGATTAATTCAACCCAATTAACTCGAAATTGGTCAACAAACCAGTTTAGTTTTATTAAAAAGAAACCGTGAGTATAAAAATCAATTGATTTTCATTTAATCGATTGGTTTAACCAGTAATCAAACCATCGGTCTAACTGAATGCTATTTGAGTTTAACTGATGTGATGTTTGTTCTTTGATTTATTCTAAGAATAGATCGAAGAAATCGAACACTGTTAATAAATTCAAATTAGATAGTACTAGCTCTAACTAGGTGCCATTTGAGTAAGGTTTTCCATCTGAGACCGCTTGCTTGTGAATAAATAATTTTTAGATTTACTAAAGTAACCAAGCAAACACCCTAAAATGGCAGCATCTTAATCAATCATAAAAAATGGCCAAAACCTATTAACTGACTTAGCTTAATTTCCGCAATAAAAAGAAGTGTGGCACTCCTCCAAGGCGGCATTCCACAGAGTAGAGTGTAGGTATTGAAGCGTAAGAGAAGCCTAAAGATGAAGAAGATGGTTATTGTCATGAGGGTGAGTGTAACGTGTGCCTGAGCTAATTTTTTGCTTGTTAGAGGCGAGGAGGGTGAGACTTGTCACTATTAAAAGATGGGCAATGAGATATCAATGATCAAGACTATCTCATACGATCAAGACACAGGGAGAGTGAAAAAGGTCAATCAACCATTCAAACTTCAAAGCATGACAATTTTTTAACTAAGATTTTTTTATTAAAATAATAATATTTATTACAACTTCTTTTCTTATTCTCCGTAGATCTTAAAGATGAGTGAAAAAGTTGAAATACTCTAAATTTCAAAACCAAACAACTTTTGAATAATTAAAATTTTTTTAAAAACATAATATTTATTAAAACTTGTTGTCTTCTTCTATGAGACTTAAGTGAAAAAAGTTAAACTACTCTAACACTTGACAACTTTTAAATAAAAACTTTTTACATAAAAAAATGTTTATTAAAAATCTCTTTTCTCATTCTCTTCTTTCAACTAAGAAACTTAGTTATATTTTTATTAATATTAAGAGAAATATAATATTAATTATTATATTATAATAATATTAATTTTAATTAAAACGATTATATTAATAGATATTAATATTTTTTAATTATAATTTGTATATTATCTCTTTAATTATTTTTATTATTTTTATTTTTATTTTTATATTGATTTTATGTCGGTTTTATAACGGTCTAATATCGGTTAAACTTCTAAACCTTAAACCTCTCTCTCTTACAGGTTCTATATTCGGTCTAATTTTTAAAATATTGAATGGAGGTATCATTCAATTAGCCATGTGATGTAATCTAATAGAGATAAACATGATCTTAGATAGTTCAGTTCAGTTAAGATTTGGATTATAACTTGGCCTCCAAGCCAAGAGTGCATATATATAGCTCATTTGAGCCTTGCTCTCCTTATTATATCTGAGAGAGAATTCATTATATTCTTTTAAGGAAAAGTTATATAAAGGTTGGAGTTTTACCATATCTGTCTTGTGTTCTATTGTTGCCTCTGTTTCTTATTGCTTTAAAGTGTATTCTTACTTTAAGTGTGAGAATTAAATACTTCAAAGATTGGGGAAGGCTAAGTCTTAGGACATGTTTAGTTTGGTCGCGGGTTTTAGTTTTTTGTTATGGTTGTTGTATTTTTGTATTGGTTATTGTATTTTATTTTTCGATTTCTGTACTGTATTAGTATATTTTCTTTATCGATTTTTATATTTAGAAAAATAGGAAACAAAAACCAAAAACTAAAGTGGAACTAAACATGCCCTTACTTAAACAGACCTAGGTGAGATTGTCGTATAAAGGTGTTGGTGTTAAACTTTGATGAAAGTTTAAGTTCTTTGTAGGCCTTTGTATCGATATCCATATATACAATCTTATCATTAATCAACCTTTAAAAATTTTCAATCTAATAATTAAATTTTTAGAAATTCTTACTTCAATTTATAATCTTTAAAATTTTCTAATTTAGTAATCAATTTTTAAAAAAAATTTCAAATTAGATTAAAATTATTTTCTCATATAAATAAAAAAATAATTAATATTTTATTAGAAAGTATTATATAACGAATTTTAAGTTTGGTTAATAAATATTTAATTATATATTAAACTCTCTTTAAAAGGATATCCCAAACTTAGACTTAATAAGTTTTTTACTTGAAGGAAACAATTAAATGAATAAATATTTAAAATTAAATATATAATAGCCACAAAATAAATTTTTATAAATAAATTTAGAATTAAAGATAGAAACAAAGAATATATATATAAACATAAAAAAAAAATATTATTCTTTTAAAAGATTAAAAAATATTTTATTAAAAAAAACTCAATGTATGGTCTCTTTGTAAGTTCTTTAAAATTTTTAAAGAATTTTGTTTGATAGTTTTGATACATTGACCAACTATAAAAATTTAATTGATAGTCTTGATATCTCGTGAATTTAATTTTTTATAATATATATGAAACAGAAATTTCTAAAAATATTTTTTTCTTATATAAGAAGATCAAATTAAATTCGATTAATTTTATTTTTTAATTAATCAAATAATTATTTGTTTTAAGTCTTAAACTCTTTTATTTTAAATATTTATATTCATTCTATTCATTAATTTTTCATTAATAATATGTTATTTTCAATTGAAAAAAATTCAGAGTATAGTTTAGTTAGATTTCATCATAATCACAAAGATTACGAACTAGGATCATGAACATATTATATGCATTAAAAAATATTATATGCATAATCTAAATAATAATCACTTACAAATTATGCTCTTTGTTCACAGGTTAAAGAACTTGATCATCAACTAAAATCCTTGCTATAAAATCTATCTCAAGATGATAATAAATAAAAAAAAACGTGTTCCTTTAGTTCAAAATTCAAAATTTTGTATATTAGAGTTTTAACTGTCATGTCCCTTAGACATAACTTTTTAATTTTAAACCAATTAACTAATTAACCAACCTTATTATGGGTGGACTATTTATTTTATCAACATCTCTCACTTACATATGATAAGGTCATTCACTTGGGATTCAACTTGTCCTCATATTCATTCAGTAACCCATACGACTAGCATATAATGAAATCATATTGTCATACATCTACTAGAAATATATGTCATCTTGACTAATGAATCGATCCTTTTAGGTAGATTCAGTATGCTATACCTTCGGCCATATCTCGTAATTTACCTTCCTTTGATCTCAATTGTTATATTATTATATTATGACTGTATTCAATTTCTCTACTAAAGAGATAATGGTCATATTTAAATATTTTTTATACAAGTCAATAATCAAATAAATGGCCTTCATCTGTTATTAACTCTTTTTTTAATTCAATTTAATTTGCTTCCTTAGAATTATTCTATAAGATCATATCTTACATGATCTTTTAGTAACAACCTAAAGGATTTTTCAAGAATTAGACAAGAGTCATAACTATATATAGCAAGGTTTACCCGCTTTGTTTAAATTGAATGTCTTTTATTCAAGAAATGTTGTATAGATGATAGTTCAAATATATTGAATGTTTAACTTGAGTTTACTTATTTACTATAAAACTTTTCAGAACTCTCATCTAGCAATGTATGACATATATAGTGATAATTTAATCTTTTTAAACTAATTTCCTTATAATTTAACTTTCTTGTTTAAACCAACATTTATGGTTTAAGTTTCTAGCTCTCAATTATCACTCAGATAATGAATTTTAAACCAACCTCATCTCTAACGATCATAAACACTAAAGGCAATTATCCATGTCAGAAGGCCAATGTCGGATTTGTCTTACATACTTTGATTCATACATAAAATATATTATTCAAAAACAAATGTATTTCTAAATCAAGTGTTATACAAAGTATAATCCTCATCATACATTTACATTTAAATATAACATTACAATGAGTGAACATACATAAAGAACTTTTTTTCAATATCTACACAGGCCTGCTAACTTTACATACCCAATGTATGCAATTCGAGAAATTAGTTTTGTCATTGGGTCTGCCACCATATCTCATGTAAATATGTACTTCATGTTCACTTCTTCTCGTGCAACTACATCTTTCACATAATTGTACTATGTATTTATGCGTTTAGTTTTAAAATAAAACTTGGGGTCTTTTGTATAAGCAATTGCTTCTTGACTATCACAATTGATGATTAATATATCAGTTTCATTTTTAATAACTCCAAAATGAACCAAAAATTGACAAAGCCACACAGTCTCTTATACTATAGCTGAGAATGTTATGAATTCAGTTTTCATCATGGACAATGCAACACCAAATTGTTTTTACTTTTCTATGGTATTGCTCCATTATTAAGTAAGAAAATATATCTAGCGTTAAATTTTCTTTCATCTAAATCTCCTCCCCAGTTTTCTTTCATCTAAACCTCCTCCCTAATTTGTATTTGTATACCTTTGTATAAGTAGAACATTTATAACATAATGCATAGTTCGTTGTACCTTTTAAATACTTTAATATTTTCTTTATTGCTTTCTAATGAGCTTGTCCTAAATTTAATTGATATCTACTCACCATCTCAACACTGTAATAAATATCTGGTTTTATACACATCATCGCGTACATAAGGCTTTCAACTACACTAAAGTAAGGAACTTTCTTCATTTTTTCCCTTTCTTGTGGCGTTGTCAGGCAAAATCTCTTACTAAGGCCTTTGCCTTTACCAATAAATTTATCAATTAGTTTATAATCTTGTATACAAAATTGTTCAAGAATTATTTGAATATATAATGCTTAAGAAAGTGATAACAATATCTTCGAATGATTTTTTAAAATCTTAACTCCAAGAATGTATACAACTTCACCCATGTCTTTCATTTCAAATTCTGATGATAATTGGTCTTTGATCTGCTTAATGAACACATAGTCATTACTAGCAATCAATATATCATCCATGTGTAAAGATAAAATAAAATTTTTATCTTTAGATCTCTTAATATATATACATAATAGTCCTCAACGATCATCTAAAAAGTATACAAAATAATTACATTATGAAAAAAAAATGTAACATTACCTTGAAGACTGCTTTAAACCATAACTCAACTTTAATAATTGGCACACTTTATTCTTTTAGTATTCTTTGAGGAAACCTATAGGCTATTCCATATATAGTTCTTCCTCTAATTCCCCATTAAGAAAAATAGTCTTTACATCCATTTGATGTAATTCAAGATTCGTACTAGCCACTACAACTAGAATAGGATGGATTGAAGCAAATTTCATAATAGGTGAAAATATTTCCTTATAATCAGTTCCCCCTTCTTGTATATATCCCTTAGCTATAAGCCGTGCTTTGTATCTTTAGGTACTGCCATCAGTCTTTCGTTTTATTTTAAGAACCCACTTGTTCCCAATAGCTTTTTGCCCTTCAAGAAGATCAATCAAGTCTCATAATTAATTAGAGTATAAAGAAGTTATTTCTTCTTTTGATGCTTTCATATATTCTTCTTTAGCAGGACCAATAAGAACCTTATTTTCATTCCTTGACTCATCTTCCTCTAATAAGATAATCATATTTATTTCCTCTTCAATCTCAAAACAACAATCGGGAATCATTCTTCGATTACTTTATCTTAAATGAGGTTCTTCATAAATAGATTTATGATTCATCTGATTACTCCTATTCATGTCAATTATCGTAAGGAACTTTTCGATGAAATTACTCTCACTCGATTGATGTTCCTCTTCTTATTTCCTCGTAATATAATCATACTGATCAAAAGTCTTATATAATAATAGATCTTTTCTTATTTCAACCTACTTTTGTAAACCATTCTTTAATAATGTTACATCTCGTAATTCAAAATTAGTTACTCCTTAATTGCCTCGTTTACTTATGAAAAAATATCTTTTTGAGTATTATAAGTTCTTAATAAAGATACTTTTATTCCCTCTTAGGCCTAATTCTGATGTTTGTGAGAGAAATCATAAACATAAGCACCACAATCCTACAGTTTAAGAATTGATATGTCAAATCTTCTACTAGTTTATAACTCATATGTTGTGCTCGTAATTGATTTTATAAGCATACAATTAAGTACATAAGTGACTATTAGCAATGTATCACCCCAAAAGGTGATTAGTAAATTTGCTTATGCCATCATAGACCTAATCATTTCTAATAACATCCTATTTCGTCTTTCAATAACATCATTTTGTTTTGGAGCTTTATGAATATTTAACTGCCTCTCTATTCCTTTTTCATCACATAGAGCCTTAAACTTATCAGACAAATATTCTTGTTCTCGATTAGTTATTAATGCTTTTATCTTCCTATCTAGTTAATTCTCAACCAAATTCATATATTTTATAAAACAATTTAATGCTTCTAATTTATGAGAAATTAAATAGGCATGACCTTACCGAATATAATCTTCTATGAAGGTGATGAAATACGTTGCCTCACGTCTTGCCCTTATATTTATTGGAATACAAATGTTAAAGTTAACTAATTACAATGGATATGAAACTCATATTCCCTTTTCAAATGGTTTTCTTATCATTTATCAATTAGAAAATATTCACATGTAGGTAAATTTACTTGACTGAGATTACATAAAAGCCCTTCTTTAACTAATCAACTTATTTGATTTTGATTAATATGATATAATGTAGCATGTCACAGAAACTATCATTGATTTTTCTTTTTTTTATTTTTGTGTTATTTTTTTAATTTTTATATTTTATTTCTATATTTTTATTTAGAAAAACAAAAACTAAAAAAATAAATTTGAAAGTAAAACCAACCGTGTCATATATAAATGATTAAAAAATAAAATCATGTAACTAAAAAGTCAAAACCAAGTTTATATTATAATAATAACAGTTAGGTTAGATGACCTAAACGTTGGCCCACATAAATAAATATAAGATCATCATCAACTTAACAGTCCATAAGACTAATTTGGATCAATTGTTTTAGTTGAGTACACTTCCTGTCATCGGGCCAATTACGTAAATACCGAAAATTCCAAGAGTTTCTTGTAAATATTAAAAGAAATAGGGATACGATTGCAAAATGCTTAGAATAACCATCCTCTGAATTGAACACACGCTTCGCTTCCCTGCTCTTTCTTTCTCTCTTCACATTTATTTCACTCAATGTCTCCGTGTTGAAGCAATAGAGAGGGGACATAATGGGTTGGTTTCTCTGTTCTGGAAAGTTAAAAAAGAACGAAAAGAAGCCCCAGAAGAAGAAGTCTGATGATCAGATCCCATCATCTTCAGGTATTTTCCAGTGAATGGTACTTCAAAGTTTGATTATTTTTTCACCCGCTCTCGATTCATAATTTTTAACCAATTCTATCTTGTAAGATTTTCCATTTTCCGAACAACACTGTATTTTGGAATATATGAAATAAATATATTGATCTGGATTGAACCCGCACGTTATTATGCACACACAAAAAAGGAAACTTTTCAGTTTTGATGCTAATTTAATTGCATTTTCAGGCTAATGCCGATGAGTTTCAAGTCCTTCTTTGTGCTGAAGGTGACTGAATTTGGTCCTAATAAGTTCTATTCTGTTTGAAGCTCTGAGTTTTCTTTTAATTGAAAGCTTCACAATCTGTCTTCAGTATACTAAAGACTGGAGGTGTATATCCTGTGATGATTTATAAAACATAACTTTTTACGTTTACATAATGGCGGGGAAAAAGGGTAGTTCCGGTCAAAACATGGTTTGCATTTTAGGACAAGTGGCAGCGTGATGTGAATAATGGAATCATACGATTATCAGCGGACTTATAGAGACGTAGCTCATGAAGCCGGGTTTGACCTCCCCTTTGTGCTTGTGGTGTTTGAGTTTGTTAAGGGAATTGTGATTACTGAAAACCTCCAATTCTTCGTCAGTTTTTTATCTCAATCATAATTGCAGATTTTGGATAACTGATTATACTAGGGTCAGGGTCAGTCTTTTGCATTTGATTCTTAAATAATTGGTTTAAGCTAGAAAGTTATATATCCTTTTTAGTGTTTTCTGTCAAATTGTATTCAAAGAGTGTTTCATATTATTCCAATAATTCAAAATCCTGTCAAGTTTTGGGCAACTTTAAAATTTTGATTGCCTACAACTCAGAACTGTTTATAGTTTCACTGGTGTTATGGTGAGCAACTTTAGATGCCTTTTTCTGTCCAATTGTTTATGCAGATAAAGTGAAGGCAACCTTGACGTTGGATGTTAAGAAGGATACTCCTAAGGAGGGAGGCACTGATCATATTGCTGCATACACATTTACATTTCGTGAATTGGCTGTTGCAACAAAGAACTTCAGGGCCGATTGTCTTTTGGGTGAAGGAGGTTTTGGCCGAGTGTATAAAGGAAGACTGGAGAGTACCAATCAGGTCTTGAATTAGTTGGATTTTGCTTTTCGTAATGAGAAGTTTCAACTGGTGAATGCAATGTCCTGAATCCATTTATGTGATTTTGGGTCAAACCATACCCTGTATATCTTTATTACCTTGTGATATTCCTTTATTACATTTAGCTTAGGCGATCCATACAAAACTGTTTGGTTATGGACTAAGTCAATAAAATAAACATAAGACATGGAGTAACTTGATGGCTGAAAGGATCAAAAGTAACATTTGAGAAATTGACCCAATTACAAGAAAACCCATTTGGCCAAAGACTAGATTGGTGATTCAAATTTCAGACTGAACTTGTGTTCATCTTGTGCATCATCTTGTTGGTTCAGTGCAAAAAGTAATGCTCCAAAATGACTACTATTTTTGCCAGTATGAGTATCCATACCATTTTGTGAGACTGCTGCAACTGTAGCCACTATACTCTTCCTCATCCTCAACGTCACCCCATGCTGCAATGTCATGGCCATCAGAACACTTGCACCATTAAGGGCCAAACACTTGCACCATCAGAACACGTATGAATGACAACATAATTCCTGGAATGGCACTCCAGATTTGCATCTCCATTTCTGCATTATCATCTATGTGTTTCGAACTCTACATAAGGCATTTTAGCTAAGTATACCATGCCTTATGCAAAAATATTTTGGTCATATTGTCAAGTTGTACTAGCTCTACATATCATCAGCAAGTATGCTTGTTTTAGAAGGGATCATATTAAAGCTATATATTTGCTGCGTTTTCTTGTTGTTAGCTATGAAAGGGAGAATTAGATGGACAAATGCAGCAGATTTTAAGGTGCCGTGTTCTCCTAATGGCATGTATAGATCTTTTCCTATTCTTTGTCTTTTTCCTTTTTTGACTCAAACCACAGTCAAGTTACTTTCTTCATCTGGGATCTCTCAATTGCTTATAAGTACTAATAATCTGCTTTGGGGTTTTTAGCATGATTGACTTTTTGTAAGACGTTATTCATTTGATGTGATGTAGGTTGTTGCAATCAAGCAACTTGATCGCAGTGGACTACAAGGGAACAGAGAATTCCTTGTTGAAGTATTGATGTTAAGCCTCCTCCACCATCCGAATCTCGTTAACTTGATTGGGTACTGTGCTGATGGGGACCAAAGACTTTTGGTTTATGAATACATGCCATTAGGGTCTCTGGAAGATCATCTACATGGTATGTTCACAACTTGATGATTTCTAGCTGTTAGGCTGCTGCACAAATTTCAGTGCACAAAATGGCAGACTTCTTGTGTGTTTAAGATGCTGGGATATAGTTAGATATTAGTTAATCAGTTGCAGAACTGAAATTTGTGAGATTATTCAAATAACACATTAGGAAGACTTTGAATCATGTTGTTCTTTTTTTTTAGAACTAACAAAAATTTTATTTCTCATATTGGGTATAGCTTGAGAAGCTTACAGATATTCTACATTTAGAGGATGTTTAGTTGGGTTGTGGGTTGTGATTTTTTGTTGTGGTTATTGTATTTTTGTATTAGTTGTTGTGTTTTTTTTTTCGATTTCTATGCCGTATTAGTGTGTTTTCTTTATCGATTTTTGTGTTTAGAAAAACAGGAAACCAAAACCAAAAACTAAAGCCTAACTAAACAAGGCGTAGGTGATTGTAATAGTTCTATCCAAAATTGCCCAATTTTTTGTAAATTTGGCCTTTTTGACTTCACTTTATCACTGACTTTGCTTCTTCTTCTTTTTTTGCATATTTAACTAAAATTTCGACATGCAGCAGTAATTTTCTTCTATTGCATTTGTATTTTAGATCTACCCCCTGATAGGAAACGACTTGATTGGAATACAAGAATGAAAATAGCTGCTGGTGCTGCTAAGGGCTTGGAGTATTTGCATGATAAAGCTAACCCTCCTGTGATATATCGTGATTTAAAATGCTCAAACATTTTGCTTGATCAAAATTATCATCCCAAGCTATCTGATTTTGGGTTGGCAAAATTGGGTCCTGTTGGAGACAAAACCCATGTTTCAACTAGAGTTATGGGAACCTATGGATATTGTGCGCCTGAATATGCAATGACAGGTCAACTTACTCTAAAATCGGATGTATACAGTTTTGGTGTTGTGCTACTTGAAATTATTACTGGGAGAAAAGCTATTGACAATTCCAGAGGAGGTGGGGAGCATAATCTTGTTGCATGGGTAAGACACCAGTGGACTTCTGTTGGATATGATATCATCATATCATTGCTCAAATCATTATTGAAGAGCTTCTGGCTCAAATCATTATTGAAGAGCTTCTGACCTCTAATAATTTAGGTCGTGGAACGGAATAAAAATTATAAAAAGTAGCTAGAAATTTCCATCCTCTAAACAGCATATTTCAAAAGTATATCATTGACCTGTTATCTGTTCCTGGCTATTGAAATTTATTAACATGTGTACTTTGACTTTTGTATATGAACGTAGGATGAAGGAACCTTTTAATTTCACAAATTTATTTTTACTTTACTATTAAACCATGGAGGAATTCTGGGGTGGGCCAACATAAAGAAAGGACATAATATGTACACCAGAAACACACTGACTGAAGTACCTTAGTAAAGAGGATTAAAGCTACGCTGAACTTCATGATTAAAACTCTTAGTTGTTACAAAATTGATGTATCATCTGGTTTAGTAATTACAGACAAATGTTATGAGCTGGTGAAAATTGTTTTTTTTTTTTTATGTGGATGGTTGACTACACTTTCAAGGCTTTAATCTTTTAGTGATTCAATTGATATGACATTGTCCAATTGGCATTTCAAAGACTATCTTACATAATAAAGTTTATCCTCCTTTTTCTCCAAATATAGCTAATGAAGTTTCATCAATGTGAGACTGATGATTTCGTGGAAGTCCTAGTTTTGACATGGTTGTAGCTGATCATGGGGTACCTGCTAACTTTTTTCCCATAGGGATACTTTCTGGTTTGTAAAGGTTGCTGAAGAAGTGTTACTGCATTGTACATTTGCAATTCACGTTATGCAGTTCAACTGTTGCACTTACTCTTTTAAAAATGTGTGAAAGGTAGCAATTTTTAGTTACGTAGGTAGTTTACCTTGAATCTTGTCTAACGTTGTTGGCATGACACAGGCTCGGCCTTTGTTCAAAGATAGAAGGAAATTTGCCCAAATGGCTGATCCATTACTCCAGGGGCAATACCCCGTGAGGGGCTTGTACCAAGCTCTTGCTGTTGCTGCAATGTGTGTTCAGGAACAGCCTAACATGCGACCCCTCATTGCTGATGTAGTTACAGCTCTTACTTATCTAGCTTCTCAAAAGTATGATCCTGAAACTCAGCCAGTTCACACAGGCTCCTACACTCCTAGAACTAGAAGGGAACAGTGAAGTTGGTTGGAGGATTTCAGAAGGAACAGTTTCTAGGACTCAGGAGCCAATGATAGAATTGCAAGCTTCGTTACTGCAGGATGCCTTCCATGAACAGGTTTTTATATCCATAAATATAGTCCGTGGGATGATGGAGTTCAGCAGCATTCAATTTTCAGGTGCACATAGAATGTTATGTTAGTGTTCATTGGATTGTTATATACTTGAGGCCAAAAGTTCTAGTGCTGCAATTCAAGAGTACTTTTTCTATGTACTTTCCCCTATTTGGTTTCCTCATTTTATTTAGGTTTTTTTTTTAGGGGGCTATTGTTTTAATAATTGCAAAAGGTGAAGAGATAATGTGATATTAATTATTTTTTAAG
>JAOXYD010000136.1:11805800-11822751 GCA_028565735.1 Pinacopodium congolense
AATTTTTAAAAATCAATCAAAAATCATTTTCAAGTGTTTAAGCCAAAGTGTCACCTTTTTAGCCTTTTTCCAATTTTCGATCAATTAATTTGGATTTTTTCTAAATAATTGTAATCCAATCAACCTAGTAATTAAGCAAACAATTCCCTGTGGGTTCGACATTCGGAGTCTTAAATTTTACTCTGCTTTATTATTTGTTCGATAGGTGCACTTGCCTTTCGTCACGTTGGTTTTCATTCAATCTCATTTTGGTTTTCAAAGTAAAATCGGTTTAAAGAACACCCATTTTTAATCATTCAACCAACAAACAACATGCTTACATCTAAATATTATTTTTCTATAATGGTTGAACATAAAACATTAATTATCATTCAAATTTTCAAGTTTCTTATGTTCATCTTATTTAATTTTCTGTATTTATATTTTACACTTGTTTTTTTGTTTTTTGCTCTCAACTGATTATATTATCTTTGTTCGGGTCACATAATTTTTCTTAGTCATTGGTTATCTTTAAAATGCCAATTTTGACCAAAATTTTTAGTTTACAAGGTGCTATGCAAAAATCTATATAGTATTAATGTTTCCTGACCTTCAATCATCTCTTCAAAATTCTCAAACATGTTTTTATGAGTTTAATTCATTCTTTTCTCTTTTTTTAAGCTCCTAAAATGTTATAATATGTTTCCTTTGATCTACTCATCTCTATTTTAGTTTTTATCATAAATCATCATAATCTTTAAAATTTTCATTTTTCTATAGTTCATCTTCTTATATCGTCATATCTATTATATCAAATTAAAATTTTGGACTTTCAAATCAGTAGTTTCTATTTATTTAAGGTTTATAGAGGCTCTATGATCTTTCGCAAAAATAAAAGCCCTTAATTTATTATTATTCCGATGATAAAATTCCAATGGTGTATTTTAGTTACTCCTAGAGAGGTTTTCATATTCAATTGGTCATTTGTTGTTGTTGATTACTTGTTCAATCTTTTTATCGTTGATATCTCTTCTTATTGTTTTAACCTTATAAGTGTTATTGACTGAGGTGTTAGTATATCACTTAACTATGTTATTTTAGCATCATCATTTGGCATATCACATTGTATTGAATATTTGGAATAGAATTTTCAAATAGGCTGGTGTTTATTCAGGTAAATCAAAATCAAAATTAGAGAGTTTAAGTACACTACATCCATTCCCATATGGAGAGGCTTTATGACTTATAAGAGAATTCCTATCATTGTTATCTAACTTACCCAATGATTGACTGATTGGTTAATTAATAAAACAAATGAGATAACTTAGGCAAATCCAAAGTCAAGCTCATAAGAATTAATAAGCAATGAGGAAGTTCATACCTAGATAATTAATCCCTTAATCCCACAAAGATGTATTCGAATTCTTCACTCAGCCTCAATTCAGTAGATTCTCCAAACTATCTTAGATTGTAGATTCGAAAAGTTAAACTACACTCTTTGTTGAAATCATGAATTTCCTATTAAAACTAATAATTCAAGCAGAAAATATCACTATCTAAAATTACCAATTGAATGCATTAGCATCTCCTTTGGAACTTATTGTTTTGATTAAGAATGCATTAGCATCTCCTATGGAACCTATTGTTTTGACTAAGTTCACCCTTAATATAAACATCTCATGTAAGCTTATGTTTAGTCCCCCTAAAAGATGCATCATTTATTGATTGATCTAAATATCTGAAATCACATAATTGAGATGGATGTTCACGTTAGTGTAATAACAAAAAGCCATTCTCATCATTATTTACATAAGCAAATCCAATACAACCTAGAAACTTAACATTTAATTAAAGGAATAAAATAATACATCTTAGGGTTCATAGCAATCTAAATCCTACAAGAAAATTAGTTCCTAAACATTATAAAATCAATAATAAAATTTAGAAGAAGAGAAGGGGTGGAGAAGCTTATGGTATTAGCACTTGAATCTCTTAAATCCTTTATGATTCTTCTTGAAAGATCCACTATTGATCTTCAATTCTATATGTTTAGATCTTATTTTCTCCTTCAATTTTGCTCAAACTCTGGTTAGGATGGCTTGGAAATCATCTCTTAACCTTTGGCGGATATTGGGATGTTCGACAGATCAAAAATCATTTAGAAAAGATAAAAAAATTAGGTTAAAAAAAAGTGAGGCACGAGCTGGTCATAACTTATGAGCCAGGTCGTTCACCCTTTTTTAAGAAAATCATGGTTTAGCTCAAAGTCATTAACCAAATCTTGAGCTCTCCCACCTTTTGGCTTCTCTTAATCTTTTGACGACATGTTCTCTATAGATTGTCCTTTGTCTTTGATATTTAATGTAGAACTTCTTGGCTTGATCCCTTGTTCCTTAAATTGATTTCACTTCTCTTATAACTCTAAAATGCTTTTAATTGCTCACCTAAGTCATACAAAAACATAAACAATCATTGAAAAAAACTTAAGCAACATCATATTCAACAATTAACTAATAATGCAATAAAAAAACTTAAAATTGCTCCTCAAACCCAAGACTATGATCAAGAAGCATGCATTAAAGATGTATAATCTAAGTGCTATCAAATAATCCCCACACTTGAGCTTTTGCCTACCTTTAAATAACAACTTTAACGTCCACTCAAAATAATCTTAACTAAGATTAAAATGCTAATCAAATGCAAATAAATATCAATCAATGCTCTGTATTTAGTATACACATCAAAACTTTGTCGTGAAAAAAATGATGTTATCACATACAAAGATCATTACTAAAAAGTAATCTTTAAGAACAATATCAAATATCTAAGTTACTTTGTATAGATTTTTATACAAACTTAGTAACAGATGTTAAAGACAAATAAACAAAAAACAAATTGCATATAGAGCATTGATAAATGGTCACTCAGTATTTCTACACGAGGGCAAATATCTTATCAGAAATGACCCTTGATTGTTAAATTAGGATACTCTTTTAACTTGTTGAATAATTCATATAGTTTTTTTATGCAACAACAAATATTTATTCGTGAATACCCCTAGTTACTTGACTAGATCACACTCTTAAATGGCTACTAGCACCATTTATATACTTCATCATTATATGAGTACTAAGCCAACCAAGAGAAAGTTTGTTGCTTAATTTAAACAACAAACATCTTTTTTAAAATTTTTTAGATATTAAACACATCCTATTATGAATTTATATAACAAACCATCTAAAAGTTCCTTAGAAACTTAACATAAAACTCAAGGTCACTACAGCATATGCAACTCACTCAAAATAAAATAGAAAAAAGAAAAAAATGGGGTTACTAATCATTTAAGGATCGATCAATGGTTGAATAAATCAAAAACATCAATTGCATTTAAATGATATAATTATCCATCCACTAATGGTTAAAATCATTGTAAGATATATTATTTAAGCAATCACTATTGGAATCGTAAAAAATCAAGTGTGTAGCATATAATAGTTAGGCAAGTTCATCTTCATCCCTCCCCCCAATTTACACAAATTTTCCTTAATTTCACTGTAAAACAAAATAAATAACATAAAGTGTAAAAAGGAAATAGAATATAACTTCCCTAATCATTAAGTCCAATCTAAAAACATAAATTGCCTGAGTTTATTCTAGGAAATCTTCTTGAATGCCTTGAAGAAAATGATTAATGATTGTTGTTTATTACGTAAATATCAACATTAAATTACAAGCTTATTTAAAATATCTAATTAAGATGTAATAAAGACATGAAATAAAATAACATAAAACTAAATACTATGAATGAAAATATTAAAAGCAACATATCTATGATGATATGAAAGCAAAAGAAAACAAAAATTTAGTCCAAAGAACAAAATCAAATTTAACTACTAGTGTTCCATAACTCTTATCATCAGTCATCAGTTGGAAGTAGTGGTAGTGGTGAACGATGAAACTATAAATTTTTTTTGTAAAATTTCCTATTATTGCTCTCATTGCTCTAATTGCTTCTATTGGTCTTTCTATCATTTGGCTTACCGCATGTGTTAGAGTGAAGAGCCAAGGAGCTCCTTATATTCAGTCTCACATCATTAGCCATGCACCATATATGAATGAAAGCATTTAAAGCCACTGGCTTTAGACTCTTATGCCTACCTCCAATGGTGCATGCAGTCAAAGGATGAATAATCCTTGGGATTAAAGTCTTGGTATTACTGTTTTTATTCATGCTTTTCTAAAAGTCCCTAATTCCAATCTTATGTTAAAATCAAGAAGCTCACTTAAAGCCTGAAAGCTTAGCTGGGCATTCTTTACGTTGAGCAAGCCTTATAGATTGCCAATGTATATCGGTAGGGATGTGCTAAAGTCCAAATAAGACATGAAAACCCATTTCCCTTCCAACAAGAATTTAGGATATGTGATATAAGTGCCCTCTTTCCTAAATTCATACCATCTCCTTCATAAAACTCACACCATACCACCTAAGAAAATGTAGATGTTATTTTCATGTTGTCTAGTTTGCTAGTAAATACATTAACATTTTTTTGAGCCAAGGAGGGTTCCACCTTATTTTGGTAATTAAAAAAAAATATATTGCTAAAGTTTGTGCTTCTGAGTATGTTCAAAGACAGGCTGGACAAAGCTTGAGCTTGATCATTTGAAAGGTCTTGAAATTGAAAATAAAATATTTTCATGAAGTCTCAAGCTTGAAGAAGCAATGTTTAGATTAATATCATATTTTTATAAAATTTTCTTGTCTTGTTGTATGATGTGTTCAAGAGGCTTATAATTGATTATTCATGCATACATATTCTGGAATATGCATATAGATGCATAATCAAGATGTTTATGTGATTGATCTAAATCTTACCCTCTTAATGATTATCTTAAACTGGTTAGGATGGAATAAGTTAAGATAACGGAGGTTTTAAAGGAAATATTTGAATTTAAGTTATAATCAGCTGTTGGTTTTGATAAAAGTCAACAAGATAAGTTTAATCGGTTGACCGAACTCTAAGTAAAGATACATCGTTAGGCAGAATATAGGGCAAATGATCGAACTAAGGGCAAAGGTTTATCGGTCTACTGAATAAGGGGCAGTCGATTGAATTAAAGACAAAGGTTTATTAGTCCACCGACTAAGGTATATAGATCGATAAAATGCTGCTAAAATGCAGATAAAGACATGGTTCAAGACCGTTGTACAACAGATATCTTGAGCATTATAAATAGTCTCTTGTATAACGTGAAGACATGTGAGAGGTAAGAAAAGTTTTAAGGGTACAAGTCTTTAGTCACTATATACGAGTGTTCTATACAAGTCTTCATTATTCAAGTCATGTCTTTGATATTTGTGTTTATTTGTAAGGCTTCAATTTATTGTTGTGTGTATACATTCTTTAAGCCTCTTGATTACACTTAGTAAAGTGAGAAAAGTTATTTTCTATTGTTTTTGTGAGTTCTTGAAAGGTTATCCTTGAGCCTAAGAAAATAAGTGAGTGAGAAAGGCTCTCCTTTAGCCTGTGAAAAAGGATTGTAACCAAATGGTATTTTCTTGCTGGAAATGCAATAAGAGCCAAATCTTAATAGTGGTGTTAGGGATTAGACTAAGAGTAAGTGGATAGCTTTGAACCAAAATAAATCCGATGTCTTTCTCTCGTCCCTTATTATTTATTATTCCTCACATATGATATTTATTTAATTGGGTGAATTTGTGGTTTATTTAAGCTTCCTCGTATATTATTATGTTTAGTATGTCAAAGAATTTTACCAGTAATTCACCCTCCTCTTAGTGCCATAAAAAACCTAACGCCTTTTCCTTTATTAAGGTCATTGCATCAATGATATGCACTCCCCCATTAGGATTGAGGTTCTGATGAGCATTGCCCAATTAATATGTTATCATAGCAGTATTTTCAATTAATTATTATAGCTACTAATGGGTCTTAAAACTTGTTGTGCCATCAAATGATGCATCAACAAGCTATTTCATTGCAAAATTTAACTTAACATGAAAGCTTTACACTAACATGCTTAAACCAAAACCATGAGTTAAGCACTTCCTTAACATGTCCTTCCAATGCTTCCAAGCATTAGAATAATTCTCCTAGTCCCAATACTAAAAGGAAATAACTTAAGTACATAACTTAACAAGGTAGAAGGGGGGGAAATACCTTGTAAGGAACTTCTCTGTAAACTAGTTTCAAGAGGTGATGGAGCTAGGAGGACTTGATTTAACCTAAGACTTGGCTTAGTCTACAAGGTGAATAAGATTAGTTTTAACCTCACAACCTCTTAAAAAACACCATTCAACTTAAACGTATCTCAGATCTCCATAAAATTGGCAATATAAGCATTCGAAGTTTCTTTTGGTAACATATTGAACTGAATGTAATTTCGAAGCTCCTAGATCATTTGGGGTTTAGCTCCAAACTTGCTATATCAACACAGTGAATGCTGGATTCCATGCCTTATGGAGAAGAACTTGAAAAATATATTTAACAAAGCCTTTGGTCATAATTCTTTTTTCATATTACTTTTTATCTGAACTCTTCTCACTCAAACTTCTTTGAAACGTCTCTTAACTTTAGTGTCAAGCTTAAACAATTCTGTTGGATGACTCCTAATCATAAATTGAAGTACCCAACTTGAAAGAAAAAACAAAAAACAAAAAAATTAATAAAAGCTAAACTCTTAAATAAATGAAAATTTTTTAAAAAATAAATATGCAAAAATAAGAAATGTAGAAAGTTAAAACAGACTAAAATAAAAAATAAAAACAATGATGGTTAGTCTAAGAAATACTGGAAACTCCCTACAAATCAAAATAGTCCCTAAAAATGAAGTTAAAAATGTGGGTTTCAATCTACACTATCTATGAGTTTTAATATAAATAAATCCTAAGCCTTAAGCCTAACAATGCTATACCATAATAAGGTAACTTAAGCCTAAGATTGCTATATCATAATAAGGTAAGTCAAGCCTAACAATGCTAGTGTGAGTCTAGGTTGTTGACCAACGCGAACTTTAACTCCTATAGAATTTATATACTTGTTATCTAACCTCCTCAATGATTGATTTATTGGTTGATTAATAAAAACAAAAGAAATAATTGATGTAAATTCAAATACAAATTTACAAGAATTAATAAGTAGTAAGGAAGCTATGACCTAGATAGTTAATCGCCTAAGACACATTTGTATTCATCACTCATCCTTCATTCAACAAATTACCTAGACTATCTCAAATTATTGATTCCCTAAGTTCAACTAAATCTTTAATACATATCATGTAATTCCAATTAAAATTAAAAATTCAAAGAAAAGATGTTACATTTTTAAATTTTTAATTGAATACATTAACATATCTTGTGGAACTTATTGTTTTCACTAAGTTCACACCTAATCCAAACATCTCTTTTAGGTCTATATCCAAGTCTCTATGCAACATGCATCACTTATGGATTGATATAATGATACATTTAATTTCTCAATCTAAACATATGAAATCATATAATGGAGATTGAACTTTGCGTTATCATAACAATAAAAAATCCTTCTCATCATTAATTCCATACGCAAATCCATGACAAAGCTACAAACTCAACTTTAAATCAAAGACATCTTAGGGTTCATAACAATCTAGATCCTACAAGAAAATTAGTTCCTAAACATCATTAAAACACAAAAAATATCTTAAGAAGAGAAGGGATGGAGATTCTCATGGTCTTAGTGCTTGAATCTCTTGACTCCTTTATGAGTTTAACTAGAAAATCTATTCTTGATCTTTAATTTTAGATATGACTTTCTCCTTCAATTTATCTCAAGTACTTGTTAAGAAGGTTTAGAAATCGTCACTTAACCTTTGCCAACAGTTAGGAGGCCCCAAAGATCAAAGTCTTTTAGAAATAGCCCTAAATATTAAGTTAAAACTTAAGGAGGTGAGACCTGGTTTCATGGTTTCGCTTATAGTCGAGAGCCAAGTATTTAGCTCTCCCAAATTTTGGCTTCTCTTAGTATTTTCAAGATATATTCTCCATCACACATCCCTTGACCTTCATATTTGATAAAGAATTTCATAACATCATATTCTTAATCTTAAAATTGATTGCAGGTGTCTTCTAACTTCAAAATGCATTCAATTTCTAATCAAATCCCAAAAAAAAAAACAATCATTAAAAGTAACTTAAGCAACATATTATTCCATAATTAACCACTAATACACATAAATCACATGGAATTGTTCCTCAAACCTAAGATAATGCCTAAGAAAACATGCCTAAAAGTTATAAAATCTTAGCTTTATTAACCATATAATGGGATTTTCTAATCAAGACTCTAAATTTATATGGTTTTCATAGTATCTTTATCAATTGGATTATGAAGTGTATAACAAATCCTTCCATTTCTATCTTGGTAAATAGTAGGCCAATAGGGCTTTCTAAGAGTCAATTAATTAGAGTTCATTTCATATGATTTTACTTGATGTCTTAATGTGAACTCACCTTTATGTTGATGTTAAAATGTTTGATTCATGTCTTAAAATGTAAAATTTGCAGGTTAACGTCAAATTGAAGTCAAAATCCCCAAAATTATGAAGATTGGAGCTAAATAACAACAGAACGTGGGTCTATAAATAGCCGACGTTTAACCCTTATAGAACCATATTTAAGTCATTATCTACAATCAATCAGCAGTATTCAAATTTTGTTGATTAACCGTTTTTAAGTGCCATATAAGTAGAAATTGAGACATTTCCAACAGGTTCTTCATTTCTTATTGGTTACAACTTGTCAACTTGCTGCCCACTTATAGCTAAGACGTATATGAATTTAGAGGACCCAATTTCATAGATGTAACACTAGATTTAGCTTATGGTTTTTCTTTTCCTTTCTCTAGTTAGGTTTTTTTTTGTTGTTGTTCTTCTAGCATTTTCTAAAGGTTCTTCTATTCTTTTTAATAGTTCTTCTTAAAGATTCTTTTGTTTTCCTTCTACTATTTTCAGGTTCTTTTAAGGATCCTAAGGAGTTAATTCACATGTTTGGAGGCTATCTAACATTTTGGATCTTCATTTGGTGCTTTCTAAACACTTAATTACTTTTTTTTCTAATCCTTTAGTCATATATGTTCAAAAAAATGTGTTCTTATAGGTGAATCTTACTTTTCTTGCATATATATGATGTTTTAATTTGATTTCTAGCTAAGGTTAGGTTCTTAAATGGATTGAATGAGTTTTTATCACGTGATTGGATGATAATCTTTGTTCATATGAGTTTTTAAAGCTTATCTTAGCTTGATCTATTAAGATCCAAGAAATCTAATTTAATGATTGTAAAAATTAGTAAAAAAGCTTGATTTCAATCAAGGATTTGAGAAATATAATTTGGTTAATCATGAGATTACTAATCTTGAATACGGAATTTAGGATTAAACTAACCAAAAACCTTTGCTTTCTGTGCTTGTTCACACAGATATTCAAGGTGGCAAGTATCTCCTTCGTTAGAGAGATAGTAGTGCATTCATCTAACTCTATTTATTACTCTATGTTGAAGCTTTGGTCATATTACAAAGTTAGTAAGGAGTGGAGGAACACTGCTTTTGGACCTTTGGAGGCCAATGAACCTATTGAGGATGCAAAGATTGCAGCACCTACTCCTTTACTTAATCTTAAGAAAGATGTTAGTAAGGCTTCATTTGAAGCCACTCTAAGTGTGCATAAGCCACCTCTAGATGATCACATTCCTACTTAGTATTCAATTTGAATCTCCTTTAAAATGTAATCATCAGCTTCATTGTCAATAACCAAATCAAAGCTAGTTGACTAGCTTTTCTATAAATTCATTTCCACACACAATCGAGTATAGTTAACCCTAGACATTTTTTGCCGTTGGAGTATCCATTAATAACGGCTTACCAATAGAGCTTGCAATTCGACTCAAACCCTTATTATTCCAATATTCATATAGAACAATGTTAAATCGAGTCCAAACTAGAGCATATATGATTTCTTCATGTTCACCAGCATTAAGACTCCACCTTTTTAGAAATAAAAGTTTGCTTTGTATATACCACAGTCCTTTTTCAAGGATCGCTTTCATACCGTTTTCTAAATCAAACTTAAATATAAATTAATTAGAATTGGTAATCAAGGTATTTGTTAAGCCACAGGAAAAACTGGTAGCTTACCAATGAAAAATCCAACAAGACTTGTTCAGAGTTTGGCCATTCCTTGCCGAGCTAATTCGAGCAATGGAATAATAACTATTTTATTATTCTTCAAATATGGAGGATAATAAGTCAATGCTTTTGCCTATGTAGGGTTAGTAGTCATTGCCGAGACCATCGATTTCTAGGTTTTAGGCTGGTAAACTCGCTCCAAGCGACAAGAGTAGAATTAGCTAGTTCATTAAGGACGACATTTAAGTTATGAGATGGGTTCACCGAGTTTGAGGGGTTAGAGTACAAAGGGGAAGTATGGTTTAAATTTGAGGTAAAATTTGGGCTTTGGTTTGATGATGAAGGTTTGAGATTAGGGTTATTTTCTTGGGGAACCAAAGGGAATTTGAGGTTAGGGTTCAAATTTTGGGAGTTTAAGTGAGAAGCCTGTGGCTAAAGACTCATGATCATATTAGGAACAATGTGATTTAAGGTAAAGTCAGCAATCACTTTTGAAGGGAAACAGAGTCTGGAAGAAGGAGAAGAGGAAAGAGGGGCAAAGGCAGATCTATGGAAAGGAGAGGAGACCATCAGGGACGAAAGAAGCTATCCAACAGCGTCAAGCACCCTAGAAAAATCGCTTGCTTTGCTCTCTCTCTCTCTCTCTCTCTCTCTCTATATGCTTTTTCTCTCTCATTATGTTAGAAGGGCTCGCACTATACATTTAACTATTCCCAACTCGCTTTTCTTCCTCATTGTCATTATCAAAGGATATTACAACTAATAAAGGGTTGAGAATTAGGTTTCTTTTCATGACATAATTAAAATTATTTTTAAATGTTTTTAAAATATTAAAATTATTTTAAAATATTAATATTTAACCTCAATATTGATGAAAGCTTAGAAAATAACATAATGACGCACACAAATAGTCTAAGGAAAGAACGATGCTTCATTTCATCTAGATTTTACATAAATAGACCTATGAGTTGTATGTTAACTTATATTATTTCACAGCCAATAAGTGATAGTGACTTGACTCTTGGTTCAAGTTGGCATCAATTATATAGCACCTAAACCCCATGTTTATTAAATAAAAAGGTAGATTTATATTTAAAGGATCATTGATTATGTGAAATATAAGGGTCTTTTTTATTCAATTTTCTGTTTATGTTTTTATTTATATTTTTATATGTTTTCATATGTTTTTATGTGATTTTTTAATTTTTATGTTGTTTTTTCAGTTTTAGTATTGTATTATATATTGTTTTTTTGGTTTTTTTATTGTTTTTTTTAATTTTGTATTTAAAAAAATAAAAACCAAAATGAGAAATAGAAACAAATTGACCTTAAATATGTCTATACAAATATTATAAAAATAAATACTCGTAACTAGCATAGACTTGCTAAGTTTTATAGCATCTCCAACAATGCCATAGGTAATCGACCAAAGTACATGGACTTACAAGAAGGTCTGACCTACTTTTCTTTTGAACATATAACAACAAAGACAATCACTATCATGAAACCCCTCTTCAGAAGCAAACAAATGTGTCTAGCTTGCCTTAAAGTTGTGCATTCCATAGCATTTGGAGTATAAATTAGGCTCCATTAAGTAGGCATAAATTGAATTTATTATGGACTAGACGGAAGATCTAACAATTTTGCAAAATATACTTCATATTTTGTTTAATACTTAAAACAAAACGAAGCATAAGACTATGAGGTATTAGAATTTAGAACAAGTCAATTAAACATAAAAATTGAACTAAAGTAATGTGGAAAACAAGGGAATGAGCACGAGCACCGTTGATGGAGTTCATTTTATTAATAGTAATTGAAGGTTGAAGCACTAATTGCAAACACTTCCATTGTCGCGATCATGGGTGACAATGTGGACAATTTTGATTGCTCAAGAGTGATATTAATCGTGAGACCCATAACTGCCACAAGACATAGAGTCATCACCTTGCAGCGATTAACTTGGGTCTCCACCATGTGTATCATATCACCGTTGATGTAGATATCAACGATTCTGGAGAAGTTTAACGCGGGTCTAATGGCCTATTATGTGAAGTAGGTGGAAAGCAAGAAAATTAGACACACCGAACTTAGTTGCTCCCACGGTTGGTTCTATACTTCTATTGACCAAAGTACATGTCAAATTTGTCCCCACTTCCGGATATAAGCTAACCCACAGCGGAACAGCCTCCAGCGAATAAATGAATGGAACTTCTCCATCTCTTGTTTGCTCTAGGCACATCCTCGCCGAATCAGACCCATTTTTCACGTTTATGGACTCCACGTATATTGGAACTCCGATAAAATTGAGGACATTTTGACCGTCAAGATGAAGATCAAAGGTTGGAGGACTATTGAGAGAATCGTAATTGCCGTTAGAAGAACCCGGCTCGGATTATGTATCGCTTGGTTTGCTTTTATATACGGGTAATGTGTAACAATTTTGGTCCATCCGATTTGGGAAGAACCTGAGTTTGCTCATCTCATTAAGCGGTTGTTACTCATGTCGACACCTGCCTGAGTGAAGTCCGTATCTCTGCTCCAGCCCAACCGAGGAAGTTGACTTCCACAGTCGATGCTCAACCATCCCGTTGTATCTAAGTAAAGAAAGAAGCATTTTGAAGGTTATGATTTCAACTGATCTAAAAGAGAAGGACGAAGCATGAATTCGTACCCTGAGATGGAGCTTTCTCCAATTAAAAAATGAAGCGAATCAACATTATCCACAAAATGCCCTTCATTGAAATAGAAGTAAACAAAGGATGGATGTTGTAAAACGAAAGACAGGCAAAATATATGAAGATGGCTTTTGGGTCATGGTGAATCGAACAAGGGGCCAACCCCAATAAAAATAGTGTGGTCTTTGTAATCTCCAAAAATAACTTCCGCCTTGTTTAGTTGGTTGTGCTTTTTATTTTTATTTTTTTATTTTTTTAAATATAAAAATAATACAAAAAATTAATAAATATAATATATTAATATAATATAAAATATAAAAAACAACCCAATTAATATTACCTTTCACGTTGTGAATCGTAACCAAGTTAATTGTATGGCTAGTGGTGTTTGCATTTTTATTGGACAAGGTTTTTAATATTATACTGATACTGGTACTAGTATTAATATCGAATTTATTTTTAAAATAATATCGTATTGATATTGGTTAGATAATTTTTTAAAATTATAAATTAATTTTTAAATTTTATAAAATTTGTAAAAAAATTATAAATATATTATATTATATAATTTTTAATTTAACTTTAAATTTAAAAATGTCAAAATACAAAAATTTTTTTTTTTTATTTATTTTTTATTTTTTTTCGATATACAAGTTAGTACCAATAATACCGGCCAATACAGTTCAGTACGACCGATACCAACTAATATTTAAATTCGATATAGTACAAAACAATTTCGTTCTATTTTTCGACTGATATAAAACAAAATTTAAAACACTGCTACGAAAGAGTGCACTGAGATCATTTCAGCATTGATCTTACAAAAAATATTTAAAAAATGCTTATAAGAAAAGAAATCAGGGCTGGGATCAACGAATCTGTCGAGATTGCACTGAGAGGGAAAGAAAAATGCGTATATAGCTAGCAGGAGTTTCCCCTTTCAAGTTTCTAGAAGGCATTTTAAAAATCAATTTGAACTAAATATAATTATTGTTGTCCGCATAATCCATTATTTCCATAAAATATGAAATATAAAGAGGTTATTAGTTGTGGAATTGTTACTAAAAAAAAGACAAAAAAATATCTTATCTTGAAATAAGATCACTTTTGTATATAATTATAAACCCGATTGTTAAATGGGTCCTTGATCATTCACTCGCAGCAACAAATACAAGAACCAGTAAGAGGACTTTTTTTATTAACTGGAACTACCACCCGACCTTTCCAGATAAAGACTTTTAAAGAGTTGCACAGAGGTGTTGGTTTACAAAGTTTTATGCCTTTAGACACTATTTTCGACATTTACTGTCAACAAATCCGACAACCTTGCAGCCATACTCTGCCTCGCTCGAGGAGAAACACCATGTTTGCCAATAATTGATTCCAGCACTGCCTCTGAAAGTAACCTGTTCTCTATCAGTGCATTTTCAACTTCTGGTACAGCCTCGTCTTTTGAGAAGCTAATCTATAGACACAGAGAAGAAAAAGGGTGTAAAAAGTTGCAATGTCACTGAACACTATATTAAACCGCCCTGCCCCAATTCAAATTTGATGTAGTCTGTGCATGGCATGCAGCAATAAGTCCAATTTTGAAGAAACCTTTCTTTTTCTTTTAATTTACCGTTGAAAATTATTGCCAGAAAAGAAAAGAAGATTTTCCTACTTACCGCTAAGGATCCATTAGGTAATTGAGTGAAGAGGATAGAAGAGCCAGGAGGGAACTTTTCTTCCTTGAAAACTTCTAAGAATTTCTCAATAGCTTTGGCTTCTGCGTCCGTATAAATGCCCAGAGATTTCCAAATAGCAACACAATTTTCAGAAACCTTCTCCGAGTATTGTTGACCAGTTAACGGTAAGATCATTGTCACCCGGATGAACTTCTCAAAGGGACCTTCAGGTGGCCAAGCATATGATGATTAGATACCACCACTAGCCATGAATAAAATAATACAATGTTGGAAGATTTTAATCTTGGATTAATCCCAGTTTTTGGAATTATTATTGATGACATCAACATATCCTGCAACCTCTGTTTCAAAATGGACTTCAAGACAGATTTGAGACTTAAATATATGTACGTTAAATTTGGAACGAAGCATATACATTTAAAATCAGTAGTGGAGGCGCATCCATTCCTACTAAATACTATATGCTATTCGTAAGTCCCAAATTGAAGTTAGGATAGTGCTTGTATAATTATAGAGCTTAGCAACATATAATTTCTCTGACCTTCTGAACCACAAATACAATTAGATCTATTGGTCATTATTATAGAGCTCTTTGACAAATACAATTTTCAGACAAGCGAGCGAAATCAGATGACAAGACAGCCAACGTCTTATTTTGATTGTTTCTGCGAGAACTGTTTTAAACTAACAAAACTCCAAAATGCGAAACCTTTACCTGTAACAATCTCTCTAAAGAACTCCACCGAATCAGCCAACTCATCGGCGCTCTTTCCCTTCCATTTCACAGCCAGCGCCGGAACAGCAGCATCCTCCAAGTACACACCGATCGCGGTGAACTTTATGAACTTACCCTCGATCTCTAATCCTCTCTCTCCTGAATACAAAACCAAAGATCCAACCAAATGAGAATAAGTTCACAAGAAGTGCTAAGATAAAGGGTAAAACAGTCATTATAGCCGACTCTAACCAGCACCACCAAGGAACAGAGTTTTGCTGGTGGCCGGAGGCTTCACCGCCGGCGAGAAAGTGACTTTCTCGATCTGGACTTCATTGACGGATGGCGGCTGCACCACCGGCGAGACACAGACGTTCTCGACTTGAACTTCGCTACCGGACGGAGACATTTTAACGGTTGTTCGTTGTTTGATTTAAGTTTGCTACAATTGGTCCTATGGATGGATACGGATGGCTTTATAGAGGAAAAGCTAAATTACTGATATAATTACAGATCGGCAATTGGCTGTTAAGGAAATTGTTTAGAGGAAATTAATAACTTACTGGACTTTATTACGACATTTATCTAAATGCAATCTGTTGTCCTTTGTAATGGACTAACCAAGAAAAATATTCCTTAATCTAATTTTTCTAAGTTCTATAATTGATGTGAATGAATGGTTTGCATCTTGCAAATGAAAAATAAATTTTTTTGGATATTTTGCGTTTTCTTTAATTTAAATTATTATAAAATAATTACTAATTTTTTATAAAATTAAATTTATCTTTTGTAATTTATAAATGTTCTGTGGAAGTAGGTAAGAGAAGGGTAGTTGATTGGTTGCACGTGTGCATGAAATGTAGGTCACGTGGATTCGCTACAAGCCTACAATCCTGCTCTGCCGAAGGGGGTAGGCGGGGTATGTGAGGGGAGGTGTGGCGACTGGCGAGTCCAATTAGTAACAGTAAACTAATAACTTCAGCGACCTTGAGTTATAGGGCGTTTAATTTCAACCACGTTTTTCTGTTTGATCAAACGGCATCCGCGAGAAGCTTTAATAAGGAAGGAGACATAATGTTTGACAAAACTCAGCTGTCACTCGGAATTAGTAGCAGGCAAGCCTTGAATTAAACAATTCCTTTAAATGCGTTAGACTTACCTAGACAAGTCAGTCCAAACATTTAATCTGATACCGTATTTAAACTATTTAAGATATAGGGTTAATAATTATTGAGGTTATTAATTTTTACATATTTTTTTCAGTTAAGTGATTAAATTTTTAAAAATTTTAATTAAATAATTAACGTTTGAAAAGTTAATTAGTTAAATGAAAAAGGTTGACACCGTTAGTCGGTCCAATCTAATATGAACCAGCTCAACCCGACAACTCGATCCAGCCCAATCTTTTTATCTCTTTTAGTTAATTTTTTAAATATTAATCACTTATCTGAAAAATTTTCAAAACTTAGTTACTTAATTGAAAAAATATGAAAATGTTAGATTAATAACTTATTTTAAAATTTTTAATAGAGATTCATCTTATAAAAAAATATTTTTACATAATATTTATAAATACAATTAAAGCATTTAATTATTATTAAGTAAAAATAATATTTAAAAAATTTAAAATTTTTTTTAATAATGCATGTAAAATAATAAGTATAATTCATAATAGAAGATCAAGAAAATAATTATTAATAAAATTATTTTAAT
>JAOXYD010000136.1:11838119-11852178 GCA_028565735.1 Pinacopodium congolense
ATGATGCAGCCCGCCATTATAGGATCAGTCAATAATATCAACTTCATATCTCCACAATTGCGGCTGAAGCATGTGTCTACCTTATTCCCTTTGTCAACTAGCACCGGTGGGAGGGCAGAGTGTTTACATACAACAAGGAAAAACACAAAAAACACGTAACAATAGTAGGAGATGCATATCTAACCTTAGATAGAGAAGCTCTTGCTTCTCTATTATATTTTTTTAGATGTTCTAGGCTTCAAATACTTATAATTCGAGTTATATTATGTATTTTAAGTTGCTGTTTGTTGGAGATTAAAGCTCAGATATGTATCTGAGTTTCTAAACTATCATAGGGGTTTCTTAACTCAAATTTTTACTTATTTTCTCCTGTTTTTCAGATTAATTAAAGTTCATGTTCTTATGTGTATATTTTTGAATGTTCTTTGATTTTCTTGCAAGATCTTGTGGATTTCGAAATTGCAAAGGTTTGAAGCATAATTAGAATAGTTTATTAATTTTATCTTTTCATCTTTTAAATAAATTAATTTAGATTTTTTTAAAAAATTGTAATATAATTAAT
Source organism: Pinacopodium congolense (assembly GCA_028565735.1). Taxonomy (NCBI): domain Eukaryota; kingdom Viridiplantae; phylum Streptophyta; class Magnoliopsida; order Malpighiales; family Erythroxylaceae; genus Pinacopodium; species Pinacopodium congolense. Next base: position 11,838,682 of record JAOXYD010000136.1, read on the forward strand.
CTAGTAATTAACTTAAGAATACCACAATTTTTCCCGTGGGTTCAACACTTAGAGTTTGAAAATTACTCCACTTTATTACTTGTTCAATAGGTGCACTTGCCTTTCATCACGTTGATTTTCGCTTAATATCATTTTGGTTTTTAAAGTAAAATCGGTTTAAAAGAACTCCCATTTTAAATCATTCAACCAACGAATAGCACACTCTTTATATAGTAATTACCACGTCGGTTGTCACATCAGCCATCATGTTAGCCGCCACGTTAGTAATCACTACTGCGACGTTAGCACAGTCAACCTGCTATGTCAAAACACCTCCCACGTCAGCTCAACATCAGTACTAAATAGTTTTAGGGGGTTTTTAATAATTTTGTTAAAATAAAAAGGATTTGGGATATTTTTAAAAATACAGGGAGTATTTGATAAGTTATAAAAATACAAGGGGGTAAAAGGATATTTACTAAAAAAGAAAACATAAAACTTGAAATAGATATTTTAAGACAATTATTTGTAAAATGAATGTGATGATTTCAAATAAACTACAAGAATTAAATACTTTATAAAGTGAGACGTTGTTAAATAATTGATTAGTTTGATTTTTTAGACTTTAGCAACATTTAGCTACATAGTTGAATATGTACAAATCCTACCCACTATTCCCACCTCTTTTCAAGCTTGATGTGAGCTCCCAAAATGGTATATGCTTGAAGGGAAAAGCACTGGAGAATAAGGATGTAGTAGTTTTTGAGCAGTATAAGAAACAAAGAATGTAAGATGACCAGAATGTCCATTAATTAGTTTTTTTCAATTCATTTTATGCACAGTTGTGTGTTATACGATATTGGAGAGTTGATCAAAAAAGGAGCTAAAAGAAATATAACTATAAAGTTTAAGATCAACTCAGCAAAACAGAAAGTTTCAGAATTTAAGTGCACCTTGCTTGAAAGTTGAGCACCTAATTACACAATTTTCCTTTTATATGCATCTCAATCTTTTTTTTTTCTTCTTTTTTCCGTGTTAAGCTTACATGTTTTGGGCTTGATTATGGGGTTAATAAGAATCCTAGCCCCTAATTAAGCCCAGGATATAATCCGACAGAATTTGGAATCACTTTCGAAAAGCCGATGTACCCGGTATTCTTCGTTTTAATCTCTTTAGTTCGAGTCGGAAATCTGGTTGCCCGAATTAGGAACAAAAATAGGAGTAAAAATCGGGGAGAATTCCAACTCTTGGTCCGACATATTTTCCGTTGAAACGAACGAACTGTCTTCTATTCTATGCAGACACGTCGAGGCTTCTGTTGTTTCAGCGCACACAGACATAAAAAAGGATCTGACACTTCCGAGCTTGGCGGGAAAAACATCATGGCCACGCTTCCCTACGCTGACGTCGACTGGCACTTGAGGGCATTGGCCGGTCAAGCCGAGGGCTTTGGGCGCTTCGCCATCGGAGGCCTCCATGGTCCCATTTACTGCGTCACTACTTTGGCCGGTTTGTATCCCCTTCTCTAAACACGTCTGTTCATTTCTCTTCAGTTATGTTTCCATTTGAATCTGCTGGTTTGTGGATGAGAATGGAAATTAGACATGAATGGAAATACTGAGCTCCTCTTACTTTAAACATCCATTTATGTGCCTTTCTGGGTTAGTACACGACATTGATAGGAGATATGGGTCAATTGATGGCTATAGCAATTCGGATATTTTCGGTTAGTTTTCAGTAATACGTAATTTGTAAAGGCTTATGCCATTTTTAGTTATTCTTTCCTAGATCATTTAGTAATCTTCGAAAAAAAACTATTTTCTTGTCTGAAAGCTAGATTTGAGGAGAAAAAGAAAAGAACCAGGAAGTAACGTCGCCTCTACAGAATAACCAAGAAATTGTGCAATTGATGCACTTGCTAGATATTTTCTACAAAGTAGAGGCAGTTTAGTAAATAGTCTTTTGTAGGGGAAAGAATGTTAATGAGAAAGCGCTGCACTAGTGTGTCAAGTTCTTTAGTAAGTCAGAATGGTTTCTTGCTTTGTAGATGATGGTCCTGGGTCGCTTCGGGAGGGTTGCCGCAGAAAAGAACCACTATGGATAGTTTTTGAGATTTCGGGTACCATTAATCTTTCATCATACTTGAGTGTGTCATCTTACAAGACCATAGATGGTAGGGGTCAAAGAATAAAGCTTACTGGCAAGGGATTGAGATTGAAAGAATGTGAGCATATAATTATTTGTAACCTAGAATTTGAAGGTGGCAGAGGGCATGATGTTGATGGTATTCAGATAAAACCAAATTCAAGACACATATGGATAGATCGATGCAGCCTTCGTGATTATGATGATGGGCTTATTGACATCACTAGACAAAGCACTGACATAACTGTTTCTAGGTGAGTGTCATCTTATCACCAAGCACTGGTATACTCTGTTTAATATTTGATTCTCATTGATTATTTTGGTTTTTGGACCAGATGCTACTTTGCACAGCATGACAAGACAATGCTTATTGGAGCAGACCCCTCTCATGTTGGTGATAGATGCATACGAGTAACTATTCACCATTGCTTTTTTGATGGAACACGACAAAGACAACCTCGTCTTAGATTTGGAAGAGTTCATCTTTACAACAATTACATCAGGAATTGGGGAATATATGCTGTTTGTGCAAGTGTAGAAGCACAGGTTAAATTGATGCCTAGCATTATAGATTTACAATGAGGTGTTCTGCACCAATAAAGTATGTAGCACAAATGGGTTATGTTCTGATGGATATTTTGCGGCTCATACTGTTCCTTTGATCATTTTTTGTTGTCAGATATACTCTCAATGCAATATATATGAAGCGGGGCAGAAGAAAAAGACTTTCGAATATTATACAGAGAAGGTAAAGTCATTATCTTCAGTCTTGTATAAACCCTGCATCAAAGCCATTCACTTCAGTTGAGCTGATATGTACAATATTCAAAAACTTTTACAAAGGCACAGATTACTGCTGTTAACGGAAAAAGGTTATGCATGATCTTTTTTAAGTTGGAATATGTTAAAAAGTTGAGACATTTTGGATTTTGTAGTCATGAACACAATGACTGAAGCAGGATCTATGAAATTAGCCTCAGCTTTAGGTTTTCAGATTAATTTAGTTGATAAGAGTTACAAGTTGAGATCCTGATACATATTGCTGAAGTGGTTATGCAAAGTAACCCTTTGGAAGAGCTTGAGGCACTAACCATGGATAGTGTTGTTGCAGCCATATGGATTAGAATTTAGTACTTGGAATTGGATCTAACAAGCACATGCTAGGACCATTTTGGATAGTTTTTAGTAGTTTTGGCGTATATCAGTTGTTGAATCCCATTATTCTGAAAATTTTAACTAATTTTCTGTGTTACGATGTTGTATTTGTAGGCAGCAGACAGGGATGAGGCAAAGTCGGGCTTAATAAGATCTGAAGGAGATATATTCCTCAATGGAGCTCAGGCATGCTTATTAACAGGTGCGGGTGAAGAATTGGTGTTTCATCCAAGTGAACATTATCCTACGTGGACATATGAAGCTCCATCTGATTCCCTGAAAAACACACTCCAAATCTGCACGGGTTGGCAGTCTATTCCTCGACCAGCACAGATGAATTTGTAGTTGCCAAATTTGATCTTGCTTTTGTCTCGTGAATATATACTATTATATTCTTCTCCACCCTCAATCTTTTGAGAGGAACTGAAAATATATTAGCAATCTTTAAGTGCTTGATTCCACATCTATGTATGCATTAGTATACTTTAGTTTTATATTCAGTTTATTGTTTCTAGAAGCTTTTTTATGGTGGCGTTTCATCCTATAATTGCTCTTTTAATATTTTTGAAGTGTTATTTCCCATATGGAAGTTTGAACGCAGCAGTTGGAGAAAAAGAAAATAGTTGTAAATGATGAAAACCGAAGCACTTTAGAATTGCTAAGTCACTTGCTACTTTGATTGAAACGTCTGATTAGACATTCTCAAGTGGGAACGCAGAGAACTAGACATCTACATCATTCTACAGTGAAATTACAAAGTAAGACTTGCCGCTGGCACGGCACGCGATTGGTTCTTTCCGAGTTTTAGTCCATGATTTAACCGAGGCGTGTATCCTTGTGAGGATTACGTTGAGCAAGTGCCCGATATAGTAACTCCATGAAACAAATATGAGGTAATTCTCCAGATCATCAGGCAGAAACTCACCAGTCTCTCCAAATGTATTTCCCCCAGCCAGCTTGACCAAATAAGCATAATAGAATTCACTGTACGCTGGTACGAGGTTCTTTCAACCGAAACCTTCAACTCATCCCTTAACTTCGTATCCAGCACAATCCATGAATTCTGTTTCTTATACGCTTCCTCAAAAGCTGCATTAAACCTCTGAGAACATACTTTTGTTGTTGTGGGTCTTACTTTAAGTAGAGCTCAGCAATTAAAAGAAGTGATTGGATTACATACTTTTAGTTTTACTGCAGCAGCCATCCTGGGATGTATGAGAAGATCCTTCATGAAAAGTTTTTGACATTTCATTTTAGATTTATGCGAGACCATCTATTTTTTACTCTTCTCTTTCTTATTGACCGTGTGAGTGGTGTGAACATTTTTGCTCTCATTTTCATCTCGTCTTCGCTGTGAGTAAAACTTTATTTTTGGAGGAGATTGCTATTGTTGTCTCTCTTTTGTGCGGTATAGAGAAGCAATTAATGTTAACGATAAAAGAGAAGGACCTTTACTGTACAGTGGAGAAACTTTCACAGTATCGTAGAGGAGCTGATGTTGGATAAATTAGATAGTTTATATATTATGTTCTTAAATGTTTTACCCATTTTTAACTATTATTTTTCCTTATTAATGAGTTGTTTTGGTAAAATTTTATGGACGTTTCAAGTTCGAAGATTGTTATCTAGATGGGATAAATCTGAGAATTTAATATATGGAATAATTAATTGAATTTTAATCAAAGGTTTTTTTTTAAGAATTGTCTATATAGTTTGATTGTTTGAATTAATTGTTTGGATTAATATTTACTAGCGTATTAACTCATTACCAAGTTTTATATGTATGAATTGATAAATTATGCATATAAATAAATTGTAGTAGAGATAATAAGAGTTACATTTAGTCTCAAAGATAGGATCACAAAAAAATTCTAGATTAAGTCAAATGTAATAGAAGAATTTATAGAACTTGGTAATGTGTTCGTAAGTATTTTGATTAGAAAGAGATTTCATTCAATCAAATTAAGAATATGTGTTAGTTTCTTGAGAAAGAGCTCAACATAATTTAATAATTCCCTTTTGTCCAAGAGGATAATTCATTTTTATTAAGTAAATTTTTATAAATACTTGAAAGGTTTTAGGAGGATTCTTTATCTAGATAATCACATTAATCTTATTGTTACTTCGATTTACTTGTTATCTTTAGTCATAAGATTTTCTCTAATTGTCTATATTAGCATGGTTAAAATTTGGTTATTTAATTCAAAATTTAAATTTGTTAGTTAAAAAATAATTCAAAGGTTCAAACTAGTATTCACTTAGTCATTATGAGAATAATAATCTACTTGCTAATATATTACATTAGGGATAATAGGAACATCATTGATCAACCTTTTGAGATTTTTTCAACTTAGTGATCAATCCTTAAAAATTTTTAATTTAGTGACCAAACTTTAAAAATTCGATCAATTCATGAAAAACTTAAATGTCATTAGTTTCATGTTGACTAACCTATTGAACTTTATCACGTAGACAATCCTAGCATTTAAAAATTTTCAATTCATTGATTGATATTTTAGAATTTTTCAATTTACTTTCCAACCTTTAAAAAGTTTTTAATTTAGAAACTAACCTTTTAAAATTCATTCAAATTAGGTTAAAATTAGTTTTTTCTTTGTAAAAATATTAATTAATTAATACACTAATATTTTATTAAAAAATATTATATAAGGGCTTTTAAATTTAATTAATAAATATTTAATTATATGTTAAACTATTTTTTAAAGGATATCCAAGTTTTAGACTTCATAAGTTTTTGACTTAAAGGAAATAATTCATGAATAAATCTTTTAAATCAAATATAGTAGCCACAACATATGTTTTTATAAATAAATTGAAATTAAAAAATATATTATTGATTTATAACAAAATATATATAAACATAAAAAATAATTTATTATTTCAAAAGATTAAAAATTATTCTATTGAAATATAATAATTTTAAAATAATTTTACAATTATTACATTAATAACTTGTTATTTTTATAAGAAAAACGAAATTTAACCTTATTTTAATGAATTTTAGAAGTTTAGTCACTAAATTAAAAAATTTTAAAAGTTAGACACTGAATTGAAAAATTCTAAAAATTGATCATTGAATTAAAAATTTTTAAAGGTTAGAGTTGTATATGATAAAGTCCGTTAGCATAGTCAACATGAAACCAATGATGTTTCATTTTTACTTGAATTGATTGACTTTTTAAAGGTTAGTCACTAAATATAAATTTTTTTAAAGTTGATCATTGAACTTAAAAAATTCTAAATTATTGATCATTAGTTTACCTATTATTCTTATTACATTAAACGATAGGTGCACTTGCCTAGAGATTAGAAGGCATAAATATAGATCATCAAGTTTTTGGTGCTATTATTGGGGATTTGAGTGATATTTATTAATTAAACCATATCTTTTATTTTCTTGTTTAATTTATGCTTCATTTTAAGTTTTATTTACACATTCGTTTGCCTCTTTGTACCTCAAGTAGCTTGCGTTATTTATCACTAGGAACAGTAACTCTAAACTTGTTAAAGTTAATCCAGAGATTGTAAAAAATAGTTCTTTGAGAACTCTTAGAGAGAAAAAGGCTTAGATAACAAGAAAAAGAAGAGTTAGCGTTACAGCTCTTTATAGACATGGTAGAAGAAAAGGCATCACTCTTGGGGACGTAGTCTAGTATAGTAAGATTGACGGTTCCTACTAAAAAATTTAAGATCAAGCTAAATATCATATAGACGATGCAACAATTGTCCAATTTGATAGGTTTTCAAATTAAGATTTGAATGCACATATCAACAATTTCTTAGAGGTATGTGATATCTTCAATATAAATGGTGCCATCATTGATGCTACCAAACTGAGATTACTTTCATTCTCTTTATGGGATCGAACTAACTAGTGATTAAAGTCCTTACCTGTAGGATTAGTTATAACTTAGGATAATCAAATAGAAAATTTCTTACTCAAGTAATTCCCACCAATGAATACTATAAAATTGATAAATGAAATCTCAATGTTTGTTTAGACAAAATTCAAGCTATCATATGAGATGTGGGAGATGTTTTGTAGTCTAACTCTACTTTAATTTTAATTAATCTAATCTAAGACTAACAAAAGGAAAGCATAACCCTTTAATATGTAGTATAAGAGAGTGAAATACCAAGTGTCGTCTTCTTAGAAACCTATGTACAAGTATTAAGTCACACGATGTTTAATTATTCAAATAATCCAATTGTTGATTTGATAAAATTATTAATAAAATAAAATAAACAAACTATGAATTCAATCTAACATCGAGTAACTAATTAAAACTCTTTTAATGATGTGAACTAGCTAAGGTTTTAGATTTTGATGGATTAATCACTTATAATTTTAGGTGTTAAAATGATTTAGGATATACTTCACTCAATTAAGACATTACTAGCGATCATAGAAATATTTTTCTCTTTTAAACTCAAGTTATTTATTTGATCAAAAAATAAGTTAAAATAAAAAGCATGGATATTAAGAAAACTAAATCCAAGGTCTTTAAATCTAAGAAACCTAAAAAAAGCCTTTAAAGTTTGGTCCACTTTTAGATTCAATTGTTTTACCTAATTATTTTTGCAATAATTAAAAAAACACTGATTGTGAACTTTTAATTATCTATTAATCCAACTTAGGTGATTAGGTTAAGCAAGATGAATTAAGCACTCAGTTAGGCAAAAATCATCCACACTATTCGTTCATAACTTATCTAGTTTCTTTATCTTAGCTAAAACATTTTACACACACATACTCATTAATGGAAACTAAGATATAATGATAAAGTGCATATTCATTGAATAAAGATAATTATAGAGTCAACATAAACAAAAAGAAAAAGTTATACAAATATAACTGAGACTTGGTCTATGCTTGTTGATTATAGCTCTTCTCAATAATTGGATGTTTCTATGAGTCTTAATCGCCAAGGTAATGAAAGATGAAAAACTAACAAAAGATAACGAGGAAACTATCTAAGATATGTTATGACAAGATGCTTTTATAAACTATAACATGTGTTTTTATATCCCTTTAGGTGGCTACTAGGATTCCAATCATATGAGGCATTATAAAGGTTGAAATCGTCTTTTCATATCATAAAATTTGTATTTTGATTATGGGACTACAATGATGGTTAAGTTGGACTATAATGACGCCGTTATGAACTTGCATTGTTCTGTTGTTCTGGAGCTTGACTATAACAATGGTTTACCTAGAGTACAATGGCATTGTGAATACATGTTGTTGATGGTTAAAAATTGTAATATAGTTATGAGTAAAGCTGTGAAATTTTTTTAGAAGGTTTCATGGTTTATATCACTACTGTGACACAAGTTGTGACCTTGTCTTATAATTTTTATCAATAAAAAACTCTCCAAAAGCAACCTTTTTGTTCCTTTTTACTTCATTTTTGTTCTTTAAGCTTAAAAACCAATACAAACCTGAATCTAAACAAAAAGTGCTCATAAGTGGTCTGAATATGTGCTTTTAATAGGTAAATATACTATGTAAATTATCTATTAATAACACCCCCACACTTGAATTATTACTTGTTCTTAAACTACTTGCTCAGATTCTCATAAGAAAATCTTCTAAAGACAGTTAAAGATTAATTAGACATCACAACATAACTCATGTAATTAGATATAGTTAATATATGGTCATTATATATAGTAAAGATCAATGCATTGTATATAATACTAAGTCCTAAGAAACCCATATATATATATTCATACAATTTTGTTGTAAAATAATCCATTTAGCTCACATACTATATTTCGCTCATTCATTTATAAAATATTTTCAGAATATGCTATAGAACCAATTATTCACATTGATTCATAATTAGTTTGGTGGATTATATTCTTATAGGAATTTGAATTTAAGTTAAGAAGATAAGAAGGAAGCTGACAATCTAACATCAGACCATATTTCACATCTTGAAAATCTATAGTTAGAGAAGTTGCTTGAAAATGAAAATTTTTTATTCCTTTAACGAATGAGTGTTTATATCAATTAGAGGTACAAAAGATAGAAATTCTAGGTTTGTTGATTTTACTAACTTTTTTATTGCAAGAGTTTTGCCTAAAGGATTTTCTTATCAGTAAAAGAAGAAATCCATTTATAATATAAAATATTACCTTTAGGAAGACCTCTATTTCTTCAAAATTTATGTGGATTAAGTTATTTAAAGATTTGTTCCTTACTTGGAAACCATGAACATATTGGAAAACTGCCATATTGGACCAAATGGAGGACATTTCCATACTAATAGAATGGCTTAAGGTAATGGTTAAATTTCTTAGGAAATTGCTTTCATTATTTAGAGCACCTAAAGCAATAATAAGTTATAGGGGTAGATAAATTTATAATACCCAATTTGCAAAGATATTCAAATGATATGATGTTACACATAGAGTAGTTTTCCCCTACTATCCTTAAAATACATAGAGTAGTTATCCCCTACTATCCTTAAAATAGTATTCAAGTGAAAGAATCCAATAGGAAATTAAAAAGGATTCTAAAAAAGTACAATAGAAAATTCTAACAAATATTTGGTAGACCAATTAGATCACTCTTTATGGGTCTATAGGATAGCTTTTAGAATACTTATTGACACCATATGGTTTCAACTAATATATGGGAACATATATCACCTACCTATTGAAATTGAGCTTAATTCATACTAGGTTATAAAATTCCTTAACTTTGATCTCATTCTTGCAAGGGAGAAGAGGAACCTTTAAATGAATGAGCTTGAAGAGTAGATATTGATGGCATATGAGAATTCCAATTTGTATAAGGAGTAGATTAAAAAGTGGCATGATTGATATATTAAGACTGTTAAGAAATTTAAAAAAGAAAATCAATATTCTATTTTATAAATCTCCACTACATTTGTTTCTTAGGAAATTGAAATCAATATGGTTAGGAGCTTTTACAGTAAAATAAGTATTTATGACGTAGTGGACATCACACACCCATAAAAGGTGAATTTCAAAGTTAATGGCCATTACAGTTATATTTTGAAGGAGCATTTTCTAAGAGTAATAAGGAGACCTTTAACTTCCATCTTGTATCACCATAAAATCCCAAACTGGAATTTAGTTAAAAGACTTTAAAGAAGTACTTGTTAGAAAGTATCCCAATTATATAAAAATTTTCATAATTTTTAAAATTTTAATTTGTTCTTTTATTTTTGTGTTTTAAGTATCTTTCATATAAATTTGCGTTGTTATTGGTTTAATGTCAAGCCACCAATTATTGAAAAGAGTAGATGGATGGTGTTGAAATTTTTGACCTTTATGGATGTCGGAACATAAGTAAAACGACTAAAAAGAATGACGTCATTTTACTCTTTAAGGAAAGCATCATTTTACTTCTGACATGTTTATAAATTTGTATCTAATGAAAATGGTGCCATTTTATCACACATTGAGCACCATTTTATTTCCTGAAATGAAGTATACAACATTACAACCTTAAAACCTTAGATAATAAACCATAAAAACGTTTTCCCATTTTCTCCAGCCACTACTGTCATTGCACCTTATCTAGAACCATCCACCAACTATTATCGTTGCAAATCACACAAGCACTTGTACCCCTGCCAAATCATTAGCTAGACTAGACTACACATCACTACATATTGACATCTCTTTTATTTCCCTTGAAGTTGCCAATCCCCAGTCCTGCATCATTATTGTAACATCGCCTTCTTCTGCTTTCCACTAGTTAGCTGTTGCGTAACCCCTAAACTCAAAAGTCATCAAAAGTTAAGCTCCCCTTAATTAAAAACATAATATCCCATCATTTTCTCCCTTTAAATAAAAGAATAATATCACATCATAGTCTCTCCTGCCCCCACTTTTTGGAATCATTAAGAAAATAAAAATTGAAAATATAAGAAAATATATAATCATTAAAAAGATAAAAATTGAGAATACGAGCAAACATCATAAACTTCAATTCATAAACAACAAGAGAAACACAAAATACGAACTCAAATCTCTATTAAAGAGAGGTTAATAACATAAAGAAAAATTAAATGTATCATAGACAATCTAAATTTACATCAACCATCAACATCTAAAATGCAAGATCCAAATACTCATATAAAATATAGGTTCTAAAATACATCAAAAGTGTACACGTCATCAAAACATTTCACTTATAAGAGAAAATATTAAATATCATAAAATAACTCTCAATCAAGTTGGAGGTGGAGGATAAGAGAGGATATCATGAAGAAGTGTGAAAATTTCATCAAACTGTGCATTAAAACTGTTGAGTTTATCTTAAAGAGTATTAACTCTACCATGAAGTATAGCAAGCTTATTCTGAACATTGAAAGAATATTGAGGAGACCTAAAGGATGTACTCTCATTATTAACAAATAATGTCACGATATGACTAATTCAAATAAATCAAAACAATCTCTTTATTCGAAGTGATTATAAGCTTAATAATTAATACAAACAACTATGCATTAAATTAATATAATAAAAGTTAGATAAACAATTAAAAAACAATTGCTAAAATAGATTTAGCAATCCATAATCATGTTCAAACAAATAGTATTCAGATTAAACATCAAAAGGAAAGTAAAAGAAAGATGAACTAGTGAAGATGATGAAGCCCACTTTTTAGGAAAATCTGGATAACCCTTATTGAATCTTGATTTCTTACTTCTTTATGAGTTTCCACATGTTTTTCCTTTTCCAAAACCTTTTATTTTTGTCTTGGATGTGTCTTAGGGCTAGAAGTGTGGTTTCTAGGGTTCCTCACGTCTTCTTATGTCCAAATAATCATAAAACATTTCTTGCACATGTTTTGCCACGTTATCTTGCCATATCAAATTTTTTAGCTTTGAATTCTACTTAGTATGTTTGCTATATCTTCATCTATAGACCTAAATGAAATTTGATATGTAAGCTCCCCACATGTTGGTCTAGTACCCTGTAAAATTTTATAGTAGTCCGATCTCATTAAGGGCACCTAATGCATAATTAAAGTTACTATACGAAAACTGGTGTTGGTTTGGGTCTCATTTGTTACCTGCACATCCAAACATCAAAATACATCAAATTATTCCTCAAATAAGTTCATATTTTGACATCAAATACTAAACAATACAAAGAAATGCTCAAATACCTAAAATATAATGAAAATGATGCAAAATTTCATACTAAGTTGAAAATACACAAACAACACTTAAAAACGACTTAGAAACATAGTATGAAAACACACTTATCAGTAAAACATGTCATTTTCTTTAGAGTTGGAACATAGGGCGCAGTGGGCCATTAAGAAACTGAATTTTGATTGGAAGTCAGCCGGTGAGAGAAGATTGTTATAACTTGATGAGTTAGAGGAATTGAGGATTGATACATATGAGAATTTGAAGTTATTTAAGGAAAGGGTGAAGAAATGGCATGATGCATAAATTAAGAAGAAGGAATTCCAAGTTGGGAACTTAATACTACCTTTTTAATTATAGACTTTGATTATTTTTGGGAAAGTTGAAATAAAGACAGAGTGGCCCATTTAAAGTGGTTAAAGTTTTCGATCTAGAGTCTTGGAATTAGAGAATAAGAAGAAGGAATCATTTAAAGTTATTGGTCAAGGAAGCAAGCATTACTTTGAGGGAACAATTCTTTCTAAAAAGGAAGTTGTTTCTCTCCTTTCCCTGACTTATCCATAAAAATTTTAAGAATGGTCAAGCTACCGATCATAAATTATCATATTTACTCTTTTTATTTAGTTTTTATTAATTTTTTTATTTAATTTGTTTTATTTCATATTTGAAATAATTTGTGTTACTTGTAGATTGAATTTTCTCTATGATTTAAGCATGATTAAAGCATTTTAACATCGATCTAGCATGTTCGTGGCCCTTTCGTGGATATAAGACACAAAAATTCTTGAGAGAGAATCACCACGTTCGTGGTATTTATGTCACGTTCTCGATGACTAGCTCAGACGAATTCCCAAGAGCAAAGGACCACGTTCGTGACCTCAGTGCCATGAACTTGACTATTGAAGCTGAAGATATTTAGAGAAAGACTCACCACGTTTGTGGCAATTAACTCCACGGGCGTGGCCTACCAAAGATAAAATATATAATAATAATAATAATAATAATAATAATAATAATTTTAAAAATATAAAACTGGCCACGTTCATGGTAAGATAAA
>JAOXYD010000136.1:11865079-11881749 GCA_028565735.1 Pinacopodium congolense
CACAAATTACCCAACTCACTCTCTCGATTTGTTGTAGGGTTTACGCACAATAAACAACACAAATATTTATAAAAATTCAATTAATAACCAAAGGGTCCCAAATAATTCAATCAACAGATCCTAAAAATATTTCAGCCACACATAATAATAGAAAGAAGTTCAACCAAGTTTATATTCTTGAAAATGCAAAACATAATAAAATTAAAAGAAAAAGTAAAACAAAAATGAAATAAAAATAAATATGAAAATAAATAAAATAAAATAAAAAACTTGGTAGAACTCTTGAAGTGTTGGGTATTTGTGTGTAGTTTGAAATTGTCTCCTTTATTTTCTACTCTTTTTGTTGTTGTCCCCTTGTTGCTCTTCACGCCTCTAAATTTGTCTCTCTATTTTAGTCCCGCTGCTCTTGAGTTTATTCTGCTTTCCTGTGACTCGCCTTTGCTTCGTCTATTCATCTGCACCTTCTGTTCTTTTTAATCTTTATTCTCTGCGCCTCCAATTCTTCTGTGTTGTAATCTCCCGATAACTTGCTACTGTTTTGTCTTTTCAATTTAGGGATGTGCTCCTTTTTGGGTGGTGGGCTGCTGCTTTCTACTGCTAGAGGAGGCTTGGAGTCCAAGCTACTGTAGGGCTGGAAAGAGGGGTGCACGGGCTGGATAAGCGTTGGGCTCGCACAGAAGAGGGTGGAGCATCTAGGCTGGCTTGTGGCTCGCGGGTTGCAGACGAGGGTTGCTGGCTCTTAGGCTTATGCAGGCGCTAGGCTCTGGCTCTGTCTGGTGGGCTGGATGTAGCTGGGCTGCGCAGTGGACTGGACTGTTGGAGTTAGGGCTACTGGGCAGGTGCTGGAGATGGGCTTCGCAAGCGGACTAGCAGGAGCTGTGTTGGGGCCTGGTTGGCGGGCTTCTACAGACAGATTGAGGCTGGATCTACAGGCCTTCCCACTCTTCTTTTCTTTTCTTTTTTTTTCTTTCTAAATTTAATTTTTTTAAATTTTTTTAAATTTAATTTACTTACACAATAAATAAATACACCAATAATATTTAATTCTAATCCAACATTAATAATTAAATTATAATAAAAACACAAAATACAAATAAAAACACTTAAATAAACAAAACTTACTCCAAATTAATACTAAATACAAACAAAACAATAATTAAAATTATACTAAATAAAAACATACAAAATAAATCTTAAAACATAATAATAACAATCTATTATGCAAGAAACAAATGCAAAACAATTAGAAAAATATAAACTAAAACACAATTATCACATTTCCATCCTTGCTTTTCAAGAGAGGCACTAAGGCTTGAAGCTTTGCAAGGAGTAGACGTAGCTTTCAACTTTTCCTAAGTGGGACATGCTTGCATCCATCTTTTTAAGATCGTTTTAATTAAGGAAAAATTGCAAACTTTCAAGGCTTGGACGACTTGGAGCTTGGCATCAACGTGTTCATTATTGAAATGCAGTAGTGTTTTGCTTAGATTGCTTGGGTTTTTCATTTTGCTTTTCACTATTCTTGCATTCCTTTATGTTATTCGTCCTTTTTACTAGCTTTGGTTGTCTTATTTTTAATTTCAAACTTTTTGTGTTCATATTACTAAATGCTTAAAGATTCAGCTCACCATTTTAATGTTTTTCTAGTCATTATCAATGTCTTACTTTCAAGAATGCTTGGGTTGGTTATTTATAATTCTATAGTTTAATTTCTTGTCAATGTATGGAACTATGTTTATTTGTATATTAATAGAGCTTTTATTTTTAATTTTTCAACCTATATTCTACTTGTTTAAGCTTTAATTTTTATATTTTCAGTTTTGTCTTTGTTAAATATTAATTTGTGTGAAGTGTTATTTAATATGTTTGTATTTATTCTTAATGTCTTTGGTTAATCTATACTTGATAGTTAGGATTTATGTATGTTTTTAAGATTTCAATCAATGTTTGTTCAATTTTTAGGTGCTAAAATTTTTATTTAGAATATTAATTTGAGTTTTGTTAAATTACGTTTTAGCTAATTAATTAGTAGCATAGTTAACTTAATTTTGTGTTAGTTTAAGTGTTGAATTGTGTTTTTCCTTTAGTGCTCTAAATTTTCTAGCCTTAGTTTTATTTAATTAAGTATGGATTATACTTGTTTAATCTTTGTTTTAGTTGACTTAAATATGAGTGGTTAAAGTCCTAAGAGCTTGAAGATATAGGAAGGATGAAGGGGTAATCAATTATGAGAATATGATTAAGTTTGAATTGATTTAGTGCTTATAGGCTAAGTTGGTTTAGGGCTTTAGTTAAATGACATAAATTTGGGGTTACTTCTAAGCTTGATCACCCTTTAGGTAGTTTCCTAATGTGAATGCTAAGATTAAGCATGTGATACTTAATTATCCTTTCTGACTTCCAAAAAGTAGCAATATGTTAGTTGGTTTTGTTAGGATACTTAACCAACTACTCTAGTTTCTTATACCTTTAGGTTACACTTCCGGAGCTTATGTGTCAATGGTCTAAGTTAGTCATTCCTTATTACCTAATGTGTCTTCATTATTAAATCGAGAGAGCTTGTTCTAAGTTATACTAAAGATAATTGCATTTCTAGAGTTTGTTAGATTTACCTAAGTTAAAGGAACTGAAGGTTTGAGACTTGTAGGCTAGCACCTTAGCAAGAGCACCTTTTATCTAAATTCAAAGAATCAATAGTTACCTCATAATCCTAATGATACCTTCAGCTCATTTCTTTATCATTGTTAATAGTCTTTTTTGTTCTTTACTTTGTGTTTGTCTTTTGATTGCCTTATTTGCATTTTAGACTAGTTTAGTTTTCATTGCTTTAGAGGTTTTTATTTTCTTTTTCTTTGCAACATTTGGAATAGCAGTATCCCCTAACTCCCTGAGGATTTAATCCTGACTCCACGTAACTATAATTTAGGATTAGCTAGGTTTTATTATTTGGTAGTTTGCGACGGACTCACCAATCATTTGCAACACCCCTTCTTTAACTACAATCCATTTTTACCCTTAGATTGCTTCATAAAATCCAACTAGTTCGATCACAATACCTTGCATAGATCTTTGTAAGTAATCTAGTTCCTCCAATTGGTAAATCATCAACATCATCTTTATTATATTGCGATCCACTAGTATGTTGATTTGCTCTTCCTACACTCCAGTCCCATTACTCATTCTCTATAAAAATGAGATCCCCATTGATGATGATATTCTTATATTAAGGCTTAAAAAATCTATAGGCTTTTAAAGTGTTGCTATGGCCTATAAAGACTCAAAGCTCAAATTTCTTGTCTAATTTTTTCCTCTTAAATTTTAGAATGTAAGAGAAATAAATACTGTTAGAAAATCTTAAATTAGAAAAAGAAGGTTTATAACCACCATGCCTCATAAGGAGTCATATTGTTAAAAACTCTGGTAGCCAACTATTTAACAAAAAAATAGCAATATTTGCAACCATTATCTAAAATATAAGTAGATCCTTCTCATGTAGTAAGCAACATATCATCTTTATGATAACTCTATTTTTCCTTTCACTAATATCATTCTATTCATGATTATAAGATCCAGTGCATTGATACTCCATTCCTACCTTTTCATATTATCTATTGAATTGATTTGACATATGTTCCTTCACATTTTCATAACTTATGATCATCACTTTGCAGTCAGTCTAGTTTTCCACTTAGGATTTGAACCTGTAAAACATGTTTGCCAGTTTAGATTTAAACCTGAGGAAGTGAGTCTAACATATTCTTATTAAATCATCAATAAAGGTAATGTAATACTTACTACTTTTGAAAGTGGTGTTTTGAAAGGTCCTCCGAGGTCAATATGTACTATTTGAAGCTTCATGTGTCCCTACAAGCCTTTTGTAAACAAGACAGCCTATGTTACTTGTCGTACTAATTAACTTTGTAACTTAATATGTTCTCTTCAATTTGGTCCAAATCTTGTTCCATTCTATGCTTTTGCATTAATAAGATTGAAACATGTTGAAAATGTCCTAATCTCTTACGTCAGAGATTAATGACTTCTATAGAAGCTTGGCTTGCAAATTTCCATTAAGTCAAGTAAAAAATACTTTCCTTCATATTGACAAAAAATGCTTCCAACCCATTTGCATCATTGATTACATAAGTTTTATTTTCCAAAAAAAACACTTTATATCCTTTTTTAATTAATTAACAATCATTTAAGAGACTTCTATCAATCTCTGGAACATATAATGCATCAAAATTAACTTAATACTAATAATTTTTTCAATTGCAATAGAACCTTTAACCTTTAACAGATATAGACTCTTTATTCCTAACTCTTACTTTTAAGATGTAAGTTTTGTCAAATCAAGGTTCTTGAAGAATTCAGTATTACTATTCATGTTATTCATGCACCCACTATCACTAACCAAGTCTCTCCTTGACTAATTGTTTAGAAAAAAGCGACATCAAATGTTCCTCCTCTTGTTGATTTACAACTTGTGGCTCCTTAACCTACTGAATACCTTTCATATTACATATTCTTTCTTCATGCCCCCTTTGACGGCATTTATTACATTTAGCATTAGATCTACTCTAACACTTTCTAAGAAGATGGTTGGTTTTGCCATAATGAAGGCGAGGAAGATACCTACCTCCTCTATTATTATTGCAACGTGCACTATTACTGTTTGCTCCATAAGTTCTATTATTTCTCTTATTAATGTGTGAATTAATCTTGTTTTTCTTCCACTTTTTCTTTTTACCATTGGATAAATCTTAATTTGTTTGAACTTATAACTTGACTTCCATTTCTCCTTCAAGTGCGATTCCTCTCTAATCTGCGTTATTTGCTTATAAGCTTCTAATGTATGAAGAAGCTTAGCCAATATGATCTTTGTGAGGTACTTAATTTCCTCCATTGTAGAGATCTTAGTTTCAAATCTTTTCGATAAAGCCACCAACTATTTTTCGACTACCTTACTATTTGGCATATCTTCATAAATAATCTGAGTTTGATGATAATTTCCACCAATCAATCTACATACTCATCTACAGTATCAAAGTTCTTCATCCTCTACAACTCAAAGTATCTCTTTAGATTCAGGACCCTTATGCTCTTTGTTCTTACGTTATCTTGAAACTCATTTTTAAGATACTTTTAGATTTGGAAAGCTATTTCTAAGTTCATAATTATGGTAAAAAGTGCTTCTAATGCTGCTGAATATAAGCATGTCTTGATCTTAAAAAGTTTAGACTTTTTCTTCTTATGATTCCTAATTTCTTGCATTGTGAGGAGCAACTAATTCTTCTCCCATTTTTTTTTCCAAAAAAGCATACTTGCGAAAATGTTGTCATGTTGACAGCCTACAACTATTAAATTTTACCAATGAATATAGGAGGTGGAATAGGAGAAATTTTATTTGATCTCATCATAACTTTGCATTTAGCAAGAAAAAGCATTTTGTTTGAATCACTCAACTTAGTAATTATCATATTATAAGTCATTTGAGAAGTAAGCTTTGACATTAATTGTTGAATTTGAAACAATAACAAATATAATAGACATGCAAAAGACTAAAATATGTCTTTAGATTTTATTGATCCAAGTCACTTAAATACATAAACGCTACTACTAAAAATCAAAATTAGTGGGAATTTAGTCCAAAATTTGTAACTAACTCAAAACTAATTCAAAAAAATGCTACCACTAATCTTAAAGAGTAACAGTATGTCTTGACTCTTTTTCGCAGGTTTAATATGATTAAATAGTTATACACTCAGCCTGATCCATCACTTCTTTCTTGACATGTTAACTGAAATTATTTAGCTCTACCGCAACACTATTCTACAGCAGTTTGTAAGGCAAAATTCGAAAAGCTTTATTCAAGGCTGTATCAACTGCCGTTCAACTTTTAGCAGGACGCAGGTGCTTTTACGCGTTGGATTGAAGTATTAGGACCTTAAATGGGCTGAGCATAGACTGGAAACCATAATAGTGGAACCCATATCCATGAATGTTAGCCCTATATCTGCTCCACCCAGGCCATAACTTTTATATGTTTCGAGCGAATCGACAGCCTGACATTTTGGTGCAGAAGTGGCACTCATGAACTCGTTAGTCCATAACGGTGGCCTCACACACTTATCGAAAGCACAAATTTTAGTTTAAATTTTGTGTAAACTCGATGAGTTAGTTTTCCATGGCACGGCTTGGGGTGGTTAGCAACAACTATGGAATAGTAGATGCCTTTCTTCTATCATTATTTATCACAGCAAATACCATTTCGACTGTTAATTGTCTTCAAGCATAGCACGGATATCAGAAGAGGAGAAACTGCAAAAAGTTGAGGTAAAGTTCAAAACCATAAAATAAGAAATTGATGTCCTTCTCAGGGTCAGAGGGATAGGAAGCATGTGAGAGCTAAAAAGGTGAAAATGAAGGGAAAGACTTCAGGGTCCAAGGTTTTGTTGGCTGTCAAAGTTGGACCATTTGCAGGAAAAATGTAATGCTACATGCATTGCTGCCCAAATTTTGCAGCTATATATCTAGTTGCTCCTTAAATTACATGGATTGTTGCCATTTGACAGGGATGTTGCATATCCCTTTTCTCGTTTGCCTTTTCCGTGACTGCAAGTGGTTGCTTAACCTTTAGAAGTTGTCTTCATGTCCGTGCTTATACTCTCTTTCCCTCATCAATTGCCACTACATCTTCATAATTTCCAGGAACCTCCAGCATTCCGATGAAGAACTCAAATCTAAAATACCAAAAAATAAAACATATTTATTTGTTGATATTATGTCTAATAAATTGATAAATTTTAGTTCAACATGGCATTTCTAAAGTTTTTGTCATTACAAATTTCATGGTACGATGTGAAATGTCTAAAGGTGGTTGATCCCATGGTAAATTTGACATCTTATACATGGACCCCAGATCACTTTGCCTTAAATTATGGACTACCAAGTGGGTTGAACATGGAAAGCCGCTGAGAAAAGGATATTGAATTGATGAGGACAAGGATTTACTTGACTAAATACATATGCAAGTGTGCACAATTAAATGTAGAGTAGAGCTCAACAATTAGCAGGATACTCGTATTAAATAGTTATTGTGGGTCTTGCAATTTTTCAATGTCAACCTTAACCAAACATCCCAATTTGTTATTAGGTAAGGGCTAGCAAGTGTACGGCTACCTTCGTTCGAAAGCCTGGTTTTCAAAATCTGTAATGACAGTGATGTTCAAGGAAAAAGTTATAACAATTAGACCACTATTTTTCTATCCTATCCTATTTCAACTAATTGGTTTTAGCCACTATGTGTCAATAATGTTGAACGAAAACCAAGGCCATATAAGCAATTGGTATTCTAAGACTTTCATCACAAACAAATCCATCTAAGTTTAAGCACGTGTTTCTAGAGTTTGTAAAACCCTGGAAAAATCAAAAGATTTAAAGTTCAAATCGTCAGTTGAGGCGGAAGTATAACAGAAGTTAGCCAAAATTTAAGAATTTACATTAAACCCTTCTAAAAAGGTAAAAAGAATCAAATAAATCATTCAAATTTAGCACGAATTTCAATTTCTAATACTAATTAAATTGAATAATCTACTTATAATAGAAACTAGTATACACATAAAATGTGCATAAATTATTTCGAATGGTGTGATGTACATAAATGCACAGGTAGTAGGAGATCATCCAAATAATTTAAAAATGATAAAAGTTTTAGTTAGACTTACATCTTATTAATTTATGAAAGGTAGCCTCCAAGTTACAATTGCAAAATTAAGTGAAATTATATTATTTTCAGATTATTGGAGTAAGATCATTAGTCTTTTAAATGTGTCATTTTTTAAAAAATTTTAGTTGTTTTCGCGTTTCCGTGTAATCTCTACTAAAAAAGTTTACATTGTGCAACTTAAACAACCTTATGGACTTAGTAAGTAAAATGTCCAAAAATATAAACATCAACGATTTATTTAAACATTTTTCCAAAGATAATACATATGTATAATAAGGACTGTAATTTCACAATTATATCAGCCATTTCCTTACAATGATATTAAATATCATTAATAATAAATCAGCTTGTGTTTAAACACTAACATCCTATATTTAAACACAAACTGATACCTCATTGTTTGAATCTGGTAATTTAAAACTGAAAAGTCTAAGATCAACAAGACTTTCCCAATTGATATGTCTTGTTTTCGGAGCGAGATCTCTAAAATTAAGTAAAAAGTCTACCTTATCTTTTAACATTTTATGATAATTTTAATTTGTACCTTAAGGTATCACTTTACTCTTTTACATTTATAAAATAATGTAATTTACTTATTAATATTTACAAAATAGTATAAATTACTCTTTTGAGATTTTATTAATTAATTATTATTTTTGTTAATATTTTATTAATTATTCGTTAATTGACTATTAAGAGGTAATTAATAGAATTTTAATAAAATTATTGTTAAAAGAGTAATTTATACCATTTTACAGATATTAAAATGTAAATTACATATTTTTCAAACGTTAGAAGTAGAAAAACAATACCTTTGAAAATGTTAAAGAATAAGTTAAATTTGTTCTGAAACAGAGATAAATTATACATGTTACCCTAAAATCATTATAAAAGTGAGAAGTTTACTTCTCCATAAACGAAAGTGCTGCCAAAATACCATTGCCGTTGGTTTTGACATACCTGATTCACCTTTTCATCTCTTGTTTCTTTTCTTCCTTTTGCTTTCTTTTATTGGTGGTGCTTCACTAATGGTACTATATCAGGTTAATTTTTTAAAATTATAAATTAATTTATAAATTTTATAAAATCTATAAAATAGTTTTTTATATATTATAATTTATGTTTTTAATTTTACTTCAATCCTATGTCAAAAAATTAAAAATAATATAAATTGGACATAATAATAAATATATATTTATTCATATTTATTGTAAACATCAAGTAATAAATTGATAAATCCTAATTATAATTTATAAACCTTAATCTAATAACAATCGATACAATTATCTCTAAATAATTCTTAAATTTGCATAATTTCATATTCAATTCCATGAAAATTAATTTCATTTTAAATTAATTATATATAATTTAACCATAAATTGATAAATCTCAATTATCATTTATAAACCCTAATCCAATAATAATTGATACAATCATCTCTTAATAATGCTTCAATTAGCATAATTTTACTTTTAATTTCATATAAATTAAATTAATTTTAAATAATTAGACATAATTTAGCCATAAATTGATAAATGTTAACTATGATTTATAAAATCTAAACTAATAACAATTGATGCAATTTTCAAAGTCTTGGAATTATATCAATTGTTATAAATTATCACAATTAAAATTTAGAGTATATTCAATTAAACTTTAGACTATTTTAAGTTAAAGTTAAATTAATTAATTAATAATAAAAGGTTTACATAGTTTTTAAAAAATTAAAAGAAATAATTATTAATAATAAAAAAGTGACAGATAATATAATGTTTATTAAAGTAATACACAGTTTCAACTTTCAACTTTGTAGAATTGATTTCAATAATTAACTAGATTGAAATACTAATTTCAAATCCTAATATCAAATTAAATCCATGTTTTAAAAATTTTTCAAGGCTTACTTCATAATTAAAAATGCCAAAACAAAAATGAGAGGAAGTGGAGGCTAGAAGCATAAAGAAAGAAGCCCTGGCGCCTGGCGATGGAGAACTGTTGGCATCGCAGAGAGAAGGGCTAAAAGGCAGGCGCTAGCACTGGCATAAAGTCACTGGTCGTTGGAGAAGCTAGTCCTATAGAAGACGACAACGATGAGCAGCAACTAGCAAGGGGTGAGTAAATTTTGGTTGAAATTTTTCTTTAATTTTCAGTTTGGTCTCTGGCACGATACCGAATATATGATATCGGTCTATACTATTCGAAATAACAAGTTTTGATTGGTACTATTTTTCGAAACAATAAGGATTAGTACCATTCTATTTTCGTGTCAGTATGGTACATTTTAACTAATGCCGACCAAAATAGAAAGATATTTAAAACTTTGAACAAGGGGGCTTCTTCAAAATTTAAGATAGAAAAAATTAAAGAACAATGTATATTCAACTAATTCTTTTAAAAAGATTTAGGTTTGAAATTTGAAGAGGGTTTGGCTCTCATGATTCGTCACCCATCACCTCTATTCGGCCACTTGTTGCAACCTTTATGTCCTGTCAAGTTGTTACATTTTAAATGTTGTTTGATATGCAAATGGATGGTGTTGACCATAAAAACCATTTTGGATCCACTTGAATGAAATTATAGAACATGCCAACCAAAAACAAAAAATGCCGACTCTGCTCGTTTATTATGATGACATGATGACATCACCCCCAACAAATTTTAGAGTTTTACGCTTTTACTTCTAGATGGATTATATAAAGTCATGCAAAAACCTGTGATAAGTAGTGTTTCTCATTAAGCCTGTGCGACTCTACAAGTTCTGAAACTGAGACCTACCTACAATCATATGGGCACTACGAGTTTAAAATTTTCTCGTTGATTGAAGTTTTTATTTTTTAGAGAAATAAACCAATGCAATGAGATGATTTATATATATAGAGCTGCATCCAGAACCAGAAAAAGAAAAAAGAAAAACACAAAGAGAACTATTGTTGAGCTTTCTTTTCTTGTACGTGAAATTCGTATTTGAGGCAAATACTTCATTTTATTTTTCCTAAATTTTTAACCGAAAAGAAAGCACTGTTGTTTCCTTATCGTTAATGTTGAATCATAAGCGACAGATGCATTAAACGGTCGGGATGCCTTAAGAGCAAATCCAAAGTGACCCTGGAGTGCCTTACCTGTCGATGCCTAGCGTCTGCCAAATTATCGCTTTACATCAGCATGACGTCGCAGGAACTCTCTTCAAGTCCAAACCTAACCTTGTTAGGTTTTTCTGTTTGTGTGTTTTCATGGAGCCAAAAATTTACTACGGTTTCCAGTATTAATGGCCCTTAAACCTCAAGATCATCAATCTGCAAGTCTTATTTATACTTGGCTCAATATATTGAAAGTATGAATATTTACAAATTCGTTTCTTATTACTCCATAATCTAAAATAAAGTATTGAAAAAGTTTATATACGACCTAATCTTTTTTGTTCTTTCTATAATTTATTCTACCCACTTGAACACATAATTATGAAGCTCCCTCGACGTGAAACAGTAAAGCGCGTTTTTTGTTTTTAAACTAATGGATAATCCTTTTCTTCCGTGATTAAGCTCCAGCTATTATCCTCTGACAAAGAATCTTAACGGTCAAAATCTATAAATGGTTTCATGATAAGTGACGGTCGACCAAGATTATGAGCTGTTAATGAGTACAAACGCTAGGCTTATATGAGAAATCAGTACAAATGCCGGGGATTTCTAACTGCCGTCTACCTTTTCCTCTTTAGCATTTGATGAGTGAAAAAATATTAGTGTTGTCTTCGTTGCCTTGTAGATGCCGTCATTTTGATTGAGCTAGGCGTTTAGCATCTGTCACTCTTCTGTTCAACTAATATACATGCAACGATAATCGATGATAGAAGGCCACGCACTGGATTTGGTTACTAAGTGACTGATGCTTTCCAACTAATTAATTGTTGATGGATTTGGCATTCAGCATTGTCCCGGCTACTGTTAATAGAAGACTATCTAATCTGTTAATTTACTATTCATCGTCTACTGTTAAATACTAGCTTGATGCAAAATTCTCAGTTATAAATAGAAAACAACTAATTTAAAGGTGTGCCATGAAATGAAATGAATGGGAAAATAGAAAATTTTTGTTTTTCTTCCGAGTTTATGCAATAAACGATGTTTACCGAGTTCCAAACTTGCAGGGAAAGGGGATCCAGTTACTTTTATCTGGTCAAAGAAGCCGTCTGATAAATGATACTGTTCTAAAGGACCCACCCAGATGCATGGTTTTCTTCTTCTTATCCGAACCATTCGTCACATGCAGTCATTAAATTTAAAGCATTTGACCCTATTACTCTTTGTTGTTCGTCTGTAATAATTATTATACGAAAATCACTTGTACTAGTTGTGGAAGAGCCATGGTTAATCAGCTTGCGGTATTGACCTATGAGTAAAGATTTAGCATGACTGAGATTGTCATTTGGGACTCTTTATGCTCATCTCAACCAAATTTTATCAGCCTTTCATTTGATGATTTCATGACCCTTTCGTATGGAAATGCTTGAGACTTAAAAGAAGCTTATCAAATCTTGAAAGATTCTTTCAGTTTCAAGCAGTATATAGTCTACCTAGATTTCCAATTAAGAAACACTTTTTAAGCTCGAAGATTATGGTGATCACTAACTCATTGACCCAAAAGCAATTAGAGAATCAAACAATAATGTAAACACCCACTAAGCCGCACAACCAAGTGGAATGAGCTCAGCGTACAGGTAGATATATGGGAAAAAAAATTAAATTTTTTGAAGAGTAAAATTATGGAATTTCTTATGAACACTCTACTATATATCCATCGCTAAAACGGATTGGTTATAATCAGACAGTACACACTTGTCAAAACTGCTAAACACCCATTCATTAATCAATTTAATTTAATCTTAAAAAAACACACCCTTGTCCTGCAACATTTAAACGAGGCAGGGAGGGATGCCAGCTCATTCTCTTCAATTGCCTCTCACAACAATTGCACCATTGTAAAAGAAAAAATTTAGCATAAATTAATATTGTCGGAAGTTTAACTAAAGTAGGTAGGATTTATCTGCTTTTTTATTTTCGGGTATTCTAAGATGGACGGTGTAGAAAAATGCCAAAAGGTAATATGTTTACGTATATAAAGTTGATAAAAAAAACAACAGAAAAAAGTTGTAAATAATCTGTTTTATCTTACACTTTTAACTTTTCTCTACCCTTTTTTTTTTTAATTTACCGTTTACAATTGCCTAATTTTCCTCGGAACTAAGAAGTTTCTACTTATGGGACTTGAGAGTATGATCTGTTGTCATTATCCAATTGATAGCCTACTATTTTCACCTTATTGGCTTAAAGCTTTAAACCCTCCTCTCTATATAAACCCAGGTTGCCATCCACATTTATATAGAACACAATCCTAGTTCGGGCTTATCTGGTTCTACTTCCTCTGTTTCTATAAATTGATATAACTGTGTCTCAAGCGATCCCCTGAATTTTGACCTTCCTGGAAAACCTTTCTTCATGGTACTGTTACTATCTCTCTGTCAGACTCATCTTTATCTGTTATTTCTTGTTCTGTTTCGTTCATGTATTTCTAATTCATGTGCTTTTTCTGGTATCACATCTACAGGCACGAGTAACTGAAGACGTCAGATACGATGAGGTTAGTTTTTTACCGCCGGAAATCTAGCAATCCAAACACTCGTATTGGAGAAAGTTGGATTCTTTCTTCATATGAGTTTATACTGAAACAAATTGATTTCACAGGGGTTTATAGTGAACAAAAGAGGATTGAAGCTTTTCACGTGCGCATGGATTCCTCTACACGAAGAGCCAAAAGGTTTAATCTTTATCTGCCACGGTTACGCCATGGAATGCAGCATCACCATGAACAGTAATCTTCAACTACCTTGAAAAGCTTATTAAATATTATTTCACTGAAAAATTCCAATGCAATAAAAATCTAGATAATCACAACATAATGGGGATGTTTATATGGATTCATCAGGTACAGCCATGACACTTGCGAAGGCAGGCTACGCAGTTCATGGCATCGATTATGAAGGGCATGGAAAATCAGCCGGTATTCAAGGCTACATTCGGAGCCTTGATCATGTAATTGATGACTGCTCTAAACATTTCACTGACATATGCGGTAATAATTCTTCACCTTCTCGACCACTACCCTTTTGTTTGTCTTACTTTATTCAACATGTTGATTCGTTCTCAGATTGAATCAAGCTTTTCTCCTTTTTTTTTTTTTCTTTTTGGTGTCGATTATGTGATTGTGATAATTTTCTTCGTTCTTTTCTTATGTTCTTTTTTTTTTTTTCGTTTTTCAGAGAGGAAAGAAAATAATGGGAAGATGAGATATTTGTTAGGAGAGTCCTTAGGAGGAGCAGTTGCTCTTCTTGTTCACAGAAAGCAGCCAAAGTTTTGGGATGGTGCTATTCTGGTTGCCCCCATGTGTAAGGTTTGTTCATGTTCTTTCTTCTTTATGCTTTTCCCCTGCAGAATGTGAAACTTATGCTTCTCCTCATTTGAAATTTTCTGGGGCTGCAATTGCGATTTGGCTTCCTATAAAATTGGATTCCCTGTCTGCTCTGTTCTTTCTTTTCTGTAGTATTTATGACAGTGTAGATCTCAACTCTTAAAGCCCTAATGAAATGGCTTAAGATATCCATCTATCCTTAACAAGTGAAGGGGCCGGGAAGATAAATTTTATTTAACCACTAGTTAGAAGTGAATTTACCCAGAACCAAGGAGGTGCGAATGAATTGTGATTTTATGCAAGTTTGATGGGATGTTTTTGGAAATCTTTATGGGCAGTGATTGAATCGTGTACAATTCTACATCTGGTTATTCGAAAAAAATGATAGCTTCTTAAAAAATATGTTTAGGACACGACTACTTTGCAGTTATGCTGCAATTTTCGCTTCAAAAGTTGAAAACTGATGGCTGACTGATAGGTGTCTAGTCACCGATCATGGCAGTGGGAATCCCTCATCTCTAGATACCTGAACTTTTTTTTACTAATTTTATAATCCATGTTCTTGCCTTTCCCGTGCAGATAGCGGATGACATAAGACCACCCCAGATTGTAATCAATGTACTCTCCAAGCTCTGCGATGTCTTCCCAACATGGAAAATAATTCCAACCAAGGATATCATTGACATTGCTTTTAAAGTACCTGAAGTTAGAGAAAAGGTAACAAATCTTCTTCCACTCTTGGGAGCCAGAAAATCACTGGTTCTTCTTTCTTTATTAACTAAAGATAATTTTTGTAATAATTATGAAATCACAGGTTAGACTAAACAAATACTGCTATAAAGGGCGTCCTCGACTGAAAACAGGATATGAACTTCTAGGAGTAAGCATTGATCTTGAGCAGAGGCTTAACGAGGTTTGTTACTTTCTATCTTATACACACTATTTATTTATGTTTGATTCTCGTTGGTTTACTGACACGTTTGTCGATAACCCTTTTTCAGGTGTCATTGCCATTTTTAGTCCTCCACGGTGAGGATGACAAAGTGACAGATAAATCAGTGAGCAAGCAACTGTATACAGTGGCATCAAGCTCGGACAAGACAATCAAGTTGTATTCTAAAATGTGGCACGGTCTATTGTATGGAGAACCGCAGGAAAATACTGAAATCGTCTTTGCTGATATTATAAGCTGGCTAGGAGAAAGAATTGGTGTTGGAAATACGATGTTGGAAAGGGAACAAAAGCAAGCCAATGACGGCCTGTCAAAGTCATGTTAAAATCTTTTCTTTAGTCAGATGCGAAAAGGGACATAGAAAACATGTGCGGAAGCTTACCCCACTTATTTTAGCCCTGTGAAAAAGCTTGGTTCATTGACCAGAATTCACCTTTAGGAGCACACTTTATGCTGGAAATGATAAAAAAATAAAAATTATGTCCACTATGCAATTTTATTTTTCTACATTTCAACTTACCAACCGACAACTTTACTGAAGCACATTTTTCTCATGGACATATGGAATCGAATCATCAAGTGCACTTCCATACAGGAACTATAGGACGAGATTGATATCGGACCCAGACCGAGGCTCCTAGTCAGTCTGATCATATAAATTCAAAGATATGGGGTAGGGAAAATAATAATCTACAGCCAACCTTTAGATTTTTCTACTTTCCACCTACCACAACTCCTTAAAAGATTGGGAAAGAAAATTGGACAATTATTGACCCATTTTAACCGATTTGGGCCGTGATTTTAGTAGCTATGTAGGGGGGTGACTTTGGACAGAACTGATTTCTGGTCATGTGACTTTAAAACAATGGCTTCATCTTTCCCCAAACTCTTAAGTCGTGTAATAGTTTGAATCGATGCCTCTTTATTTTGGTTACTTCCTCAGACTTTACTAAAATTATTTTGAAACAATACTTCTTGGTTTGAATAAAAGAGTGTGAGGTTGAGTTTTCTTTTGTTTGGCTAAGTAAGGAGCCGTTTGATTGAGCTTTTGATTGTGATTTTTTGTTGTGGATGTTATATTTTTGTATTAGATTTTGTGTATTTTTATAGATGTTTGTGTTGTTTGTCTTGATTTTTGTGTTGTATTAGAGTATTTTTTTTCGATTTTTATAATATTCTTTATTGATTTTTGTATTTAGAAAATCCGAAAACCAAATTCAAAAACGAAAACGGAATCAAACAGACTCTAAGTCAACAAAAACGCAATGTAGTAATCTTCAGTCAAGTTAATGGAGTTGTGTTTCCAATCTTGACCTTTAGACCTAATATTGTTAACATACTTGGATTGTATACAGCCTTGTTGCCTTCTGCTATCCCCAGTGGCAAACAAGTAGTTTGTAAGTCTTATGGCACCTAAGAGGGGGTGAATTGGGTATTAAAAATTTTTTACAAGCTCAAAACTATCAACTTAATTCAATTGAAAAACTAAATGCAATCACTAAACCAATATTCAACCTAATATGAAATGTT
>JAOXYD010000136.1:11888851-11912640 GCA_028565735.1 Pinacopodium congolense
TTAATATTTAAAAATTCCTTTTCACATTTCAATTCACTTTCACCAGAGAATTCCCAAATTATCACTAATAAAAAATAGTAGAATATTCTAAGGTGACGAAGTCTATATTGATTCACACAACTATCTCCCTATAGTTCATGTTACATATAAGTATTATTAACTAACCTACTCTATAAAGTAGACTATAAGTAACATCAAAACATGGTAATTCTTATATGAGATAACTTTGATAATTTCAAGTCTAAAGATTACATATACAATTATCATAATGAGGAATTCCACAGACATATAAGTAATATTCCATTTAAGATTCTTAAAATTGAGTCAGTTCAGTGAACTTATTCTCTAATAAGTATCTATATATTTGTTTAAGTGTCTTCACACTTTAATTTATAATATCGATTACTCTCTTTATAAGAAAGAAATATAACAAATACTAATCTAACAGTTTCATCAATATCTCATCTTAATGAAACTAAGACTAGAAACATTTTAAGAATAATATAAAAATAAAATTAGAATATCATAATTATAAACTAATTATAATTTTCATTTATATTGTAATTATTCCAAGAATTTTATCTTTATGATTAATTATTAAATATAATTAACAAAATGCATAAAGATAAAGATTTTTTTATTAAATAGAAAATTATAGTGTCATACATATGTTTACAACCATTAGATTGATTGTAAGGGTATAAAATAACAATCTTTCACTTATACTAAAGTCAATTACCTATGTATTCAATTCCATAACTATCCATATGTCTATCATATTTTTTCTAAGACAATGGTTTAGTGAGAGGATCTATCAGATTTTCTTCAGTGGGTACTTGTTCCCACATGAAGTTCTTCTGGTCCACTATCTCATAGATCAAATGAAACTTCTTGAGTATATACTTAAATCACTAATGAGACCTTAATTCCTTTACCTGAGCAATAGCACCATTGTTGTAACAGTACATTACTATTAAATCAATAATAGTAAGAACTACTCTAAGTTTGTTGATGAGCTTCTTAATTCAAACTGTTTCCTTTGCTACCTTAGAAACTGTAATATACTCACCCTCAGTCATAGAATCTACAATGATTGGTTGTTTGAAACTCTTCCAACTAATTGCACCTATATGAAGAGTAAATATGTATTCTAATTGTGATATACTATCATCATAATCAGACTAAAAATTGGTATTTGAATAATCAGGAACTTTCAGTTCAGTTCTTCCATAGACCAAAAAAAACATCTTTAGTCCTTCTTAAGTATTTTAAGATGTTTTTAACAATTGTATAATGACTTTCATCAATATTGGCTTGATATCTATTTATTATGCTCAAAGTTTTAAAAACATATGATCTTGTACATAACATCGCAAACATGATAAATCCAATAATCGAAGTATATATTATCTATCTTATTTCTCACTTTTTATATCTGATGACATATACCCTTAGAGAGACAAATTTCATGTGACACCGTAAGAATCCCCTCTTAAAATTCTTTATGCTAAATGTCTACGCTAACTGGGATAAGTTAAACAGCCTCTTTGATCTTTATTCTTATAATATAGGCTACTTCTCCTATGTTATTTATGGAAAAGTTTTTAGATAACTAAATCTTTACATATTAGAGCATTAGTATATCATTTCCTAACAGAAATATGTCATCCATATATAGCACTAAGAAAAAAACTGCATTCTCACTAATCTTCTTATACACATATGGTTCGTCCATATTTTTTGATAAAATAAAACTCTTTAATTGTCTCATTAAAACTGATGTTCTAACTTTATGACACTTGTTTAAGTCCATAAATATACTTTTACAACTTATATACTTAATTAGGAAAGTTCTTGAATTCAAAACCCTCATGTTATATTATATACACATCTTCTAAGAAGTTCCTATTGAGAAATGTTGTTTTGATATCTATTTGTCAAATCCCATAATCATTGTACGCAACAATAGCCAATAAAATCTTAATGGATTTAATCATTGCTACTGGTAAAAAGGTTTTTATCAAAATTAACTCATTACTTTTATCTGTAATCTTTTACCACTAGTCTTATTTTGTACGTGTGTACATTGCTATCTATGTCAGCTTTTCTCTTAAAAACCTATTTACACCCAATAGGTATAATACCTTCAGGTGCATCTACTAAAGTCCATAGTTAGTTAGTGTAAATAGATTTTATTTTGAATCTCATGGCTTTATGTCGTTTTAAAGAATCAATGTCTGATATTTTTTCCTTAAAATTCATAGGCTCATCATCTATAAGTAATATGTCATCAGTTCCGTTTTTTATACATAGATATAATTTAGCAGGAGGATGATATATCCTATTAGTGCATCCCAGTCTATGTGTCTCTTGAACTACTTGTATATCAGGTGTATTAATATGAGATTCACGTTCCATTTGGATATTAGTTTGTCGTTCTTGAACTTCTTCAAATTCTACCTCTCTCCCATTACTTTTCTTAAGAACAAATTCTTTTTCAAGAATGTGACATGTCTTGAGATAAATGTGTTTTACTTAAGAGGTTGATAAAATTGATACCCAAAACTTTTTTTTAGATACCCTACAACCTTACACTCATCTGATTGGCTTGAAGCTTACCAAATATCGTGCGCTTCACTTAAATACCACATAGCCAAATCCTTAAGTGTGACAATTTTAGTTTATTACCAGTCTATATCCCATATGGTGTTTTATTAACCAATTTAGATGGAACCTTATTTAGAAAGTAAGTAGCAATCTCAAAGGCATATCTTCAAAAGACAATTAGAAGATCTGTATGAGCTTCCACTACCATATCAAATAGAGTGCAATTTCTCTTTTCAGATACTTCGTTGTATTGCAGAGTTTCAGATGGAATTCATTATGAAATAATCCTATTTTCTTTTAAGTAATCCATAAACTCATGATCTAAATATTCACCTCAATCAAATCTAAGTGTCTTTATACTCTTACCAATTTATTTCTCTACCTCAACTCTAAATTTTTTACTTTTTAAATGATTCAAACTTCTATTTCATTAAATACACATAACTATCTTAAATGATCATCTGTAAACGAAATGAAGTAGATATATCTGCCTCTTACTTGAGTAGTCATAGGGCCACATATGTCTCAATACATAAACTTTAATAACTCACTAGCACATTGCCTCTTTCTAGTAATCGATAGTTTGGTCATTTTGTCCAATAAATAAGACTCACAAGTTTCATATAATTCAAAATCGAAAGGATCTAAGTTTCATTCTTTATGTAACTTAGTGATTCTCTTTTTATTGATATGATTTAACCTACAATGACATAAAATAAGATACCTTTTGGTTACTTAATTTTCTTTTTTTTGATATATATGTTGAAGATTGGCCTTTCAAGATCTAACTCATACAAACTATTTGTAGGTGTTCCATATCCATAATAAGCATTAACTTTATAAAGGAACAACTTTCATTCTTAATTATAAAGATAATCCATTTATGTCTAATTACAGAATAAAAATAATATTTCTTGTAATAACTGAAACAAAATAAGAATTATTAAGTTTAAGAATAAGGACATAAGGCAAAGCTAAATTACAAGTTTTACAGCTAATGTAACAATTCTTATTTTATTGTCGACTCGCAAGTCTATTTTACCTTTACTCAATGATCTACTTTTTGTGACATTATTATAAATGTGAGATCCACATCCGATATTTAACACCCAATACTAAGAAATATAAGTAGAAAGATTGACTTTAATCATAAACATACATGAAAATGAAGATACCTTTTTCTTTTTATCATTAAGCTAGTAAGATAGTCTTTGTAATTTCTCTTTCTATATCCATCAACCTTACAATAGAAATAAATGCCCTTATCATTCTTCTTCTTGAAACCTCTACTAGCCTTAGCTACTTTAGCTTGGGTCTTTTTCTTTTTGTTCGTATTCTTCTTAAGAGTTTTACTTTCTCTTTTTTGTAAAATCAACAACAAGAATAAAAGTAAATTCTTTCTTAAGGCATCATTTTGCTGTCTTGTACATATTCAACAGCTGAGATAATGTTACATCTTTTTTATTCAAGTGAAAGTTCATGATGAACTAAGAAAAGCTTGGAGTGAGAGACTAGATCACCATATCAATAGCCATCTTATGATCCATGGCATAAACTAATTGACCTAATTTCTCAATATAGCCAATCATCTTCAGTACGTGTAACTCTAATAAAAATCCAAGTGCCATCTTATACTGATATAAGGCTCGTAAAATCTCAAACCTTTCTATCATGCTATGCAAACCAAATAACTCTTAAAAGTATAGTAATATGGATTTAGCATCCATTTTTTCATATTACTTCTAAAGTTTAAGAGACATACTAGCCAACATCACACATATTTCTTGCTCATCATCATCTATATGAAGATGATATCTCTCATAAACATCTTCAGTTACATCTGGAGCAGACCTGGGTAGAATTGGAGTGTTAAGAACACATAGTTTCTTTTTTTACTTGAGAACAATTCTCAAATTGCGAAACCAGTAAGAGAAGTTGGGTCCAATCAGCTTGTTAGCATCTAAAATGATCCTTAGGGACAAGTTGGTACTCGTATTCACCAATTGAAAAACACAAAAAGAGTGAGTATTAGTTGCATGCCCTAAAAACCAAATAATTAAGAACGTTAATAAAATTTGATTACTCATACTATTTTAAACAAATTAATAGCTCTTACTATTAATTCGAGAAATTATCACATAATTTCTTAGTGAGTTAGGATTCCATTCTAACTTAATTAATATTGAGTGTGCTCAATAAACCAACCAACTTAAAATTAAGTAGGTAACATTTATCTATCATTTCTCATATGACTCTTAGATCTGTTAGGAGACAATTTTTTACTAAAACATATTTTATATATTATTCCTAACCTTGCCCCTAAATTCATATGATCATGAATTTGTCCAACTAAATTATACAAATTTAGTTAAGTAAGACTCATTATTATAAGACTAAACATATTCTAGTTAAAACAACTTCAGTATGTTCAACAAGTCTAACAATAAACAGAACTCTTGTTTAATCCTATAACAATGGAAGGCATTAATAAGGTTCTAAACATGTACTTAATATTTTAATAAAATATTTAAAAATTTGAAATCTCATTCTAATTAATATAATTTCATTATATCAATTTTATCTAATATAATCTAATTACAAAAGGTAACCATAAAGTTTTGCTTGATTCTAATTATTGATTTGATACTTAATTTAAGTTAATAAATCAACTCTTAAAAAATTAAACTAAATTTCAAAATTTTCTAATAAATAAAATCCTTTGAAAACTATTTTCAAACAATTCAAAAACTATATTTTAAATTTATTAGAGTCCTAAATTAATTTAATCTTAATCTGATTAAGAAAAATTAAATTAAATTAATTTAATTTAAACCAAATTTTAATTAAAATAAAAAGAAGAAGAGGAAGCGTTGGTGCGTGTGTTACATATGCTAGCCACAACGCTAGGCACTGTGGTCCCTTATACACGTGCCCCTTCTTCTCTAGCATAGCCATTGGCTTTTAAAAAAAAAATTTTAATGGTTTTTGGTGTCTCTTAGTGGTGTCTTCCTAGATGTGCTATGTCTGTGAGGGTTCGAACTATCCCTATATAGCAGATTAAAAACAAGAGAACAACAAATCACCAGATCTACAACACCCTACAACGCTAGGTGGCACAGACTAGCAGTAGCCGTTGGTTTGTCCTTTAACAGAAATCACATACCTAAAAGAAAGAAAAATCCAACATATTCATATATAAGGAAGACCCATATAGATTCAAAATCTCTAACCAAGATTTAAAAATACAGACAAATCCAAACGCATATTCAATCAAGATTCAAGCACCTAGAATTGCGATGACAAATTCATAATCCAAAGTTTAAACTTCTTTAAAAACATTGGTTGCAGTACAAAAAAAGCTATGCAATTTTTAAGTCATTAAAAATAGATCAAAACCCTTTTGAACCATTCAATGTGTTTCCAGACACAAGAGAAAGGAACACATGCATGATTTTTCAAGAAAATTAAAAATACATAAATAATATATTCACAACCCTTTCCAGAAAACTTGAACACAAAAAAAATAGCTTCTTGAAAAAATCTTTGCAGCATTTGCATATTTTTATTAAATCAATAGCAATCAAGCATTAGAATCAACTTAAATTAGTTAAAGTTAGCTCTGGCATTATTATTGGGAAACCTAACATCAATCTAATTGAAGGCACAATAAAAAATTTTAAGATTTCCTACATAATTTCTTTAACAAAAATTTAACATGAATAAAAAATGAAATGAAAAGGTTTCAAATAAACCTGATTAAAGCTTTTCTGTTGAAATTGATTTCTTCTTGTGTCCTTAAACTACAGTTGTTTAAGGATCCGGTTTCTAATAGTATCTACAGGTTTACCGAAAAAAAACTCAAAACAATTTTGAGAGCTAGAAAAGAGCAATGCTAGCCAACATAAGGTTTTCTCTCTTATATAGAAGAAAAAATCATATTAAAGTTTGATACAATTATAATTATAATTTAATTTTAATTGAATCAAGTATCTCATATTTAACCTTGAAGTTTCTTAAACTTTATGATTAAGTCTAATTTAATTAAACTTTGTTCTCCTTCAATAAACCTAAATATGCGACTTATTAAGTTCCTAATATGATGACAATAATCATAAATTATAATTATAATTTTTAATTATAATTAAATAAATTAAAACTCCTTTTAATTCATCATTATGATCATAGATCAAGATTAACATCTTACAATATGTCGTAACTATCCAAATATTAAGAATGTTAAAATGATTTAACAAACCTATTCATATATGGTTATAATGTATAATTTAATCCTTTCATCATCTAATGTTTTAATTAAAATTAAAGTATGAAATTAATGTCTACTCTATATAATTCAATCATATTTGTTTTTACTATTAATAAATGATTTATAATTAATATTTTAAAATGTTTATTTTAAATTTCAATTCACTATAATTAGAGAATTCCTAAATCACTACTAATTAAGAACAATGAAGCATTCTTCCTATTTACTTTAAGGTAACAAATCCTATATTGATTCATACAACTATCTCCCTATAGTTTATACTACATTAAACTATTATCGACTAACTACTCTATAAAGTAAATCGCATAAAAAATATAATAATTTTTATATGAGATAATTATGATAATCTCAAGTTTTAAAAATTAATTATACAACTATGATAATGGGGAAATCAACAGACACACAAGTAATATTCTATTTAAAATCCTTAAGATCGGGTAAGTTCAATGAACTTATTTTTTTAATAAGTACCCACACGTTTATTTAAGTGTTTTCATATTGTAATTTACGAGATCGATTACTTTTTTTATATGAAAGAAACATAACGTATTCTAATTTAATCGTTTTATCAATACTTCGTTTTGTTGAAATTACAACTAGAAATATTTTAAGAATAATAAAAAATTGTAATTTGAATCTCATAATTTTTTTAATTGTATAATAATTATTTTAACAATTTTATCTTTATAATTAATTATTAAATATAATTAACAAAATTAATAAAAATAAACATACTTTTTATTAAATAAAAAAATCATAATATCAATATTTATAATCATTAGAATAACTACAAGTCATAAACTAACAGAAAATGCATAGAAATTCTTATCGGCGTTAAAGTAAGTGATAATCAAGTAACAATCAACGACAATGGAGTTGACATGGCATGGCTAGATTGGCTACAAGAAGCAAATGATATGAAGCCGTGTGTGTGATTGCATGGTGAGGGGACCATGAAAAGGGAAGGAAGGGACTAGACGCAAACGGTGCTATTCCGTATTAGAAAACACATGCATAAAAGAGGTGCCACATATAACTACATATATATATTCTACATATGTACTGCTGATAGGTATTTTGGCAGGATTGGCTGTTTTCTTCTAAAGTTCTAAAGGCAGGGCCAAAGCCACCAACCAGAACAAAAGAAAAGAAGGGATCGATCGCTTTCATTTGGCGGTAATTTATGTAAATGGTTCTTTTATGTTTGGTCGTCAGAATCTTTAGGGGATTCCGAGATCATCTTCTGAATCATTCGACTTGTTTCTTCCTCAGACATCCTGTCTTCTTTGCTTCTTGATAGTGCGTATGCCTCGAAGAATTCCTTGTTCTCTTTCTCTAGTTCATTCCACACTGCATCCACATAGAAAATGCAAATCTCAACCCATTACGATCTTTCAGCCACCATAATCATATGTGGTACCGTTTACGTTCAGACAATCTCCATGTGCATGTGTTTTTGCTTGTCTTATAAAGAGAGAGAACTTTTGCTCAGTCTTACTGAACCAAAGTTGGAGTTCATGCTTAGCTTTTGATAAAATGACTGCAGAAAGAAGAATATTTATGAAAATCCTGAAAATAGAGCCTAGATAGGGGGTCACTTTTTCTTTTTAATGATTTTTTCTGCAAGTTAATCATGCATCAACTGAAGCGAGCTCAAGAATAGGCCAGAAACTGTTGAAAATTTTGGACATACTTAATCTTTGCTAGCTAGACCTACTGCTCTGTTTACATATTACACTGATCCAGGCACTGTAACAAGTTTGAGTGATATCAAAATGAAATTTTTTTGTTTATCGTACATAGAAAAGCTAGGGTCCTATTATATGCCTAGAGCTCAACCTTTTATGCAAAATAACAATAAATGGGCAGCTGTGCAGAAAGAGAAGAAATCAAGGGAAGCAAACCAGTGGAGGTGATGACAGGTTTAATGTCTGCATGTTTAGAGAGAGCTTCCATGCACTCTTCTTTAGTCATGTTGAAGATCAAGCACTTCTCTATAAGGTGCTGCACCTATAACCAAACACAACTGAATCAATGGATTATCGAGGGATGTGTAGAATGATTAACCAATCAAATTAGTGAGCGGTCAAGAAAGTAAAGGTGAAGCTGTAGAAAGTCTAACCATGTGTATATATGAAGCAGAAGAGTCCCCCATGAATATTGATCACTAACAGTGACGGATAATATATGCAACCAAAGAGGAATAATATAAAATTTTTGTGATCAGGTAGTGCAGCAATAGGAGGAGAAGATGGCAGCTTGATGATGGAGCTTAATACTATACTATAATATAGACGAAAGGAGTGGAGTTGATGTGGGGCCGGGAGTCCCACGTGGGAGATAAATAATAATTGGTGGAGAGGGGATTAGAGGAGATTTGTAAATGACCATTCCTTTGTCTTGTAGGATTTTCCCTTAGGCATTTCCCCTCTCCACGTGATTTGTGGGCCGATCTAGAATTTCTCTAATCAGACAATCCCACCTCTGCTGTCAGACCCAGGAGGCATCCTCCTACAGTACTCAAATGTTCCCTTTCCTTTCTGCTGTTCCAACATAATAATGAGCATCAGAATTATAATAAAATAAAGCAACAAATGATCCTTCCTGCAGTTTCTATAAGATCCAAATTATTCTAAATTATGAGAAAATGAAGCAACAAATAATCCTTCCTACAGTTTCTATACGATCCAAATTATTCTAAATTACAAAAAAAGCTATGAAGAAAACCAACAAATTTCGCCCATACTTCTGATGTGACCTGCAGCGATTGTTCGCATAGCCACCTCGCCAAGTATACAACTTCAGCTGCGGTTTCTTTCACAATTTCTATCAAAGAAAATATATCAACTCGCTTTCTTGTCTTTCTTTGCTGAGGGGGCCAGGATATTCTCCCAGTTGTAGGATTTTAGTCTCCTTTTTCGTTCCTATAGAGTCATAATTCTGAAACCAATATGTACCAGAGTCCCTACAATTATGGCTACTCTATCCTTAGTTATGCTATTTACTCATTTTTGGGGCCCTTAATACCCTTCTACTACGCAAAAGCTTGGTCCTTTTTTGCAAGTATTCGCATTTTTAGAATATGAGTATTTCCAAGACAACATCTCGTCCTGCTACTGCACATCTTTCATTCAATGTGCAAGTGAGAATAAGTTTTGAAGCAACAGTGCTGCTCTAATGCATCAGAGTTTTCCTCCTGCTGCTTGTGTCGTTTCTTTAATATTATGATCGTATTCTTTCTGTTGGTTGTATACGGATCCTTAGATTCCCTTTGGCATAATATGCCAACCAAGATTGGACAGTTGCAACCAGAGACTATTAAAACTTTTTGTTTGTCCAAGATATTTTCTTCAATAGTTGCATCTGTTGCAGATCATAAACAAATACCTAGCAAGAGCCGCAGGAGTTCATTAAATCGCGGAAAAATTTAGTCCGTGGCATCAACTATTTCTCTATTTGAGCAGCTTAAAATGAGTGCCATTCACAGATGATGAGCTTGGGAGTATTATGCTTTCCTATTTCTTGCGTGACCCCGCTTTGGTCATAAAGTCCATGTACTAGCAAAACTGTTTTCATTTGTGGTCCGGATCCCAAATAATTGCAAATTGACAGCATGGTGAATTTGAGGTGGCAGATGTAAAGATATTCATGCTGCTGCTGCTATTTCAGCTAGTTTTGCCGTGCCAACAAGCATCAATAGCCATAATTTCACACCATTGTAGATTGTGTTGGATGATGTGTCAAACAGGTATTGGATTAGAATCTATAAGAAACAATAGGATGGAAAATTTCCATCCCAATCTTTCTTTTAAGGCCAGTTCTCTTTGTCATATGATAGAACGCGGTAATTCATCTGAATCGGACAGGGCTGCAATAAGACAGACAAGAAGAAGAAAACAAAACACGTCCCACAGAGGGATTCGTAACTGATAATATCCCCTCATGAGTTTAGTATAAGAAAGTTGGCTAGCACTAGCACATGCCTCCAACTATCACACTCTGCTTATCAACACAGTTTCTGTGTATCATCCTGCAGAAAAAAAAGAAAGAAAGAAAGAAATATATTTTGTGTAAGGTTAGGGAAGTAGAAGAGATGGGTAAATCAAACTTATAATCAAATACATAACTGGGTCAACACAATTCGTCGAAGATGACAGTAAAAAGTAATTGAAAGGAACAAGGTTAGAATTAATGGAATCAAAACTATTCATTGGTAGATCCATCAGACGAATATCATTGCTTCTGAAATAGTCGTCATCAGCGTTACAGACACATGTTGTCTGTAAGATCAACATCAACATGCTTACCTGCACAAGAACGAATATAAAATATATATACACACAGACACACAGACACACACACACACACACACACACATATATATATATATAGATAAAAGAAATCAATGATTCATATTCCGTTGGTTTTCAGAACATCAAAATTTTGGGTGAAAAAGGAGGGGGGGATTTCGCACAGCATCATCTTAGATGTCAGTTTGATGATGTGTTTTATGTGGGTTGGTTGACGACACATTATAGTATACTTTCTTTCAGATCCTTGGACCCACTTAAGTGTTCCTGCGCAAGGAGAAATTTGAGTTGCTAGCAGTGCCAGTTCAAAAATGATAAGCCCCGA
This sequence comes from Pinacopodium congolense, assembly GCA_028565735.1. Taxonomy (NCBI): domain Eukaryota; kingdom Viridiplantae; phylum Streptophyta; class Magnoliopsida; order Malpighiales; family Erythroxylaceae; genus Pinacopodium; species Pinacopodium congolense. The sequence goes on from JAOXYD010000136.1 coordinate 11,900,379, forward strand.
ATTAAGATCAGTAAACGAGGAATTAGTTACGCATATAGCTTTGCGATCAGTAACTTTCACTAGTTAGAACACCTGATTTGAGACCACGAACGCTTCATTGAACTGTTTTGTTAGGGTTTGCTTATGATTCTATTAGCTAAAACACACAGCAGACCGGAATTCTAGCCATAGATTTTCTGTTACAGATGTCTAGGACCGTTTTAATCTTAATAAAAATGAATTGATTGTTCTTACTTGGGATTGGGGATGGGCAAGGGAGGCCCGCTCAGGCGAGTTCTGCAAAAGTAAGCAGCGTCAACGCCACGTGCCAGCCTATAACCCCTCCAAAAATTCTTGCGCACATACTATGGACGGCGCTGCGAACGGCTCCCACCGCTCGCTTTGTTTTCCTTACTCATTAGTTTAAGGCAATTTGAAATGATGGTATGAAGTGCTTATTTCTATCGCCTTGAGTGGGAGGACTTTGTCTTGCTATACGATATGGGTTTCCATACACCAACGCATGACCCAAGACTGACGGCCTAGTTTATATGAGCTTGTTCTTGCATTCTAACTTTTTAGTAGAAGAACTATTCCTCTCCATTCATCTTTAGAAACAATAAGCTGACGTTTTCTAAATATTTAGTTGGGTTGTAAATTGTAGTTTTGTGTTATAGTTGTTATATTTTTATATTGGTAATTATATTTTCTTTATCAATTTCTGTGTTGTATTAATGTATTTTCTTTATCGATTTTTGTGTTTAAAAAAACAAAAAACCAAAATCAAAGACGAAAGCTATCAAAATTGTGGAAAGAAATAAACATTAAAGCTTCTGATAAAGGAGATGGTGAAGACTAAAAGCTGTGATAGTGTCATGTAAGGGTCCATTTGAAAACGATTTGATTTTTGGATTTGGTTTTTAGATTTTTTAAACACAAAAATCAATAAAGAATATCACAGAAATCGAAAAAAAACACTCTAATACAGCACAGAAATTTAGACAGACAACGCAAAAATCTATAAAAATACACAAAACTCAATACAAAAATATAACATCCACAACCAAAAACTAAATCTAAAAGCTCAATCAAACGGCCTCTTAACTTAAACAATTTCGCTTCGACCGCGTTTCACTCGTTTGACGTTTCAGCTAAATGTGAACGTAAGAAAACACGCAAATTAGCTCTCTTAAAGCGTATGGGTACCTCATCGTACGGATTCCGAGCAGACCAAGTATTCCTTTTCTCTGGAAGACAAAATTAGTATATTTTCATTTTTATTAAAATTTAAGTTAAATTTCAATATTATATAATATTTAAAATGTTTATATACTTTACAAATAATTTTAATTGAACCAGATTAAACAAGATTTCTTTCATATAATTTATATGATAAATTTTTTTAGATAGGACCCCATCCATTGCCCATGTAACAATATAATTAACCTTCTAACTCATCTGAAAACATGGAGTCTAAATGGGTTAACTGAATCGTTAAGTTAACAGTAGATAGGCCTTCCACTAAAAGAATGCCACAAACTTAATTTCGCAAAACTCTAATAGATTAATTTATTTGAAAATCAATCTAAATATTTTCATAATATATAGAATTTATTTTAATACTTCAAAGCAGTCTACTTACACGAAACGATAATACCTTCACTGCTAGAAAAATCAATGTTTATGTATCTACACACTAACTACAAAAACTTTATACATTTTACAAAAAGAATTGAATCTCAGGACCTCCGGTTCAAGAATGGCTCCAATTCCGGGCTGAAATTCTTAGAAGTTACAGATTGTCTATCACCTGACTCTAATGCAGCCAGTACCGAACCTTCTTCTCTCTGTTTCAACATTCTCTGGAAGAAGGATGGTTTATTTTCAGGTAAAGCATCTGAATTTTTAGGCATTGGGTCGAAACTCTGAACATGCTGAAGGCAGACTTGAACTGCATCGTGTACTCTGACAAAGTACCATTCTTTGCCAATAAGTTCTACAACACCAGCCTTTGATAAGGTCAGAAGAACCTCTCTGTTTGGATTAGAAATGGCAATCTGCAATAACATAATCGATTAGCAGACAATATATAAGTAACAATATAAACTGCTGTCACCATGTAGCTAGATTTGATCTATGAAATCAGACACTCAACCTGAATATCGCGAGATTTATACTCGTGATACAAGTCTTTTAAAGCTTGAACAGCACTTGAATCAACGTATGTAACAGCTGCATTCAGGAAATATGTGTCATACAGCATCACAAACTCTAATTGTTCGCATGAAGTAGCAATCAAGTCAACCAAACTTTAGAAGAAACAAAATAGATTGAGCCACATACTACCTTCTCAAATTCAATAAGGCAGAAATTTTTGCTTCAGAAACTAAAGGGAAGAGACTGATGACAAGCAATTATGGTGTCTGGCAATGATCATAAAAGTTCAAATCATAGGTTATATGATCATCTGGCAATGATCATATAATTTTTAATTGTTCACTGAAATAAAAAGACCATAGATTAAGAGCACGTTTAGTTTCATTTTGATTTTTAGTTTTCGTTTCCTATTTTTCTAAATATAAAAATCGATAAAGAAAACACACTAATACAATACAGAAATCGAAAAAGAAAACACAATAACCAATACAACAACCACAACAACCACAACAAAAAACCAAAACTCACAACCCAACTAAACATGTTCTAAGTTTATGAGCCAATAAAATTGGAGCTCTTTCGAAAAAATGGATAGGTTGGAGTTCACCAAGTTGAAAAATGGCCTGTACTTTTTGGAGAAGTGACAACCACAAGGGCACCAACCTGGAAAATGATTCTAAATTTGCATATATACAAATTATTCTTTTGTTTCGTTTCCCAAATATAGTCTAACATAGGGCTTAGGGGGAAATGCATCGGTAATATGTCTGATCTAACAATGCTCATAGGATCGGTAAAACTTACGTGCCATCTCTAGAATCACAAAATAAATACGTTCAACTTCAGGTCCACGTTTGGTAGATTTATCAACATCAACTTCATACTCGCGCAGTCTGCCAAAATAAACCTCAGTGATTTATAAAACAAACCAACTTAAAAGAAATATTTTTCATAGAAGCATAAAGAAGAAAATTTGTTTCTTGGTTCAGTTCATTAAGGTAGTCAAACTTCTTTACCTGTCTTTAATGAAGCTTATATTAGCGAAATAGATAGGAGCATCAATTCGAACAATTACAATTCCATTGTAGGTATAGGCTTCTGGATACTGTTGAATGTTTCTGTACACAGTGGTGCCAGGAAGGCGGCCCAAGACAGCTGTAATATATTTGAAACCATTATAAAATTCCAATCAAGTATATCTTCAGCAGTTCATATTCACCATAATGACTATTCAAAAAAAAGTTGAACCATATTCCAGCTTATAAGTGTGCAAGTTTCCAAGACATTGCTTCTATCTTATATAATCAGAATATTTTTTTCTTTTTGTTTTCAAAGTTCAACAGAAAAAAAATCCTCAAAAGATATTAAATTGGTAAAGAAAAACAATGATTCATATAAGTCAGCAAAAAATTTGCTATCACTATCATGATCCAGATGATACCATAAAACCGAAGATCATAGAGATGATCACAGATAAATCAGATGATGAAGACACCCATGACAGAAATAAAAGAGAGTAAATCCTTCATTAGCATGTCAGCACTGAGATGCAGCAAGTCCTACCTATATGTGGATTAGCTGATTCATGAATTACAAAAGCAAGTGACACTCCAACCTGTAGATGAACGATAGAAGTTAGAAAACTCTTTCCAGCATTACGATGACATTCATTCATCAGAAAAGATTGAACTTCAGAATTAAGACAATCAGTTCATAATGAAAGTAGATCTTAAGGCATCTAGCAATAAGAAATAGAATAATTTGAACTATGTAGAGCTATACACTAAAGGTAGAATCTAACTACATGTTAACTCCTGCTTTAAGCACCTACCCCAACTAGGACTCCAATCTCTATACTCAAGAACAATGTAGAGATGCTAGTAATGGTCCAAAGTATAAAATCTTTCTTATCTACACGCCATAAGAAGATAGCCTCTTCATAGTCCACCTGAACACATAAACGCCCATGAAAATAAGTGCATAAGCTAAGAGAATATGTTACCTTACAGTATGTCGCTAACATACAAATAAAATGCATTTGATTTTAGAAAACTACAAAGCCTTAAATCAATTTGAGAACCAAGCAACTAAAAAATTATTTCTGATACTGTTTTGAAGAAGATACATATGAATTTCCAAAAGGACATCTTCTCCATACAGGAACTTCAAAACTAAAATAACAGGAAGAAATTGTTCTCGTAGTTGATAAAAAACTATGTTACACAATAAAAGAGCCCCACTTGATAAAGCCAACATAGGAAAAAATGAAGAAGGATCCACAGAATCTCTCACCATAACAGCTGCTTAATTCCTAACATTAATGTCCATATGCACAAATCTATATATATTCAGTAAAACTGTCAGGTTCATGCAAAGGCCTATTTTTTGGAAAGAAAATGACATCGTAAACAAATTTCATCTTGCAGCAATACATAAAAGTAAGGTTTGACAAAAATGGAAAGCATAATGTTAATAGGTAATTCACTCAAGACTTCCAAGTATAGCTTCTGTACCAGGCCCATCACAGCAGATATCACTATGGCAGCAAGAGCACACTGCAAATGAAAAAGGATGATCCCATCAATTAAAGTCAAAGAGAGAGAGAGGTTCATTGTTAATAGGAAACATCTGATAGAAAAATAAGAAATCAGCAAAACAAAAATGATTTAACCACAGTTTCTAGACCAGGAACTCCATGATAAGTCTTGACCATTACAGTTGGAACTCAAATGGATAAAATAGAACTTTTATGACATACTACAAGTAATCTACTGTATCTACATTAAAATGCAAAACTGATGGGTTAGCAGGATAATGAACACAAACCTGGGGTATGCATTCAAATAATCGAGTCAAGAATAAAAGAGAACAGCCCATAATAATCCCAGTTACAATGCCAGATAAGCCAGTTTTTGCCCCACTTTCATTATTTACAGCTGACCTGGAAAAGGAGCCTGCATGAGATGGTTCCAGAAACAAAGTCATTACTAGATCAGCCCATCATCATATCCAGTTCAAATAAGTAAAATGATGAAAAGAAGAACAAGGATTCTTTATGAAAATATCTGCACCTCACCTGTTGAAGGGTAGGATGAGAAGAATGAACCAAAGATATTGGCTAAACCAAGACCAAACAACTGTTAAAAAGTGAACCAATATATTACTTGAGTTAGCTTCCATTGCAACTAAAACAATTTGAAAAAAGAGAAGTATTTTCAAGGGATGCCAAGGCTGCACCCACATTTTTACATTACAAGCAGCTCAAATGTTGAGCAGAGCAGATTTTTGCTTTTGTAAAAATTAAGGGTCTGTTTGATTCAGTTTTTTATTTGGGTTTTCTATTTCTGTTTTTCTAAACACAGAAACTAACGCAGGTTGTTGTCATCGATTTCCGTACTTTTCAATAATTTTTTGTGTTTTTGTCATTGGTTTCCATGCTTTTGTCATTGGCTTCTGTATTTAGCAAAACATAAACAGAAAACTAAAATCAAAAACCAAAACAAATAGGGCCTAACTTTATAAATCTTTGCACCCACAAAATCTTAACAATTTCTCTCCAAGTGTTTCATTTAGTTTTCAAAGTATTTTCATCTCAATAATTCTGTCAGAAACTAATTATATATGCATAGGTCAATAATAGGTAGAATTATCTAATTCCAGATCGATATTAAAAGCAATGATCAAAAGACAAGGACACCTTCATTTCACAAATATACCTCTCGGCTTGAATCCAACTCATATCCATTCTTTGCTGCCAATGCTTTGGCAATCCCAACAGATTCCTACAGGATAAACTTTAAAGCTTCAGTCACTCAACTGAAAGTACAACTCAGTTTAAAATCTTAAACACAACAAGCAGAATTATCCTTGTAACTTAGCTTACCAATATGGCCACACCTGTAATAAGAAATGCTGTCGGGATTAAGGACTTTACATACTTGAAACTTTTGGGAATAGAAAAGCCAGGAAGGCCCTGGGGTATGTCTCCCACCTACAACACCCAACTTCTCTTTCAGTTCCAGCCAAATTGCACCTAATACTAACTCTAAAATCAGTATAAACATTAACTGAAAGTTGTTTGGAAGAAGTTCACTGTTCTTCAATGTACAGATGAATATCATATGGGCATTTCACTTTTGCTTACCAAAGAAATAGAAGAGGGATGAAAAATTTTAACCAAAGTTGTACCAATTACAACTCCTGTGAGAGGACCCGCAGCTCGGAGAAACCTGAAATGTTTCCTCGATTTTCCCTGAACATTGAACATGGAAAACTTAACCGAAGCACTAAACTAAAGAAAAAAAAATGCTCCTCCTCAACAGTTCAGGTTGAAGGACCCTTTGTGTATCCCAAACGCATGCCCAGGGATGCAGGCTGGGAAGGGATTGCAAAGGGGAGATAGACCCCTTGTATATCCGAATTCAACCCAAAAAGTCCCAGCTATACCCAAAAAGGAAAAAGAAAATTTAAACCAAAGATCAACAGCATTGCCCAACCGCAAAAAAAGAAGGGTATTACACACCAGATGTTTCATGATAAGAAGTATTGCAAGAATGCCAGATCCCATCACAAAAGGGGGCCATGAAAACTACAAAAGCAAAAACATCACCTGTCGTTAATGAAAGTAATTAATGAGTAGTGGCACTAGGCCTCATACAAAAACTTTGTCTTCACCAGTGCCTATTAGGAAATTTAGGCAAATTATGGATGCAAAAGGAAGTTAGGGCCCAAACATATAAGAATTGCTTGTTAATACACTAAAAACATATAAGTTCTTGTTAATACACTAAAGAGAGATATCAACTAATAAGATCTCAAGAATCATGAATGATAGGTAGTATGCAGGGAATCAGTAGAGAATATCAATTCCAATTTCCAGTATAATAAAAGAGAAAAACATATTATACCTTGGCTATTGTATGTGAATGTGGGAGAAAATAACATAACTATCATACCAATGCAACTTGAAATTTGTCTGATTTTGGGATGAGTATAGATTGGACATCTTGACAAACCATTTTGCCTTGGTTATTTAGTGCATAGGTAAGTCTTGAAGGAAATATATGATAAAGAACTGCAAAAGAAGGGAGTGATTTTTCTTGAAAATCGTTGTTGGATGCAAGGGAATTTGATATATTATCTTTAAGTTTGCACATAAACCAGTTCTTGCGTTTTCTTCTCTACTTTTTAAAGGCTTGAACATGATAAAATCCGTGTTGAACAGAACCCCATTTGCCTGTGAAACTCCTTTGCACACAATTTAATTTGGCAGGTGTACAATGCAAAAATTCTCACATGCATAGGATCACATCCATCATTCAAAATATGAATCGACAAAAAGATTTAGAGAAATATCAAATTAACAATCACACTACTATTCCAATTCTTTCTATAGCCATCATAATTTTAAAGGGATGAATTACATATTTCATCATCACCCCAAAAACCCAACCCTTCATGTACAATTCCATAGACCCCATAATTCAAAATAAAGCATAAGATCAGAAGGAAAAAAGGAAGAAATTAAGAAACCAAAAAAAAAAAAAAAGGAGACTAAGCCCAGTGCACCCAACTTGACAGTACTTTCCTCACCTACTACTGCCAACGCATTGAACAAGGAAGAACGGGAAAGTAAAATGAGAATACACCAGTTATAAACCTCACACATTCATCACCAGGTATAAACATCACACATTCACATACTTCTAGCCACAATTTCCTTGCCGAGAATTTCTTGTCTGTTGCCCATATTCTTGTCTTCTAACTTAATCCTTAAAGTTCAAAAGCAATCAATAACGGCATATCACACCCTCGAATACATGAAAGATTTCTGTTCACTTAAAAGACAACCATTAAAAAGATGGTAGGAAAGTCTCTTTCCCTCCTCTATTAATTTTTTGGACCTTGTCTCCAACTAACAAGATGCATACAAATTTATACATTTAGATTATTTAGCTAAATCATGTTATTTTCTGGGATATCTAGCTGCATACAAACCTCCTTTCATGCATGAAACTCAATTATTTAACATCTAGTTCACTAAAAAGACATGCTGTTGGCTAAACCATGAGAGAAAACAGCCATGTAAGATGCATGTTATGATAGAGAATCTACCATTTGAGGTTACCTTATCTGCTCCAGCTATTATGCTTTTGATCAAAGGCACAATTTTGCTGCTTCGCTCAATATCATATCCCAAAAAATATTTGGCTTGGGATAGAGCAATCACAATGGCTGAAGCCGTTGTGAAACCAGAAATCACAGAATGGCTGATGAAGCGGATGATCCATCCAAGTCTACAGAATAAGAAGCAATGTTATTGGATATCCCAATTACTATAACTTTACAGGATAAGATCTGAATAAAGAACATGGTCCACACTTTGGAGGATCAGGCCAAGCAACATTACCTTAGGAGCCCCAAAATACATTCTAATATTCCAACCATAAGGGCTAGTAATATTGCCAGCTCCGTGTATAAGTCGTTAGTCGGACTGACAATTTCACCCAAAACATTGGAGACAAGAAGAGAAACCAACGCCACTGGACCTATTGCCAGCTGCCGAGATGACCCAAATATTGCATATACAAATACTGGCACAAAACCGGAGTCTGCCTTACAAAATCAACATAGAAGTTCTGGGTTAAAACTAAATAATGATAGAAATACAAGGATAAAGATAATAAAAACCTAAAAGCAACTACTACAAGAAGTTAATCCAGCATTCACTAATGCAAAAAGTCAAAGGAAGCTTTCATCCTTTTTTCTTTGTCTATTTTTTTCTTCAGGGGATCAATAGGAAGTTCTACATTGAACTTACATAATCCATAAATTGGATGAAGCCCAGCTAATTTGGCATAAGACATCGCCTGTTCATTTACAACAGTCAAACCACAAAACCTAAGGATCAATAATTAAACCAATTAATCTACAGAATATAAAACATGCAGGAAAAATTAAATAATTCAGAAGTGGCTGATGACAATAACACGTGCGATATTAGATAGAAGAAAACATTACGATGGTATGTACGGCAGTGTAAAAGAAATTAAAAAAAAAAATTCAGGACAAGACACCAAATAGCAAAGCAAAATTCCATTTCGCAATATGTCCTTCCGAGCACGAATCACAACCTAACGACAGATAGGGTCATTTTGGAATATAAAGTGAACAACAGCATATCAAAACAAAGCAAAACCTCGTTACTGCAGTCTGATTGGAGTAAATGTTTCAGCTACTCAAACGCTGACAGCTCTAAACTCCAAACATTAAAATCGAACTAGAAAAGCACTAATTCAAACTAAAAAATAACAAATCAATCAAATCATTACCAGAAACCCACGCAGAAAATCCCAATTCGTCAGAAATTCTAAACCAACCAAATTCACCAATTTGAAAAAGAGGTAAAGCCAGATTTTACTTTGTGATTTGACATATGCGTGAAAAAAATCAAGCAAATGAAAACATGGACAACAAGAGCCGATCATAGAAACTCGTCTTTGATTGGAAAGAAAATAGTATTCATCTCTGATTGGTAAGAAAGCAAAAGAAAGAGAAAAGAAACTGTAAATTCAAACAGTTTTACAGTTAAAAAGAAAAAAAAAGTAGTGCACAATTTGTTATCGCAATTATAATGCTCCACTTTTCGCAGTTTTCTCGGTAAACAATCAGAAAATAGTTCTTCGTAAGAGAAGACTGAGAAAAGAATGGACCGATACAGACAAAGAGTGTTTCATTCGTGGCTTAGTGAAAGAAGGATTATAAATACTTTTCTTGCGTTTAATTTGGAGTCAAACAGCTGATGAACAACGATTCCACGGGAGCTATTCCGAATTCTTGGAAAGAGAGAGTGGAGGATTCACCTGTGGCACGAGCATAATGCCAACGGTGATTCCGGACACAAGATCGACCTGGAAATCGCGCCACTGATATGTACTCATCCAACGATAACAAGGAAAGAACGTCTCGATCCACTGAACAAGAGTGAGGCTTTTGATCTTAGAAGTCCATCTCGAGAACAAAACGCCAGGCAGAGAAGGCACGGAACTGGCAGAAGACTCCGGATTGGGGTGTTTCAGAGGAATTATCTTAATTGGACGGGTCGGCATGGCGGAGGAGGAAGGAGCAGAGATGGAGAGAGAAGAGAGATCGCGGGAGCTGGAGGAGGCGTAGGTTATCTCCATGCCCAGATGTGGCGCATTTGTGAAGACTGGGGTACGTGAAGGCTTCCAAGTTCCAGCTCCAAGACTTGTGGCGGACACAGAAAATTAATTAGCTAACAGAGTATCTGGTTTTCCTTTTTTTTTTTTATAATTTTTTTCTGCGAATAGTAAGTGGTAATAAAACAAAAGAAAAAGTTGAACGAAGAGGAGACGATAAATATAGCTTTTTGAAGAAAACGATCCCATGGAATCCAGTTACAAAAATTAAGTGGATTCATCAATTAATATACAATCATTTTCTCTTTGTTATCCAGAATAATTACCTTTCTATTTGTTTTTACTTGGACGTATTTAGTACTGGAAGATTAGTATGTTGTGATGGTCAAAAGTAAAGAATTGTTTCTGCTTTTCGTTTTCGTTATTTATTTTTATATTTTTATATATTTAAAATTTTTAAAATTAAAATATATTTATTTTTTTAAAAAAATTATTATTTTTTAAAATATTTATATTTATATTTTAATAAATTAAAAATTAAAAATCAAAGTCATACACACTTTCAAACATGCTCTCAATACACAACGATTCATGCAGACTTCTGTTTGAGTTGGAATTCAACCAAGAAAGCCATTTGGTTCATTAGAACAATGTACGAAGACATTATTTCAGGCATGTTCATCTCGGACAACTAAACACACATACGGCACTTCTCTTCCCAGTAAAGCAGCAGACTCATATACCCAATGACATCGCAGGAATGAGAGACTACGCCCGGTCAACCTTCGACAGATTTGTGGACAGATTTGTGTATATACAAATTATATTTAAATTTTGAAAACAACTATATATCGTAATATTGATAATAATGTTTATATAGGTTCATGAATTATGATAAAATAATAATGAGATTTATATTACGATTTGATGTTATCTTTAAATTATTTATATTAGTTGTTCTATCAAAAATCCACATTGATAGAGTGAAAATACTAATACATATTATATTTCTTCTTTATAAATAAAATTATCAATCTTATAAAATAAAAAGTATGGAGACACTTGATCTAATATATTATTAGTTTAAAAAGATTGTAAATTAATTATTTCATTATTTTTATTTATTATATTAAATCAATGGAGGTTCTAATTATGTGTTTTGATGATAATAAAGCATTATTATTATTATTATTATTATTATTTGAGTTTTGATGTATTAAAAAGATAGGTTAATGGAAAAGTGCAAGGACATGTATTGAAACTTAGGATAGAAGAGATTAAATGAGGAAAATAGAATTAGAAACAAGCACTGAACTGTTAAGATGTGAAGATCAAGTTGTGTAAGTATAGGTTTGTGTCTTAGTATTGTAAGTTTCCTAATCTTCATCTTTGTTAATGCTTGAAAGGGTTTTTATATTTTATATCACGTTTGCATGATTATTTACATATAAGTTTTGCAAAAATGATTTAGTACTTAATTGAATATGTTTATGCATTGACATGTTAGGAATTGGTTTAGATTACAAGTTAGTATAAAGTTACATAATCAAGAAGAGTATGTGATATTTGTCTTTAAAGAAATTCTCTTGATGAGTCTAAGTGTTTTCTTAATATTGATTAAATTATTTATGTGTGTTTGATTTTGTTTAAATCTAATTAATTTGTGAATTTTAGTTTATGGAAGGTTTAAAAATGTTTGAAAAATTTTAAAGTTATTTAAGAATAAAAATTTTCATAATTAAGGCTAAGTATTATATTTTGAATCAACTAAATGTTTTTGATAATTAGAAAAAGTTTGGATAGATGTTTTAAAAGGTTATTAAAGTTGTAATTGACACTAGGAATTTGTTTGAAGTGCTTTGAATTTGGGTTGAATCATTTTTATATTTTTCTAGGACTTAAAAGGTAAGTGCATAAGATTTAGACGACCGTTCAATTCCATGGAAACCCAAGGTTAATTCTCCTGA
>JAOXYD010000136.1:11915055-11930533 GCA_028565735.1 Pinacopodium congolense
TAGTACAATGACATTGTTTCAAACTTATCAAACTTTCTCAAGGGATCCTTAAACATTTAAAACTATGTATTTCTTCAATTACATTCATTAAATTATAATTCTCGGTCAACAAATTCCTTCTTTATTTTTTTTTTAGAAACCGTTCGTTTATCGTTTTGTTACTTACACCTATTCTAACAATTGCATGAAGGTTGCTTGCCATTTGAACACTTCAATGATTATTATTGAACATAAACAATGCATAAAGTATAATGAATGATTTTTTAGTAAATTTAGGGGATGTTTAGTTGGGTTGTGGGTTGTGGGTTGTGGTTTTGTATTGTGATTGTTGTATTTTTGTATTGGTAATTGTGTTTTCTTTATTGATTTTTATGCTGTATTAATGTGTTTTCTTTATCGATTTTTATGTTTAAAAAAACAGAAAATTAAAACCAAAAACAAAAGCTAAACTAAACATGACCTTATCTTTAATTTTCAAAAAAAGAAAAAGTAAATGCAACTTTACGATACTTCTCTCTCTCTCTTTTTAATATATATATATATGTCCTTTAATGGAAGTATGTGTGCGAAATGATAGATTTCATTACCTCAAAAACTTTCACAAGCATTTCGAATGCAGGTCCTTCAAAAGCTTAAATTATTGGCTAAAGTAGTCAAACAAGGAAAGATCCCTAGAACACCCATAATGACACGTTGAGATATTCTATTAGTTAGAGGCATTCTATTCTATGGCCTAATGTAATGACAAAAGTGGAGTTGTTGGTAACGCTGGCCCCCCCAGCGCGCTTACGTTGAGCCCATTGATTAATTTCAGCTTCCCCACACGGATTTGTTGCTAATTTCAGACTATCTATGATAATTTACTTTAATTAAATGCATCAAGGATCCACCACCTTTCCAATCCTTTTCTCTTTTTTGTCTCCAGGAGCTTATTTCCCAAACAACAGAGATATTTTAACTCAATAAATCATCCAAGACTAAAGATATCCTATAAAATTAGAGCACAATAGTCAACTGAAATCAAGGAAAAAGCCTTTTGATTATTTCGTTAATGATGTGTTACTAAGCACTAAAATGGCTTAACTTATTAATAAACTTTAAGTTTAAAACCACTCCGCAAAACATATCTTAAATTTCTCCTCGAAAAATAATCTTAAAGTAAACTGAGAGATATTTAATTGCAAAAGAGAAGGTAGACAATGGATTATCTTGTAACTTAGTGTAGTACCTCATTTTTTTTTAAGATTTAAGATTTCAGTCATGAAACCTTCTTTATATGTTTCTCTTATATTGATTGTATTCTTAGGATAATTTAAGTTGACATTACTAAAAGTGATTTCGATACTAAAAAAAAATTCATTTATCTTTTATCTTATATTTTTAGTATATATTTTATTATTTCACACATGGCTTAATTAATTGTTTAGACGCTAGACGATCTTGCTCTTCAAGAAATCTGTTTACAAATTTAAAATATATCATAAAAGAAAAAAAATACATTCTTAATAAAATTTTATCATATTGTTATATGATAATATCATTAATAAAGTAAGAAAAATGTTTTTATTTATATTTAAATTCTATATATTTTAAATATCTAGTTTTTCAAATTTAAGTCTCATATTATTTCAACTTAAAAGGTCGAAGGAGACAAATCCATAAATTTATATACGTCTTGTATTAATTCATCTGGAGGTAGTTAAATGGATAGGGTTACATAAGTGAAATCACATATTGAAATTTATTTATGAGAATTCGTAGTAAGTTTGGTTTAATGAAAATTTTAAATCTGACATTAAACGTTGATCTACTAGGCGGAATTAGGAAAAGACATAAATACCATATCTCTTTTAAGATCAAGGGCAAGTAAAAAGTTGATAAATAAAAAGTTTGGTCAAATATCATAAATCACAGATAGTAATTAGATCATAAAACTTGGGATCTTTGCATATATTAAGAAGCAAAGTTTTGACCATGCCCTATTCCTCCTCTTGAATTTAGCCTTTTTCTTAAAAAAGAAGAAAGAAATCTATAAAATTTAAAAGTAGCAACAGTCATCTACTATCAATATAAACCAAAACAAAAAACAAAAAGACTTTCTCCCTAGTTTATAGACAAGAGGCGGTGGAGTTTGATTGGTAAATGTATATATATAATAATAATGGAAATAGAATAAGGAGATTGCTTGAGTGTACTTGAGATGTATTTTATTTTTACAAAGAAGAGAAAAAAGTTTAATGGTTTTCACTTTCTCTTTCTCTCAGTCAAATTAACAAAGAAAGTCACAACTGAAAAGGACTACTATTTGCCAATTTCTCCTCTCTCTATCTGTCCTTTAAAACTATCCTCACTTCTTTAACAATATCTCTTATTCTTGCCTTGATCCTAGCTCCCTTTATGGATTTACCTTCTGATCTGTTGCTGTAAGTTTCAAATCCGAGTACCTTCGCCTCTCTATCTCTATTGCTGCAGTTTTGGCTCAGTGGGATAGACAGAGAGTGTTAAGAAATGGAAAACCCTAGAATAAAGACACCAGTCATTTTGTTTTATCTGATTTTGTTTATGCAGTTTCTGTTTTTTTTTTCTCCTTTTTTGTTGTGTTCATCTTTATAATTTGAGCTTTTAAAAGTTAATTTTCTCGGATCTATATTTTGGGGAGCGTGGCTAATGTTTCTTAATTTTGGTATTGGTTTTTATTAAGTTTTGGATGTGTTGCTTTCTTTCTTCTTCTTCTTCTTTTTTATTATTAATTTGTTTTTTTTTTTTGGGTAATTTCTAGGGGCGCTCTGTAGCGTGAAAACCTTGGCTGATCTGGTACGAGCCATTCGTTTCTTTCCTTTCTAGTAACATCTTTATGTTCCATCTAAATCCAAGTCAGTGTTATTGAAGAACAACCAGGCTCTTTAGGGTTTCTGGGTTTGGCTCAATCCTACTGTTTGTTTGAAAATTTGTGAAGTGGGATGGATATGATGGGCAAAGAAGATGCCACCAATAGTACTCTGGCTCCACAACTGCCCAAGGTTGGCGGGGCTAGAAGAATGTTCTGGCGCTCTGCATCTTGGTCTTCTTCTAGGACTGCACTTGAAAATCCTGATATGGAAGACAAAGATTCGGGTGCAGACCCAAATGGGAATAATAGACAAAACCGGAGGTATCCAGCTCCATTAACCCCAAGGTCCCAACAGAACTGTAAAGCACGATCTTGCTTGCCACCTTTGCAACCTTTGGCCATTGCTAGGAGAAGTTTGGAGGAATGGCCAAAGGCGGGATCGGACGACTTAGGGGAATGGCCACATCCACCTACTCCTAGTGGCAACAAGAGTGGTGAGAGATTGAAACTAGATCTATCTTCGATTCAGAGAAATCCGGATAATAATGGAGGATTAGGAAAGAAAGACAGAATTGCTTTCTTTGATAAAGAATGCTCAAAAGTAGCAGAGCATGTATATCTTGGTGGGGATGCTGTTGCTCGAGACAGGGAAATTCTAAAACGGAATGGTATTACACATGTGCTTAACTGTGTGGGTTTTGTTTGTCCTGAGTATTTCAAGGGAGATTTTGTATATAGGACATTGTGGTTGCAAGATAGTCCGTCAGAGGACATCACCAGTATTTTATATGATGTTTTTGATTATTTTGAGGATGTTAGAGAACAAAGAGGAAGGGTTTTTGTTCATTGTTGTCAAGGAGTATCACGATCCACTTCATTGGTGATAGCGTATCTCATGTGGAGGGAGGGTCAGAGTTTTGATGATGCATTTCAATATGTGAAGGCGGCAAGAGGAATTGCTGACCCCAATATGGGTTTTGCTTGCCAGTTATTACAATGCCAAAAGAGAGTCCATGCATTTCCTCTAAGTCCCAGTTCATTGCTAAGAATGTACAGAATTGCCCCACACTCACCATATGACCCTTTGCATCTTGTCCCAAGAATGTTGAATGATCCTTCACCTTTTGCCCTGGATTCTAGAGGTGCCTTTATTGTTCATATACCTAGTGCTATATACGTATGGGTTGGCAAAAGTTGTGAACCCATTATGGAAAGGGAGGCTAGTGGGGCTGTTTGTCAGATACTTCGCTATGAAAAAGCTCAAGGACCAGTGATAATGGTTAAAGAGGGTGAAGAACCACCTTACTTTTGGGATGCATTTTCAAGTTATTTACCTTTAATGGATAAATCTGGTAATGGAGCATGCGCCGGGGATTCAGTACTTAAGACTTACCCGGGTGAGAGGAAGGTAGATGCCTATAATATTGATTTTGAGATTTTCCAGAAAGCTATTGAGGGGGGTTTTGTACCTCCATTTTCATCATCTGAGGATGCGTGTGAAACCCATCTTCCCGCTAGAGAAAGCTGTTGGAGTGTGTTAAGGAGAAAGTACGCACCTGTTGATGGGAAGGAGATTCCGCCAGCACCCAAAATTCTCCTTTCCAGGGTTTATTCAGATTCTGTGATCATAGTACATGCATCTTCTCCTTCATCATCATCATCTTCGCTGTCATCTTCATCATCTTCTCCTCCTTATCTGTCCCCAGATTCCATCTCCTCTGATTCTAGCGCTTGCTCAAAGTATTTGTCAGAATCCTCTTTAGATTCTCCTTCAGCAGCTCCATGTGCTCTTCCAGTTTCTTCAACTTTATCCAACTTATCCAGCCTGTCTCTTCTTTCTTCAGATAATTCTTCTCGACCTCCATCTAACAATCCTGGATTTATTGATGTCAATATTACACTGCAGAGATGCTCTCGTGTATCTGTCTCTCCTACGAAAAAATCTTCACCTTCTCTTGCTGAGAGAAGGGGTAGCTTATCAAAATCCTTGAAGCTGCCGGTGGTGACTGATCAAAGAAGAATGACTGATACATCCCCTGCTTCTCTCGCCAGCTTGAAAGATAACGGTGAGATAGACAAAGATTCATTCTCACGGTGTCATTCAGCTAACATAGAAGTGGATTTGGGATTGGGAAATAATGTTAAAGAGGGATATGATACTTCAATCCGAGGTTGTCAATCTAGTATGTCTCCAAGTAGATTGACCACTTCTGGGACCTGTGACAAAGATTCCACCTTTATAGATAATTATGATGAGTCTGTAAGAAAATATATTCTTGGAGAAGTCTTAGGGCGCCCCATAATAAATGGGATGGATTGTTGCGTTCCAGATTGTAACCAAAAGAAATTTTTGGCATGTAGCTGGCCAAGTTTGGAAAGGATTGCAGATTTTGGTGCCAGTAATTTAGAGTCTAAAGCTGCGTTTGTAGTTCTAGGGACAAATACTGATCTAAGAAGAGAAGAGAATAGGATTCTATATGTTTGGATAGGAAGATCTTTCTCTTGGGATAGAAACATGATGCAGTTAGGTAACAGCAAAAGGACTGCAGATCTAGAATGGATTGACTGGAATCAAACTGCTTGTCACATTCTAACTCAAATGGGGCTACCAGCAGACATCCCTGTTAAGGTATGTGTTCGGAATTGCAACTATTTTCCACCCTTTACTTGTGAATAATGAATTCCTTTCTATGCTTGAACTTTGCTATTTAGTTCTAGGTACTTGAATTACTATTAACCATGTTATGCATTGTTTTCATTTGTTCTTGTGCCAATATAGCTGTTAAAGTGCACTTGTGGTTCCTTTGCAATGTTAGTGTTAGTTTCTATAAACACATTTTTAAGAAGCATGTAGTTGAATTAATGTTTGAAAGGGATCTATGCAGATAAAAATAAATTTATTTCTATTCTGATTTTTAGTTGGTAGTTACTGCTTATTCTGTTTCCTAGAACCCAGATGGCTGTTGCTGATGAACATTTTTACTTATTCTATCATGCTGATTGTGGACAGGTTGTCAAAGAAGGATTAGAACCAGCAGATTTTCTTGCGTTACTGAATTAGATGTAGCCCCATTGAATGCATGAGGATTCTCCATCTTGTAGCTCATCTTACTTTGACATCTTCATAGTCCTTAAGTTGCGTCACAACTTTCCAGTCATTATGATGAGTTCATATGACAAAACCAGTGAGGTAAGATTTTCAATTCTTAATCTTGAAGATTTCAAAATAAATAGTCCTGTTATTGAAGATTTATTGCTAGCTTAGATGAATTTTGTGGTAAATAAAAGACATTATAAATTTTCACTCGTATAATTATTGAATTCCGCTGCTTCTAATTAGTAGATACATATGATTCATTTAAAATTGTTCATAGTGTCTGGTTTCTTTAGGTATCATAGTCTCATAGTTACAGCCTTTTCAATTTGGCTTAGACAAAAGGTTCGCTGATACACTAAATGAAAAGTGGTGTTATTTTCTTTATAATTTGGTACAAGGAATTTTTCCCCTGTTTATATTTTAGAAATCTGATTTCACAGAGGGTGAGAAATGTCAACATGAATTTTTCTACTTTTACCAAGATTAGTATACATTACAGTTACAAGTTTTGTTTACAAATCTGATTTCTTCTGGTTATTGCCCACTTCTATGTTTGTTTACGTTCTATGGGGGGAGAGGAAAAATTCATCGTGAGGCAAGCCGTCCCATCATGCATTATTGCCTTCATGTGTATGTTTTAAGGACAGTAGAATAAAACCGTGCTCTATTATTATCAGGAGGATTAAGTTTGAGTTTGAACTCTAAATTAATTTCATTTTTATTCCAACTGAACTGGAAAGGACCTGAGCCCCTTAGTGGGTCTAGTGAGGTGGGACTCCTGTGGCTCGAAACTTGCAATCTAATCAAGTTATGATTGTTGCTCCAGCTGCAGTGGAGCGAATAAAACTTGGAAACTCCAACTTTACTGTATTCATAGTTGAGAATAATGTTTTCAAGATCAGAAGTTGGTTATTTTTGTCATGTCTCTCATGCAAGTTTTATTTTGCAAAAAATGTTTGCAGGTAGCTGCCTTTCAAGTTGTGGCTACCCCGTGGTTGTACAGTAGTAGTGTCACACTTTGGTAACACAGTATCATTTTGGCCCACAATTTGGATGCGCTTATATATTCGGAATTTTCAAAGACAAATAGTCAAGGCAAATTGAGACAAAATAGATACATCAATTATTCACCATTCCCATTTTTCTGTTCTGATATATGGTAATTGAAAATATAATCCTGGTGCCATCTTGATACTTCTTGCAAATGGTTTTATCTATATGATTGGGTAGTGGTTGCTCGACATGCAAGTGTGGCAGTGTTTCACTGAAGTTCAGGTGGAGCAGTCTCTTCTTTTTCTTGTTTCACATATTTTCTAGACTGGAAGTGTAGATTACGGTGGATAACATAACATGCGGGAATATTGGAAAAATTATGAAAGTTGGGGACGTATTGAAAACGTTTATGTTACCTAGTGCAGTTGCTTCAGTAGGGTGAGAACAAATATAAGAGGGTGTATGCTTTTTGTTCAGGCCGCCAAGACGCGCGAGAAATTTGCTCTTATTGTAGTCGCTATTTCTCGTGGCAATACTGCTTTGGCAGCTCACGAGATCATCAACCAGATCTGTGTTACTGCTGCTACTTCTACCGATAATAATAGTAAAAAAAATTTTAAACAACTTTAAACTAAGGGCTTTTTTTAAAAAATTAAAAAATATTATAAAATTAAAAATATAATTAATAATTATAATTAATAACAATATTAAACGAGACATTTCGATCTGTTAAAATATTGAATTTGATTTTTTGTTTATATCTGAAAGTAATATAACAAAATTAATAAAAATATATATTTTAATAAAAATACATACACTTGAAAAAAAAAGGAATGGATTGAAATAAGGTTTAACGCTCATTTATGTAAAATTAAAGAATGCGTGAGCGAAGTAATAATTCAGCCACCCAATCCAATCAGTGGGCCATGTAAATATGAATTAGTAACTTGAATTTTGGTAATTCAAATTTTTTTGGTGATTAGTAACTCTGACTTAAAATTTTAACGATCAAACTTTTAACTAATAGCTGGGAAGTAACTAGTTAATGATTGATAAACTATCAATTTTCTAGTAAGAAGGCAACTGATACATATATTAAGGTTTTTTAATCAACTTCCTCTTATTAGTTTAAGAGAAGGTATCCATAAACAATTACTTTCTTTCGAGTTTACGGCTTCTATTAAAGGGCAGGACCCTCAAGGGTTTTGTTTTCTTAAACTCATTCCCAACAAAGAAGACAAAAAAAAGAAACGTCCGAAACGTTGTTCAAAGAAGAGTAGGAATTATTTATTGAGCATTGGAAATCAGACACTAAATAATATTGCAGCCTAATTGTGTAGTTTCATCGTTCAGTCGTTTCATCTTTCCCCGTGCGCTAAATTAATAGTGCAGCCTAATTGTGTCGTTTCACGTTCAGCCGTTTCATCTTTCCCCGTGCACACAGTTATCTTTCTTGTTGTCTATATATATCTGCAGTTCAAAACAAGCCTGAAAATGCTTAAAGTTAACTTCTGATAAATCAGCCATGGCAACCTTTAAAATAAGCTTGAAGCTTCTCATCGATACAAAGGGCCAAAAGGTTCTTTTTGCTGAAGCTGGAAAGGAATTCGTGGATTTCCTTTTTAGCATCCTTTCAATTCCTGTGGGAACTGTTATCAGACTTCTGAAAAGTCAGAGTACGGTAGGGTTGGGGTGTCTAGGCAAATTGTATCAGAGTATTGAAGATCTTAATGAGAACTACATGTTATCAAGCCAAAATAAAGAAGCTGTCTTGGAGCCAATGGGTCCTGCCATTTCCATAAATACTCCTCTTTTAACCAACGATACTGAGAAGTCTCACATAGGAATTAGTGGTCGTGAGATATACCTTTGTAATAGGTGTAACGATCATGTTACAGATGTTCCTAATGCAAGGTGTCCCCGATGTCATTCCATAATTTCCTTTAAGCCGACTTATGTCTCTCAAAATATTTCTGAAAAAGAGACGACAACCAATATTGAGGGTGGCTTCGTGAAAGGGGTGGTGACATATATGATTATGGATGATTTAGAGGTGAAGCCCATGTTAACAATCTCTAGCGTGACATTACTTAACAAGTTTAAGATTCAGGAAATTGATTGTAGACTTAACAATAACTGAGGTATGATGGTGTATTCGCTCTTTATCATTTTGTCTTGGATTCTAAGCTCTTATGACTTACTCTAAAAGTATTCGGTGTCGTGCTAGGGTTTGAAGTTGTTGAAGGCTTCTTTCGAAGACAAGCCAGCTTTAACAAGTGTCTTCCTTGGAAAAATGTCGTCCTGAAGGTGTAAGTGTGCTTGGGTTTTATGAAGTGAAGATTCAGAACTGGCTTTTTTGGAGTGTTACCAAATTCTGATTTTCAGTTTTGTGGAAAAACTTGTTATGATAATGTTTTGTTGATGTCTGAATTATCAAGTGAAATCTAGTCAATTTTCAATTATATGTAATTCTTAAACAGAAATTCAACTTGAATGTAAATGATATGTCAATTATAATTTAACAATTCAAATTAAACCATTAAGTAACAATTGCAATATATATAAACTTAAAGAGTGTAGGAAGACAATGATACACAAGGACTTTTATAGTGGATTGGCTAACTAAATATAACATAAATGCACTATTAACATACTTGTTAGATTTTTCACTTATATAAATTTTCTTTAAAACAAAGAGGAACCCTTATAATGTGTTCTTTCCATAAAAGAGGTGAAGAGCAACTTAATAATCATTTTTAAGAGTGAAAAATAAAACACAATCTTCTTTCAAGTGGGTAAAGAAGAATCTAATACAATTTTTTACTTCGTGAAGAGTGAAGAGTAACCTTATACTGAAATCAATTTCAATATTAAAAATCCCAATAACAATCCCTAAAATCAAGTTCTCAAATCTTACAATATTTTTGAACACCAATAAAAATGCAACAAATGCAATTATAAAACTTATCACTTTCTCTAGTGCTTATTCAACAACCAAAATCAACACAAATCTCATTCAAGGCTTTTTTTTTTTTTTAAATCTCCAAAAGTGTATAAAGATCATCTTAAGACCTTTAACCAATATTTTTTAATATAAAGAGGAGCCTATATAACAATTTTCAATTTAACAAGATGAAAATCTCCTTTGAACACAATAAATACACAGTTAATAGTGTTTCACTTAAAACTCAATAATAAAAAGATTCTTACACTTTCAAAGATAAAAAAAAATATGAATGATAAGCCTCTTAAAAATTAATAAATTAGAAAACCTTGGATTGAAATCAATAAAAACAATATTGAAACTTGAAACAAAAAGATTGCTCAAAGTAAACTCAAGAACAATCTAAGATTGTAGTATGATCACTTTAAATGCTCAGTAAACTATGTACACCAATAAACTCTCAAACTTGCATAAAAATTAACCCAAAAGTATTAGAACTCTTATTTATAGAGCTCTTGAGTTTAAAAGAGTTATTAGATATGCTTACTAGCCATTAGGGAGTGAAAAAACTGTTGATTCCTAAAACTAAAAACTAGTCATTAGTTTAAAATAGCTTAGCTGATTGATCAGTTGAGTATATTGATTCACAAGTGACAGATTGATGTGTGGTCTACATTCCTAAATTTTTAAATAAAATAAGTCCAAAATCTCAAACCTAATAATACTAATACCACAAATAGGCAAGTCCAACGAAGATTGTACTAGAAAACTAGTAATGTTCTTCTCTTCAATATATAAACTATTCAAATTGGTGATTGATTGATTAATTAATTGAATAAAAAATTCAAAACAAAGACACTAGATTTAATAACCAATCAAAGAAGTTAAGACTTAGAGTATTACTTCTCTTAAGACATATTCATGTTCATTGTTCAACTTCAATTCAATGGATTTTCCAAGTTTACTTAGACTATAAATTCTTTAGCATAAATTATAATCTCTCTCAAGTTATATGATTCCTATCTAACTTAAAACATTAATGAGAAGTCCTCCTTAATCAAAATTATCAATTAGATGCATTAATACATTTTATGGAACCTATTATTTAGATTATATTCATACCTAATCTAGAAATCTTATGTAAGCATATCTCTAGATCTCCATGCAAGATTCATTACTTATAGATTGATTTATTCACATAGATGATCTCTCAACCTAAATATATGAAATCATATAATCATAATTGACACTCATGTTTGCATAGAAATCAAAACCAATTTCATTAATACTATAGATAATTCTAAGACAGAATCTAGATATTTATCATTGATTAAAAATATAAAAAATAACACTACATCTTAAGGTTAATAAAAACCTAGATCCTACATGAGATTAATTCCTAAATATATTGAAATAAACAATAAAAATTATAAAAGAAATAGGGACTGAGAAGCTCATTCTAATGATGCTTAAATCCTTGAATCTTTTATGACTATTATTGGAAAACCAATCTTAATCTTCAATTCTCTTTAATGTCTAGATCTAATCTTCTCCTTCAAATAGCTTAAAACCTTATAAATATGGCTTACAAATCTCTCTTGATCTCGTAATGACAGATTTAAATCTTTAAGGATAAAAGGTTTTTGAAAGGCCTAAAATTACAATTTTATACATACATGGCCCGATTGTCCCATGGCTTCGATCATGGTCATAGAATAAACTATGCACCCTTCTAGAGAAAATTAACATCTAAGGTCATGGTTGTGACCCTACCCGTGACTCTTTTGCTTATTCTTTTCTATTAGTGTTTTTTTTTCAGCAACCCATTAGGGTTTGTGCTATGACCATGAGATAAAGTGTGGAATTTGATGGCTTGATGCTTTTTATCTTCCTTTCGATTTCGCAAGCCATTCAACTCCATATATGCACCAAATAACTCATCGAGACCTACAAAAAATATATATTCACCAAAATTATTATGAGCAATATTTTATTCAAGAGTTAACCAATTATGTATCAAATTGACATGGAAATACCTTTTAAACCTAAGATTCTAACTATGAAAATATGCCTACTATGTATCAAATGGGTATTATCAAATACTCATACATTTGAACTTTTTCTTGTCCTCAAGCAACAACTTAGATACTTTACTTTAAAAAATCTTAATCAAAAGTTTAAAGTTAATTGATTACAAAATTTTACAAATCAATGCCTTTAATCTAATGCACAGATCATAACTCTGTCTGATAAAAAAACATTTTTATCATACGCAATTAGTAAAAAGTAAGTCCTAATGTACAATACTAAGTATTTAAATACTTCTATATAGATCATTAGTCAAGGCTGTTAAGAATAAAACAAAATGCTATTCAAATTAAACTTAGAGCTTTTAATTAGAAGTCATCTAGTCTTTTTATGTGAAAATAAAAATCTTCTCATAAATGATCCTTAGTTACTTAATTAGAATAATCTTTTTTATCTTATTTGAAATGTTATCTAACTTTTTGAGAAGAAGATGAACACCTTATTATGAATACTCTCGGTTACTCAGTTAGATCACATACCACTCATACACTTTAACCTTTTTATCAGTACAAAGCTAGTAGAGTGAAAAAATTTGCTAATTTATTCAAAAAACACACATTTTTTTCGCACACTTACGCATTAAACTACACCATATTCCAAATTCCTATAACAGTCCTTATAAAATGACATCAGGAATCTAATATTATATATATGGGTTAGTTAACACATACAATTCATATAAAAAATTAAAAGAAAAAGAAAAAATTAGGGAATAAAAGAGATGTTCAATGTTCATTAAATCAAAAACATCAATTGTATAATGCCACAATTAATAATCAATTAATAATCAAAATCATTTTAAATAAAAAATCTAAGTAATCACTCTCCCAACAATTCAAGTGTGTATGGTATATACATAATATGTTTAATCTTTTTCCACACACTTAAATCAAATTATCCTTAATTTAAGGGTTAAAAACAAAATTAAACATGATAAGTAGAAAGGGAGAGAGAGAATAGTACTTCCCTGAGAATTGCAATCCAATTGTAGGCATGTTTGTGAGAGAGTTGTATTCTATTCCATGTAATTTGAATGCTTAGGTAAGAAGAGTATTAGAGTTTGTTTCTGTTACTTGAATAACATATTTAAATACAAACTTGCAAAATGATTAGATTAAGATTGACACAATGACATAAAAACAAAATAAAAGAACATAAAAGAAAGATCTTATGAATGCAAATGTTTAAACAAAACATCCATGGTGAAATGAAAATAAAAATATAATGAAAATAAACAAAAGAAAAGAAAATCAAACGTGATCACCTAATGATCCACAGCACGTAGTGTCAATCATCAACTGACAATGGTGATTGATGATGAAATTGCATAAACTCATGCCACATCGCCTACTGCTGCTCCCGCCTTTCCTACTATACACAATAATCTTCCTCCTATCTAGCTTGCTGCATTTGCTAATATACCTATCTAGCGTTAGACCTAGAAATATATGTCCTCATCTTAATATAATGGTGTTCGCTTAGGCACTAAGTACATCAAAGCTTGCAATCAATGATAGGTCTGTATTAAAACTATAATTTTGGTAAGAACAACGTACCCAATTTTCGCATAAGACCTAAACTTATATGAAAAATCTTTCAATTCAATTCATAGGTGAACAGATAAAAATGAATAAGGGTTAATTTAGATACTATCACATTTTAGATGAACAAATAACCTTAAAAGTGATAGAAAATCGCTCTAGATAAACTAAAAAGGTACTATTCATGTGTAAAACCCATATCATGAAACAAATTCCAAGTTTCAAGTGTTTGATGCAAAGATGGAAAATATACCTTCATGATTTAAAGCAAAACCTTTGAATTGATTAATAAAAATCAAGTTTGAAAGTTAATTTAATATTAGGTAGGTGTTGGAAGATGAGAGAGTGAAAGAAAGAGAGGTGAAAGTACATGAAAGACTTGGGTTTTACATGTTTTTAAAAACTAAACTAGCATCCCTTTAGGTCATGCACCCTATTGCATAAAAATTACAGCCTAAACCACAAGTCGTGGCCTAGGCCATGAAACACACTCCTAATATGATTTTTTAAAATTTTATACTTAAAGTATGTTCCAAAACCTCTCGCTTATCCTTAAACAAAATAAATCAAATTTAACAACCAAGTTTGTCACAAAACTCATAGAAACATAACATACAAACCATATGTAAATGAGATCACATAAAACGTGTTAGAATGCAACCTAAATGCAATAAGTCCTAACAAAAAAAGTGAAAAGTAATCGAAATAAATGAAATAAATGTTAAATTTCCTCTAAAAAATCATTTTCAATTTTCTTCCTTTAAGCCCTCTTTTTCTTCTCAACCCTTGCCTTTCAACTTTTTATATACTTATTTTCTTTCTTTCTCCATTCATCAAGTCCCTTGAAGTTAAAGGTGGACCTTTTCTCTCCTTTGTTGTGTTTATGGTCCAGTCTCCTTATTAATTCGAAGTCTAATGGTTCAAGTTTTGTTTTCCCCTAAAAAATACTTAGAGTTCCATCATTAGGCATGCTTAAAGAAGAAGAATTTTCTTTTTCATTAAGAGATGACTTGATTGTTTCAAGATTAGAAAAAGCAGTAGATTCATTCTTGATCTTAAGAGTAAATGTCTTTTTTAAAATATCAATTAAAGCTTTATAAGTCACTAGAAATGGCTTATCTTGTATCAAGGGTATCTGATCCTAATCATCCATATCTAAGATTATGAAATCAACATGGAATATAAATCTATCCAATTTTATAAGCACATCCTAAACTATATACTTAGGATACTTAATAGATATTTTCATTAATTGACTGTTGTTCTTAGTAGGCTTCATAATCTCTAGTATTATCTCATAAAACATGTTATGTGACATAAGATTAATTCCAGGTCTTAATTCAACTAGTGTTTTACTTCAATGCATGTTACCAATGGTATAAATGATTTCAAAACTTTCTAGATCTTTCAACTTCTATGATAGCTTTCGCACGAACATCATTGCATATTCCTTATGTGTAGTCATCTTCAAAGAGGTGCTCGCCTTCTTATTTACAAGAAGATCACTTATGTGCTTTGTGTATTTTGATTTTTTTAATAACATCTAAATTCTTAATTGGGTTTAGAGATTTCCCTGCATTTTCCTCTTTCTTGTTCATGTCAAGCTTGCTTAGATGTGGAACTTACAGCTTCTACTCCCTTACTTCTAGCTTCTTCTTCTCTCTTCATCATTCTTTCTCAAACTCTTTACTTCTTCATATTCGCTCTCTTCAATAGCTTCCTTCTTTTTAACGTGTTCAACTTCCACTTAGACTAGAGATTTCTCCACGTCATCTTTCATACAGATCACCTATACTTTCTCTCTTAGATTCTTCTCTATATTCTATAGTAAAGTACCTGGTGATCTCTGTAAGTCCTATGGCACCCAAGAGGGGGGTGAATTGGGTATTAAAAACTTTTTACAAACTTAAAACTATTAACTTAATTCAATTGGAAAACTAAATGCAATCACTAAACCAATATTCAACCTAATATGGAATGTTAGT
>JAOXYD010000136.1:11930633-11940893 GCA_028565735.1 Pinacopodium congolense
TTTGGTTATACTTTAAAATCAAGTAAATGGGCTTTAATTTCAAGAAGGTGAGTTCTGAAAAATTAATCTCAGAACTCCAACTTTCACAAAAATCTAGGTTTGGTCATTCAAGAATTAAGTCGTGTTGCTTATTGATTTTTCAAACAATTTAAGATGATTTCTCATGATTAAACTATCTTAAACACTAATGTTAAGTGGCCAGCTTAAAATTGGATCATTCAGATCTTCAACAAGCCAAATATAGATGTTTAAACATGCATTAAAACTATTTTAAATCATCAAAACATCAATCCATAACAAAATAAATGATTAACCACACATTTGCATCAAAACATACAAAATATGTAATTTATACAATATGCTTTGATAGATATGAAATTAAGAGCTTAAATATAAAGTTTAGATGTTACAACAAATCCTAAAAAGACTTTTGGATATTTCTTGAACTCCCAACTTGCTTCTAAACTCCAGCCAAGCTCTAATTCATCAAGATCTTGTAGAAAAATCAAGAACATTTCAAGATGTAAGCTAAAAATAACAACCTTGATTAATCCGAAAAATGGAACCAAATAAGATATAATATTAGTTTAGAAACCCCCTTAGATGATTCCTAGACTCAGATATGAGTCTTAACAACAAGTTCCAATGTTCAAAAACTCAAAAACAATACACAAATTTGAAGAACTAAGTGTTTGAAGCTTAGAACTAAAGAAAAGCTAGAAAATGAGAGAAGAAGAACTCTCTCTCTATGGAAGATATGATCTCCTCTCCTTTCTTTGTGTTTCTTATGTGTTTTTAGATGTTTTCAAAACCTGGAGAGCTCCCCCCATGTGTTAGCAGAGACTAGCATTAATTAGGAACATGCCAAGAGTTGAAATCTAGAAGATTAGTACTCGAATGCAGCACCCATTAACGACCCCCTGTTCTTCAATCAACGGCACCCTGCCAGGGGGTCGTTAATGGTCAGAACCAAGAGGATTTCTTCATGTTTTTTCTCCAATCTTCATCATTAAGCTCCATCCTACAAGTTAAGCATAATAAGACATCAATTTAACAATTAAACACTGAATTAGGGGTCATAATTCAATAAATTAACCATTAAAACTCTATCAATTGTACCCCTAACAAAACTCATTCTCCTAAGGTCATAATCTAGGCAATCAAGCTAAAATAAGCATTCAATCCAACAAAAACACATCCACAGAACTTGTTTCTAACACAAATCAATCTGTAACCTCAGACAAAAATGATTACTCACACATATTAATCAAAGGACTACAATAAATGGTCAAAATATGCGTATCCATAGATTAATCAACAAAAGTATAATCTTTACAAGTTATAAAACAAAAATACAAAAGACAAACAGATAGTTGGTCACTCCCTGAAATTCTCTATAAAGTTTTGGCACTTAAAAGCCCTAAAAACACAAGATTTGGATTGAAAAATGACCTAGACTCTAAAACAAGACAAAAATCTACATATGGAAGATGAATGGTGATGAAGATGATGATTCTAGTGGCTCCATCTTTCTGTGATGAAATATTACTATTTATAGTCCCCCTCAAGTGTCTTTAGGGTTTAGGAGCTAATGCTACATCATTTCATCATGATTTGGCACTGCATTTAATGAAACGTTGTGCACCGGTTGATAAACGTCACCCTATCTGCTGATAAACGACGAGCTAGAGAGTGTCGTTGAAGGTGTTGGGATTGACCATCAACAGCGGGGTGTTTTTCTTTCAATGGCACCCTGACAAGTTGCCGTTAATGACCTGCATAATTTAACCATTTGCCTTTCATTGCTCCAAAATCACCCAAAACTTCCTTCATTAAGCTCCAAACTCAATATGCTCCTAAAATTAACAAGAATAACTCACAATTGGTGTATTTCAAACATAAAATGGGTAGAATCATAGCAATTTATGCAAAAAAATCAATAAAAATATCCCATTAACAGTAATACAACAAGTTCATTTTTAATTGTTGTAGGAAGAATTACATTGGATTTAAAATGATACCGAAAGGAACTTTGTTGATGGTGATGATCATACCTCACAAAGTATCTCAAGTTTCATTACATCATGATGATTGATCACATCCCTGCCACCAATTTGAGGAAATTCAAACATTTTTATAATCAAATATCAATAACACAATGAATAAGAATCTAGAGCATCTAGTAAAACATGAAAGTTATAGAATACTTGAACTTTCTACAGTGAAAAAATTACAAAATGAACTGGGCAATAAAGAACTTATATACAGAAAGAGTTCTATTAAAATAGCATAGCTATATCAGATGTCAAAGTTTTGAAATACTCTCTGTTTCACCTATTTCTAAAAAAAATCAATTCATATATGATGTGTATATACATACAAAGCAACTTATAAGAGGAGATGAATTTAGAAATACAGGCTATTATATCTAATAAGAATAAGGCCACAAAAAAAAAGGCAAAGCCTATTACCTTAATTCTCTATATATATATATATATATATAACTAAAAATATTAATAAGTTAACAAGTAGTTGTAGTGATTCATAAAGGTTAAACCTTTTCAAGATGTGTTAGTTCAATTCCCATCATAAATTATTATTTTATCCTTATTTTTAAATTAATTATAACAATTAATTTATTTTTAATTTTAAAATTCTAATATTTTATCCCTTTAAATAAGAAAATCCTAGTTTTTATATTTTTTTAAAAATATCTAATATTTTCTATTAAAATATGTTAAAATTAATTTTAAAAAATATCGAATACATAATATAAAATAGCAACATTTTAATTGTTGCTTAAACTTAGTTTAATTAGCAATAGTTTTAGTTTTTACTTATTTAAGATTTTAAAGTAACAATTTTTTTAATTTCATTATCTTTTCAGTTTATAGTAACAAATTACTTAAGGCAACACTTATTACTATTATCATTACTTTTTATATTATTGAAGGCAACACTTTAAAAAATGTTGTATTATAATAACTTTTAATAACACATTTTAAATTTGTTTCAAACTTATCGTTACTTAAAGCCTTTTTTGTCATAGTGAGGCATTAGAAAAGAGTAGACAACACTCTCTTTCTTTATATATCTTTCTAGCTCTCTTTTCTCTATCTCTACAGCTCTCCTTCTCTTTCTAGTTTTTCGTATTTTGCAGTTTAAAAACTATATTCTAGTGATTGAATTCTTGCAAGTCAGAGACAAATACAAAATCAAGTATAAATTTCTACAAAATACATATTTATATGGTTGGATCTTAAGTTAGTTCACTTGTTTAATGCTTGGTTGTTGGTTTAATCCAAAATTTCCCAATTAATTATCAGATTAAGCAATTTAAGTGCACAATTTCTTAAAGCACAAAAAACCAAATATTAGGCAAGTATACCGGTCAACAAATAATACATCGAAGTATTTTAGATCTAAATTATCATCCCACGGGAAAAGCAACTTTACAAGTACTAAGTCACTTAGATCACAGCTATCTAAAGAAGCCAAATCAAGAGAATTAATTAACTAAAATTACCAAATTAATTAAAAAGATTCAAGTTATGCAAGAAGACTGAAGATGAGTTTAAGGATTGCCTAAATGAATTAAATAGCTAAGA
This sequence comes from Pinacopodium congolense, assembly GCA_028565735.1. NCBI lineage: Eukaryota > Viridiplantae > Streptophyta > Magnoliopsida > Malpighiales > Erythroxylaceae > Pinacopodium > Pinacopodium congolense. The sequence goes on from JAOXYD010000136.1 coordinate 11,934,242, forward strand.
CTTTGGTTTTCAATTATCTAAATGGGTTAAATAAAGATTGTAAGGTTTAGCATAGGACAACTTCATAATTTAAGACAAGGCTAGTAGTTAAATCAATGCCTTTTCTCTAATATTCCTAATTTATTATTTGGTCACCTATAGATTTAAGAAGTAGGCTTAAAGTTTAAGAAACTTAATCTAAATTTCCTTTTTTCATATTAAAACCCTCATGATTAACTAACCAACAATTATGAATTAATTAAAATCATGTTGCTTATTGATTTTTCCAATGATTAAGGTAGTTAGTCACGATTCCTTAACTTTCTTGCAACTTTATCTTAAGTGATCATGTTAAGATAAACATTAAGCATTCAAAATAAACAAAAGCTAGCCTTCAATCATGCATAAGCATATATTCAAATCATTTACTAATCATTCCTTAGCCAAAAATAAACTTAATCACTCATTTAATTAAAGAACATATCATATTCATCATAAACTTTATATCTTTGAATATATATTAAAAAAAGTGGATTACAAGAGATAAATAAGTTTATAAAGCACCAAATATTGTTACAAACACATGTACGTATCTGAACCATGTTCAATCTCTTACAATCCTAAAAGCAAGCTTAAATCTATAAAACACAACAAAAAAGATGAAGAACACCAAGAAATAAACTTAGAACTTGAGAGAATATGAAAATATGATCTAAAGGACTTTTTTTTCTTCATTTTGAAAATGACTTCAAAATATCAATATATATATATATATATATATATCCCCTACAAGTGTTTGCAACTTGGTACAGTAGTAAGTTGAAACTAAAATTAAGTTAAAAAATTCATGACAACAACTTAAATGACACTTGAATTGGAATTAGCGGTGTCATTTAACCCTTTTTATTTAACTCTATATCTATCTTAAATAGTGGGCTACAAGGACTTAAATAGGATTTGAAAGATCCAAAATGACTCCAAAATTTATTTTATTTTTTCAAAATTTCTCTTCTTTTGGATTCAATTTTCAATTTATATAATTTCAAATATAAATTAAACCACTAAACATTAAAATAATGATGAATTTACATTAAATATTATAAAAAAATACTATAAAATAAACCTTTTTCATTTTAATATAAATTTTCTATCAATTCTCTCCAAGAACTGCCGTTGACAATCTCAAACTAGAGAAACTTCCGAACAGGTGAAAGGAGATAGGAATTGGATCAAGCTTCATTAGTAATCTTCAATCATTTATAATTATGTTCTATTTTATTACTTCCTATCTATCGTTAGTCATTATTTGTGCCCATAAAAGACTTACATGACAATTGCAAGTGACTAGAAATTACGGGATGCGGGTAGGTACTAACAAAATTTTGGTATAGTCCTCTTCGTGAAAAAAGTTTGCTCCTTTTGCCAATTTATTTAAGAATGTTTTGACCCTAGAAACTAGGTATTGTTTTTTAAATCGGACTAGAAAGCTTTTTCCTTTCTAATGTCTCAAGCCAACAAAGCACCATGACCAGGCACCTCTTCACGCCAGCACGTAGCAAGGTGACGCCATGCCCTTGTTGGCCTCTCTCCACGTGTTAATCATGCAGTACAATCCTCCGTATGCCACCTGCAAATGTAATTTTGCCTGCTTAAGCTAGTAAATATTCTTATATGCACTCAAGAAGAGGGAACAAATTACCTCTACACAACTGCTCATATTGCTGGGGGCCAATATTAGAAAGAAGAAGTAAAGATGAATATGAATGAAGAAATATGCTCGGCTGTGAGGAGATGTAGTTCAATGGTTACAATTCCAACCTTTATACTATTAGTATTATTACCAAGCTCCTTAGCCACCTCAAGTGCAGTCCTACAGAATCCAAACATAATCCAACAAATCGTAGGCCATCCAGTTTTATATCCCAGAAATTTCTTAAAAGAAGCTGCTCTTCTACATACTGAAGAGAAGTTCAAGATTTTCGTGAATAAGTACAAGAAAGAGTACAGTACAAAGGACGAGTACATGCACCGCCTTGGGATATTCGCTAAGAACATAGTCAGGGCCGTTGAGCACCAGATGCTTGACCCTACAGCAGTTCATGGAGTCACGCCGTTCATGGACTTGACGGAGGAGGAGTTTGAGAGAACTTATACGGGAGTTCTGGGAGTTGCAACGTATGATCAAGGCTTTTCGGAGGAAAGAGTACCGTTGACGTTTCTGGAGGCCGGAGGGTTGCCTGAAGACTTTGATTGGAGAAAGAAAGGAGCTGTGACTGATGTCAAGATGCAGGTAATTACCGGCAGTGTTATACTATGCTTTGGGCTTGTGAAATTCTTAGAAATTATATATAGTTTCCTAATTTTGTTTTTCTCCCGTTATTTTCTGATTAATCATTCTTTTAATGTATATTCTACTTAAACTATGAATTAGTTCGCAGTTGCTATTCCAGTTCATCTGTGCTTCTATGGTAAATTGGCGAGTTGTAGTTCCTAAACCTGAATATTTACTTGAAGCTTTTGTGTGTATTATCCCAGGGTACATGCGGGTCATGCTGGGCTTTTAGCACCACTGGAGCTGTTGAGGGTGCCAATTTTGTTAAAACAGGAAAGCTTCTTAATCTCAGTGAACAGCAGCTTGTTGACTGTGATAATACCGTCAGTTTCGGACTCACTCTATTTATCAACGAAGCAACCCCATCTTATTTCCATCAAATTTTGAGTCTTCCCATGTTTTGTTCTTCTTGTTCTTGTTATTTCTGGTTTAGTGATCTACTGACTAGACTCTTATCATTGTTGTGAAGTGTGATCAAACGGACAAGAGGGCATGCGATGATGGTTGTGGAGGAGGTCTGATGACCAATGCTTACAGATATCTAATTGAGGCTGGTGGGTTAGAAGAGGAAAGTTCATATCCGTACACAGGGAAACAAGGGGCATGCAAGTTTGATCAGGAGAAGATAGCAGTTAGAGTTGCCAATTTCAGTAATATTCCTGTCGATGAAAGCCAAATTGCCGCACATTTAGTCCACCATGGACCTCTGGCAGGTAAATTATTTTAATTATTTATCACGTATCATGAATCTATGGCACGTAAATTATTTTAATTGGGTTCCTCTTCCTAAATTTGTCCCGTATCTTTGAAATGCAGTTGGCTTGAATGCGGTGTTCATGCAAACCTACATAGGGGGTGTCTCTTGCCCGCTCATTTGCGGGAAGAAATGGATCAATCATGGTGTCCTGCTTGTGGGGTATGGTGCAAAAGGATTCTCCGTTCTTAGATTTGGAAACAAGCCCTACTGGATCATCAAGAACTCTTGGGGTAAGCAATGGGGTGAAGAAGGATATTACCGACTATGCAGGGGACATGGCATGTGTGGAATGAATAGGATGGTTTCTGCAGTGGTTACTCAAGTCTCCTAAAACTTTCCATAAAAGAATGGCACCAAGATGAACCTAAAATTTCCATGGTTCGAGTATACACAATTATTAGTTACGATGTTGGTCTTCGTTGGACGTTCTTTGAAAGCATGTTCTCGGTCTTTTGAGTTATAGTAACGAGTCTTCTAGCCCTTCTAAACGAAGACTTCTGCTGTGTCTCCGGATTTTACCTTTGTCGCAGACATCTTCTTAAGAATTTCGTTGCCTATAGGGACACTTGCTGGGTTTAGTCGATTAGATATAAATATGACCATCTTCATAAGAATCTCGTTACCTATAGACACACTTGCCGGGTTTAGTTGATTAGACATTAATAAGACCTGATCAGTTGTACTCTTGAAACATTCTAAACATTTCAATGGCAAATCATACAGGCCCTCTTAATTACTTGTCAATCGATGTCTAATTTTACCATGCTCTTCGCAGCTTAATTTTTTACAGGTTCTGCTACAAGAAATTCTATGATTTCAACATCCTGGAATACAGTTTGACACGAGATCATTCAATAACATGATTTGTACATTTTACTGCCTTCAAACGAAGACTGTTAGCACATTACATAAATGAAGAGAGAGAGAGAGAGAGAGAGAGAGAGAGAGAGAATGAATTAAGAGGGAATAGAAAATTATGGGCGTTTAGTTCAATTTTTTAAAATAGATTTTAGTAATTTTTTATTTTTATTTTTAAATTTTGTTTTATGTTATTGTTTCCTATTTTTAGTTTTTATATTATTTCTTATTATATTATTATGTGTATTATTTTTATTATAATATATGTTAATATTGAAATTTGTTTTATTTAATATTATTTTATAATAAATTAAATATTTAAATTTACACAGGGCAACTAGGAAGCCCTTATTAGGCCCCCAGCAGCCCTTGTGCCACGTTATTAAAATTGTGAGAACACGTATTCAAAACCCAGGAGCCCTAGAGCCACGTTATTAAAATTCTGGAAACATGGGGTGATGAAACAGATAGGAGGGTATAAATGGAAAATGGACAGAGTTTCAAAGGAAGAGAATTGGCTATCCGTTAATAATCCCCTTCTACGGTTTTTAAATCCCTAATCTTAAAACAATCCTTTAGAATGCCACATCACCCAAACGTTGGGACAAACAATCGTGAAAGGAGTTTATTTGGTTTTTAGGAGAAAAGGGGGATGCAAACGTCAGGGGAGAGCGATCTGGGAGCTACTGTTTGGAAGGTATGTGTCGCTTTTACCTAAAGAAATCCTCCGTATGACATTGTAGGCGTGAGTGCATGCTTGCGAAACGTGATTTGAGTTTCAGTCATAGTTAGACGAACTTCTTTCTTGTTGGGAAAAGTGGGACTTGGTGATTGTTCTCTTATATCAATAATTTGTGTTTATTTGTGTAAGGGAAGTTGATGTCTGTGCATGGTGGATTCTGCTAGTCCTAAGCTACTTCTATGATAAATGTATATATGTATATATATACACACGATAAAGACCTTATTAACTTTCTCAATCCTTTAACATTTGTTTTTAATTTTCATCTTCCCCGTAACTTAGTCTTCTGCCTATGATTTATTTGCCCGTAACCTAGTCTGGCTTCATTCATTAGGTTTTGTTGTGAGCATTTGCTCTTTTTATGGAATAACTTTTTGAATGAAACACGGTCTAAAGCTGTATTATTTTGGTATCTGAAATTCCAACATTAATTCCAGTTAGTATGTTTAAGAAACTAATTTATATGGATTTAAATGAAATAAATGTTATAATGGAATAAGAACTTACAGCCTACATCAATCAAAGTTATAAACTCAATGAAGATTAAATCAATCAAACTTATAAACTCTCTCCACATTTAGGCGTTAGGTTTGTATTGATGTAAAAGGGGATTATTATCATTGTATTGCTTATCTTTGTACCAAAATGTTCAGTGGGCAGCCATTTGTTAGACAACAAACATGTAGGATCGTGGGCAATGTATTACCTTAATTAGAAATTGACATGGATAATTTCGTTGAGATGTTTATTGGCGGTCATAACTAGTAACGATATGAGTTTCCAATTAACTCTGAAAATCCTCACAAACTAAGTTTACAGTTGTAGATAGTAATGTGGAAATAAATGTTACATTCAGTTGTTTCATCATCCCTCAAGGTTGTTGATGCGATGTGTTTAGTTAATAGGAAGTCTGATAATGTATCACCTGAAATCTGTTGTAAAATGAGGAAAAAGTTTTTCAATATGGTAGAATCAATAGGCTTAATCGTGTTTTGTGACAATATGATCTAGTTCAAATAGGGGACATCAGTTGGTGGCATGTATGCTGACTATTGTAACATTATTGGATGAATTTTTGCTAAATTGGTTTCTAATAAAATCCTTGCACTAAATTATAGACATTGAGAGTGCCGAAAATAACATAAAAACTCCAAAACGATAATTTATATAGACGCACATTTCTGATTCTTACCATAAAAACATAGTGCTGTTGTATGGGGTTTGCATATTCTAGGGCATCATATATTGTCGTTGTTATAAATATGAAACATTATGAACATTCTTGACCTATGTTTTATATGAAATAATTAGTGCACTGGAGCTGTTGTTAGTTAAGTATGTAATATGAGTGTATGGCAGTTAGCATGATGGATTGTGTTTAAGATTCAGTACAACCTCTAAATGATGCAGATGGCCAAAATGCACCACGAAGCGTGGGACTCATTCCAGCTATTGATGTTGTAAACATTTACGTAATGGAAATTGGGTATAGAAGTTGGATCATGATTAAAATTCCAATTAGAAGAGCCAACATGACTATAAATGTTGGGGCGAAGACCTTATTTTACATCTAAGTTTAGCTGAATAAAAGAAATAAATTTCAATTCGCATGTGATGAGTCGATGTTCGTGATATTATAATTTATAGAGTGGTACAAACCTAGTTCCAATGATATTGTGTAGATTAAATGTGCCAATGGAAATTAAGACGTGCGATTGAGGAGTGTGAAATAGGTTATAGTGATGGGAAACAGCTGGTTTGCAAGTTTGGGACCATTTTCCTCATATGTTATTTATGGTTGCAGGTTAAAAGAAGGTTCGACAGATATGTGAAAAGAATCTGTCAAGTAACAAGCGTGAAATTGTGATGTGATTGTCAGCATGCATCGTGTCACGGTGTGACAATTCAGTCGACCGAGATGCGAGGTTCAGACAGAAAGACCCGGAATCTTCTAGAAGACACTACACACATCTAGATCCACAAT
>JAOXYD010000136.1:11967003-11982657 GCA_028565735.1 Pinacopodium congolense
ACCAATGAAATTTTGACACGTATCCATGCCACATCAGCAAAATCTGATAAAGGACTAGTGATTGAAAAAAAATGAAAGGTTAGGGACTAAAATGATAGTTTTCAAGCTATAGGAACTAAATTAATAGTTTGAAAAACTACAGGGACTATCCATGATATTAACGTTATGTTTATAATAATTTATCTCCTCAGATTTTAGAGTTTATAATACACTTGTCAATAATTGATAAGGAGATGAGCGTTTATATATATGTGCGTTTGTGTATGGGGGGAAGTGCTTGAAGCAACATCCAGGCCTTTTGATTATGGAAGTACGTATAGTGTCCACGCAACTCATAAGGCCTTCTTCACTTGCAACTGTTGAACATGAGAAGCCACACAAAATCTCCTATTTTGATCAGCTTACTCCCACTACTTATGTGCCATCGATCTTTTTCTATTCCATGAAACAAGTCATGTCCTCCAATAACATCATCCCGATCCCAGACCGCCTAAAGCAATCTCTCTCAGAGAGCCTAACTATTTACTATCCATTATCTGGAAGGACAAGTGACAACATGTTCTTCCATAGTTTCAGCGAAGGCGTTCCTTTTATGGAGGCTCGAGTCAACTGTCGCTTAACTGATTTCATCAAGCATCATGAAATTGAGTCACTAAACCATTTGATTCCATGCCAGCCCTTCTCCAAAGAACTAATAAGCTCACCTGCTTTAGCTATTCAATTGAACATTTTCACTTGCGGTGGGATAGCACTAGGTGTGAGTGGTTCTCATAAGCTGATCGACAGGGAGACTTGGAGGGGCTTTCTCACTACTTGGGCCGCTTTGTCCCGAGGTGATATTGGTGATGTGTTGCGCCCTAATTTCAACGAGACATCACTCTTCTTTCCTCCAAAAAAGGATATTCCTCAAAACCATGTATCTTTAATGGAAAACTTGTGGTTCACAGAAGCCAACTACATCACTAGGAGGTTTGTTTTTGATGCTAAGGCAATATCTACGCTCAAGGCCAAAGGCACATCCAAGCCTGAGGCTAAGCCAAGCACTGTTGAAGTACTGTCCTGTTTTATTTGGAAATGTGGCATGAATGCAACGAGAGCCGTACCAGAGGCACCGAAAACATCCATTATGGCCCAGGCACTGAATCTTAGGATACGCACAAAGCCAGTCATGTCTAGTGCTTCTACGGGTAATGCCTTTTGGTGGGCAACTGCTATGGCTAACCCTAGTGATACGAACGAGTTGCCTGACTTGGTACACCTTTTGCATGAAGCCATTGATCTCTATAACTCTGAATTCACACATACTCTGCAAGGTGATGGTGGTTCTGAAGCCATTAGTCACCTGTGTGACCAGCTGGAGCAGCTATTTGAGTTAGAGAAACCTGACATATTTGCATTTACCAGTTGGCTTCACATTGGCCTGCAACAGCTCAACTTCGGTTGGGGAGAACCAATTTGGTTTGCTAACATTGGGAAAGTTGGACCTGCGTTTAGAAATCTCACTATTTTCGTTGAAACAAATGATGGTGAAGGGGTTGAGGCATGGATCACCCTGGACGAGAAGAGAATGTCCGTACTGGAAAAGGATCCTGAGTTCCTAGAATTCGCTTCTCGAAAACGGAAAATTTCAAGCCTCTAATCTTCCCTTCCTCTACATAATCCTACCCGCCTGAGTTGCCAGAAGATCCTCCAAATAATCAAATTCTTTATATGTGTTGTGTAAGCTGGCTTGAAGGTAGCCTATTCATGATGTTTACGTGGTTACTTTATACTCGTATGCTAATCAATATGCTGTTTTCGGTTTGTATTCCAATGGAGTCATTAATAAACTTTTTAATTTGTCAGAGTTATGTATTTTATTCAATTTAATATTATTTCCTACTTTTCTTGTGGTGCATACGCATGGGAAACAATTGAGTTAATGTTGCAACAGCGTAATGCTTGAATAACGGAATGAGTGTATATAGTTAAATTGCTTAACAGCTGTGGATGAACTATTTACCAAGTGACCTTCATCTTGTTTGCTTACCATAGTGTGTGTATGAATTATGGTGTGATATATTATACCACGGATTTTTTTAGCAATCTACCACTCTTTCTGTAAGTTCTGTCCTCTCAATCCTTACACCGGGAGACCATGTGACGCAGCCAGGTTCACACCTTCAATACCTTTTGATAGTTACTGTTAAAATTTTACGGCAAACCTTTTTGGCCCACATCTTGTGGCCTTCTGTAGCGGACAATGTCTGGTAGAACAGAAATTTTAATTGAATAATAATCTTAGGCCAAAATGGTAAGAAATCTGATTAAGATCAAAAAGGAAAAATTAGTTTAAAAACTTTCAAAGAGAGCTTACTTCTTTCATGAGTTTGCTCTTCTAATACAGAAAACCTCCCAAAGCAAAAGTTCTCATGTTTTTCATTTTCATCTAACCTCCCAAAGAGAAAGTGCTCTTGGTTTTCATTTTCATCTAACTTCTACTTCACGCTATCACTTCCTTCCATCCAATTTTTGAGCTTTTGGGGCAACTTCTTCCTCTTTGAATGTCTTGGTTGTTAATAGCCAACCCGACCATGATACATTTAGGCTGTGGTAAAAATGTGAATTGTAATGCTCTTCCAGCTGTTTCTTTTTAACTCGATTCTAATTTAAAATCAACTATAGGTAAGTGCATCTTTTAATAAGTAATACAATATATTTTATTTGATTTCACATTATCATTTCCCCCATGATGTACTTGCAACTACTAAGTTATTCATATTACAATTATCTGAAAAATTAAATTAATTGATTAATTAAATGAAAACTACTAAATAAACTAACTAACTCTTCAATTATTGAAACAAAGTTGTAAATAAGAATTACTAATTTAAATGTACAGTTAAGAGGATAGATTTTAATGATTTAGTTGAGTTAAAAACGAATGTGTAGCTTAATTTAGGATCTCTTCACAAAAAACAAAATTTTTGTGGTTAAATAAATTCGTTATCTCTATTAGGCCTATTTTATTATTTGATTATTCAATGAATTTAGATAATATGTTTAAAATTTAAGAAGTTTAATCCTAAATTATTTATTTCATAATTAACACCCCTCCAATTAACTAATATTTGGTCATTTACTAATTTAAAATTATGTTGTTTATTGATTTTTTTCAATAATTATGGTAGAGTTTTTGAATCCCTAATCATCTAACATTTTTATTCAATGTAGTTGGTTTATAATAGATAGTTAAACATTCAAATAAATAAAGATTAGCACACAAATCATTGAAAATAACTCAATCAAATTCTTAGCTAACAAATAATCAAGATGCACATGTTAATTAACAAACACAATGAATTTAACATAAAACACATATCTATTGATTAAAATGAAAAGAGTTTAAGATATAATGAAATAAAAAGATTTAGAGAATAATTGAATACGCTCCCAACTGATTTCTAATTTTGAATTGGATTACGTAACTCCTTGGAATCAGAAAAAGCAAGCTTGAATATCTATTACACTCAATTGAAAGAGAATTATAATGGAAAACCTTAAACAAAACTAAAAAGTGACTAAATTTTGAAAAAAAAATGTAATAGAAGTTTGTTACAAAGTCTTTAAAATATGCTTATATATTTCTTAGTTAGGTTTAGGGTTGAACGGGAAGTGAATCATCCAATTATCTCTTAAATCCTTTACTAGAACACACCTTTAAAGACATCAATGGTCTTTAAAGTTGAAGATCAATAATGTCATTATTCACCCATGTTAAGCTTTTGTCTTCATAGAGGACTTCAATGGTATTCCATTTAGACTATAGCAGTGGTTTTGTTAAAGGATCGCGCTATTCTCTTAAGTTAATAATAACAATAGTTTAATTAGGATAGCAATAGTACTGCTAAATACACACATTTTTTTCTTGAAAATAAACTACAGTTGATCTCTTTTTTCTCAAAATTCTTGTTCTTTAACACAAACCTACAAATTAAACAATAACACAAAAATTAAATATTTAAAATATGGGTGAAAAAAGTAACAATTGATGCTCTAAAATCGTATAAACTACACCTCTATTAGTTACACTATCTTCAATCCTATACTTGTTCAAATTCTAACTCTAGATTGTTGAAGTTTCTCATAATTTCTCATTAATTCATTTCCTAAGCAAGCATTTTCCATCTCCAGTAGGTGAATTTTGTAACTTCAACACCTCTCACGTTGTAGTTACTCTAACTCTATTGCAAGATGATTTTAACCTTCCTTTGTCCAGAGTTTACCTTTAATTTACAAATTTGAGAAGATTCAAGAACATTAATAAGCTATGATAGGAAAGAAAACTTGCGAGACTATTTTGACCGCTAAAGTTGGTGAAGTTTCTTCTAAGCTTAGATTAGCTAAATGTTGATCGAATTCCTTCTACAATTGATATACAATTTCTTGCATTTCTCTAGCTTTATTCCTTAGTTTCTTGATTTCATTATTCCTTGTTTCTAACACATCACAAGACATCAAAATTATGAGTCTATAGCTTTAATATTAGAATTCTTTTCTCATATAACATATATTTTTTATATTTTTTCCTTGAATGATTCTTCACTTTTCTTAGAAATGATCGATTTTCTTACTTTGCAAATTCAAAATATTTGAGAACTTTCATATGCTTACACCAAATTATCAAATCTATGTTTCTCATATTTAATTAAAGAAAGCTCCTTATTTGATAAGTCCAATTATTCTATCTTTAACAACTTGATCTTGAGCTAAATAAGAAAAAATTCTTGCTTTTTTTGTGGAGTAAAAGCAAAGAAACTATTGCTAACTTCGATTCTCTATTCTAAATTTCCCCTAGCTATTTTCTTAAATTTAATAAATCTTCTTCAATTGTAACATCATCAACAATATCTAAACTTTTTATATGACTAGTAGATTGATGGCTTGTGATCATGTGATTTCAGTGATCTTTAATGGGTGATAATGCACAATTTAATCTAGTTTGGATTGCTTGATTATTGGAATCTTCATTTGAATTAGTATTTCAAAGGCGTTTAAATTCATTTATATTGTAGAAGGTTTGTCCCTTGTATATCCTCTTACAATGATTTTTACAAATATTGATTTTATTACTTTTTATATTCTTTTCAACTCATTATTCTTTTGATTTTAAGGCATACACTCTCCCTCATCCTTATTGGAAACAACGATATCTCTTTACTATTATTTATGGCAATGTTACTTAAAATATTATCCATTTTAAGAAAAAAATTATTAGATAATTTTATATAATGTTAAAATCAAACTATTTATGAGGACTACTAGAGTTATTCTTCTAATCTATGTGATCATAAGAGAAATAACTGCATTATAGTGTCACCACCACTGAGTTTGTTTCGTCACCATATGAACTTCAATTATCATGATATAAAGTAGCATTAATCACCATGTAATGATTATTGAGTTTTGAATTTTTTTTATTTATATCTTTATTGATCAATAGGATTCTCCAAGTTTATATTATGCACTTCATCTAATGATGAAAATTGAGCAATCAGCCTACAAAATCATACTTTTAAATTTAGTTTTTAATAAGTTTTGTTATTTTACACACAAAAACATTTGAAAACAATACCAACTTCCAATATTAATATTATGTCTTATGTTTCGAAGTGAATAAAGACATATACATAGGAGGAGAAGATTTCGAGTTTACTTTCTGAAGTACAATTGGAACTATTTCAAAATAGTTATAATCTATATCGATTTCTATCAAAAGTAACATCATGCAAAGTATTACTAGGTTTTTAAATATAAATTTTATTATTGCCTTTCTTTAGATGTTGTATAGTTTGATTAATACTCCTTCGTATATGCAAAAAATTTATTTTTGATACAAGATATAGAATGAAGTTTAACTATTCTATTAGCAAGTACAAATAAATTTTTGACTGTAACAAAACTTTTAACCATTTAAATATGAAGTTGCATTTCCAATTTACAAATACTATTTTACTTAACTTTATTCAAAATATTTGAAACAAACAAGGTAATTTTGTTAGGAAGCTATTTTCCTTTTTATGACTCAAGTTATTTCATTTACAGTACTTAAGGTTGAGCCATATAATTGGCAACTTATCATAAATTGTTTAGTTTGACCGCGTTTAATGAGATATTTTCTTATTGAAAATGGAGGGTATACATTGTTGTTGAATTGCATGGAGGTTAATCTAAATTTTAATCGATTTACTGTTGAACTTAAATGAGAATAAATAAAGACAACAAAGATTCAAAGCATCATTGTCCTGGTAGTTAAGGCAAGAAGATATATGCATATACTGAACGCCTTCGATCACTATTGTGGGATATGATTGACTTTAAAAGCTAATGAAGATAATCATTTTAATTGGACATTTAATACATGTCTTATCTTCAAAATTTTGAACATCTTTCTAGATCATACCTCTTATTAATTTTATAATAACTTTGAGATCAATTTTAATTCCCATGTAGATTGCTCAGTTATATGATAATTAGCATATTAAGAATGGACACAACAATAATGTTATGAAATTAAAAAGACTGACAATGTTTGAATTGAATCAATGGTCGTTGCAAGCACTAGGAAAATAGTTCTTAAGTGCTAGTATAAAATTTCAGCCTTTAGCACCCTCAAATTCTATAAGGCACTCTTAAGACTACTATTATTCAATGGCTACAAGTTTCTTTATACATTACTGAATAAGAGCAATTTAAGAAGATAAATAGTTGAAGCACAATTAACCAAGGAATAAAAGAGGAATTAAATAAGTTAAATGTAAAATTATGATACAGATTTGTAAACATTTTTATGAAAAAGTTTTTGGAATCTTACAAAGAAGGACTATAATGTAGGTCTTATATAGGCTAACAAGGTCATGATCCAAATTCCTATTATAATTGTATTACTCTCACCCAAGTAGGACCTTAAATAGGTAAGGTGGTAATTTATTCTTGTAGTAATGGTATATTGTATATTAAAGGGTGGTGTGTTATGTTTTATTGGTAAGTTATTAATTAAAATTTACCCAATTAATTCAGGTTCCTAATGACCCCTTTTTATAAAGTATATGTACATATTAGTTTAAAAAGACTAAGGGGTCGTTTGATTCAACTTTTGGTTGTGGTTTTTGTTGTGATTTTTTTATTTTTGAATTGAGTTTTGTATATTTTTATGGATTTTTTTGTTGTCTTTCTCAATTTTTGTGCTGTATTAGTGTTTTTTTATTTCTACGATATTCTTTCAATTTTTGTATTTAAAAAAACTAAAAATCAAAACTAAAAACAAAATCACAAATGAACAGGCCCTAAGTTAAAAAAGAAGGGGTAACTTTTGGTGAAAAAATTAGAAGCAAAATGACTTGAAACAATGATGCCTTTTTGGACCTTATAAAGACCTTCATTATAATGTCATGTAGAAGACAAAAATAAAGTAGTAGGGAATAATATTGTCAATATATTCTTAAACATCATCATTAAGATCTTGAAGAGGGATAGAGGATAAATGGCCTAATAAAACTAAATTGTTTTATTGGACATTGAGTGTCCTTTTGGTCCCAAAAAATCAAAAGTGAGTTAAGATTTTGACACTAACTAACAAACAAACCTACTAATCCTCATTCATTAGGGTGTTCTAACCCCATAAGACCTTATTTATAAAAAGTTTAGTAAGATATCACAAGGGGTGAATTCATTTATTTTTAGAGAATTTTCAATGGTTAAGATGTGAAGAGAAGCAAAAGTTCTATTGGAGTGTGCTTCAAGGAATGAAAAAGATGGATTGTTGTAGAAAAAAGTTTTGGAGATTAAAAAGTAATAATCATCATGAGCTTCTAATATTTTACTTCTGAGCACTCTTTAGTTTTATTTGCATCACTTTAGATTTATATATTATTATTATCTAGATAAAATTACTCAAGGAATTCTATTGTACGAGATTGGAAATTTTTATTTAATTTAATACAATTATTTTCAAGAAAATTGTCTATGTTTTATTTCATGATTAGATTTTCTTGATTAGGGAAATAATTGATTTAAGTTGCATAAATTGTCTCACCACAAGAAAAGTCTAAGAAGATTTTTACTAGATAATATAACCTAATAAAATTCTTTTTGACCCTCAATTCTTGAAGTTAGCCTAATTTAATTGTTACTTATTAGTTTAGTTCAATTTAATTTTAATATCAATTCCATAATCTAATAATTGTTAGGTTAATCAATAAATTAATAGTTTAGACTAGTACTCGCTAAAATCCTCGTGGGAATGATACTTAACTCCCTAATATACTATAGTAATGATAGTTTTACTTACTGGTAGGTCCATCTTGGACCACTAAATAATAAATTTTACCTAACTAACTTACTATACAGTAAGACGAGTCAAGATTGATCCCACAGAGAGCTAATAGTGTTCTTATGCTATTTCTAATGTTGTTTAAAAGAAAAAGAAAAAGAAAATAAAAGAAACCCCTGATAGGAAAGGAATTCAAGAAACAATAAATGAAACTAAAGAAAATAAACTAAGAAAGAAAATAACAATAACAGAAATTTGGGCAAAAGATATTATCCAGATTTATGAATTATATTTGATCCTCAAAGATATAAATTGTGTCATGTCTAAAATGCAAGCTTACAGGCACAAACAAGGTCTTACATCCTAAGTTCCTCCATTTTCAGATAAGTCTTATGTGACAGAAAGCTTACCACTAATCACGCAACAACCTAAAATAAAATTTCTAGATTTAGTGGTGTGATAGCATTAGGAACTAGGGAATGACTAATCGAAGCCATAATCACACAATGTTTTGACTATGTAACTTAGAGAATTGAAATCTTAGGCTAATTGGTTAAGTTTACCTACACAACCAATCAACTTATTGCCACTTATGGTTTTTGGTAATGACAATTACAGATCAAAAGCTAAAACCTAGAACTTGAACTAGAAATTACTGGCCAATCCTATGAATAAATCCCTAATGCATGGGATTAATTATGAATTCTAACTCAATCCTAACATAAATCACAATGTCCATTCGAAACCTATTCCAATTCTCACAATTATCATCCATAAATCCATCAAATACTTTCAAACCTAATTAAAATTAAGCTAACATCACAAAAATAAACAAAACCCAACATGAAATTAAACAAATCATAACTAAAAATGCATTAATCGTAAAGGAAATAAGAATAATGTAGGAAAATTAAAGAAATAATATCATATTGATGAAAACCAAGCATTCAACAAGTATTCAACAAAACCCAAATGAAATAACAACATAAATAAAATGAAAATAGAAATATAACAGTAAAAACACAAAAAAATCAAGATTTAATACCTAAACAACTAAATCTAAGGTCTTAACATGAAACTAGATGAAAAGCAATTCTAAAACCTAAGAAAAAAAAAGAAATGGGGTTGCCCACGTGGGAGCCTAAAAAATGACAAATCTACTCTAATCTTCTATTGTAGTACCTCATATATGTCTTGGATGGCTGCTAGAGTTTTGGAGATGTTTTGGAAGCAATTTGGTAAATTTTGCCTCTAAGAATCATGAAAATGAAGTTGTTTTACAAATTCCATTTAAGTCTCATAATTTAACAGGTTCTGCCTCTCTTTGCCTTTTTTTGCTCTAACTCTTTTTATACAGCTCTGATAGCCATGAAATTTGGTGTGTAGGCTCCTGACATGATGATCATGCACCCAAAAAAATTTCAAAATAATCTAAATCTAAAGTTGCACCTAATGCATTACCAAAATCACCTGTACCAAAACTGATGGTCAACTAAGCTTGTCTTGTTCTTTTCTTTGTCCACTCTTCATGACCTGCCATATGGCTTTAAAATTTAGTGTGGAACATCATAACATGATGCTCTAAATCCTGAAATTTATTCTACACCTTTTCTAGTTCTAATTGTTCTCCAATTCGACTCCAAACTTGGCCATTTCAACTTGTACTTGTATTTAATGATCAAATTTGCATGTAAACTAAAAAGAGAACAAAAATCAAGCGTTTAAACATCAAAATAGGGGTTAAATGACATTGAAACTCATATGAAATATCATAAAATATATTCCTATCACTTGCCTAAAGTTGTGAGGTATATAAGTAGATTGTTTTAGACTTACGAATTGCATTGCAAGTTTTTGACAACATTATTGAGTTATTTCCTAGTGATACTAGAAGAACTTAGAATTCTTACTTTAAGCGTTTTTAAATTTTATTGTTATTTTTTAATTTCTATGCTTTTGCAGCCTGCATAGTTAATTGTTTTTATACTATTTACAGGTAATCTTTATATTGTATGACTAAAAGCTTAACCTATAACCTTATAAGACTTAAGTAAGATGAGGAAATAGGAGCATAACTACAAGATTTAGTGAACATGGCAGAGGAAAACAAACCTTGATTTATGTTAGATTATGCCCACCCATCTATAAATGGGACACAATCAAGTATCATTAGACACTTGATTAACATGAAAATCTTTGAGATTAAGCCCAACATCATCTAGATAGTCCAAATATTAATGCAGTTTGATGAACCATACGATAAGGATCCCAATGCTAAAATTAATGGAGTTTCAAATGATGCTATCAAATTAAGATTATTCCCATTCTCTTTAAGAGATCTAACAAAATAGTGGATGAAGTCCCTACCACTTGGTTTAATCACCACTTTAGATAGCCTAGCAGAGAACTTTTTATTGAAGAATTTTTCACCTATCGAGACCACCATATTGTGGAATGATATCTCTGTATTTACACAATTGGATGGTGAAATTTTATATAAGATGTTGGAGATGTATAAGGATCTTTTAAGAAGATATCCACATCATAGATTACCTGCTTAGTTGCAAGTATAGATATTTTACAATGGGTTTAACGATGCTTTAAAACAAATGATAAATGCAGTGTTTAGAGGGATATTAAACAACAAGACTTTGGAGGTTACATAAGGATTAATCAAAAAGATGGAAATAAATAATTCCCAATGAAAATCTAATAAAACTAGACTAGTAGAAGTAATGATAATTCATCAAGTGTACGCACTATTTGCATAGGCAACTTGGCTTGAAATTGTGAACCAAAAAATAGATAATTTGAGTGTAATAGACAAACTAATGCCAGTGATGTATTTTAATTAGTGGGGAGTGAACCACGAAAGTCAAGAGTGTTAAAAAGGAAACACCTTTGTTAAGTTAGAGCAAGTAGACTATATAAGACATGCCCTAAAAGTTAACAACCTTTACAACAATCCCTATAATCCAAGATAAAGGTAATAAATTTTTTTTATGTAATAATCAGGTTAATGAAAGATTTCATCTATTAGATACCATTAACAACAATAGAAGAAGTTGATTTTAGAAGCATTGATGATAAGATTTAATCTACATCTAAAGCTCACTTACAAAATATAGAGACATCTCAATGAAATTTGGAAGCTTTAATCCATAAGGATTTCTGAGAGATTACACGGCAGGTTACCAAGCATCATTAAGGTGAATCCAAGAGAGAATGTTGAGGCAGTGTCGTTAAGTAGTGGAAAGGAGTTGAATGTTAAAACTAAGGAGAGAGATCCACCAATAATTGATGAAGAATCAATAAATAAGAAATTTAGAAGGATGGCAATGAAAAGAAGAAACATTCAGTAATGGAATTTAAGCCAAAACCATCTTATCTTATAACTTTAAAGTAAGAGCGCATGGGTACCTAATTCAATAAGTTCCTTAAACTCTTTAAACAATTACATATTAACTTACCATTTGTTGAGGCCTTATCCCAGACACCCATGTCAATGAAGTTTTTTAAGAACTTATTGACAAACAAAAGAAATTAAAAAGATTTATTGAATGTCACTTTGAGTGAAAATTGCTCTACCATTCTACAAATAAGTTACCAAAGACGATCAAAGATTTGAGAAGTATCGCTATCCCTTGCTTAATTGACAGCTTAATAATTTATAGGACTTTAGTTTAATTACGGACTAGTATAAACGTTATGCTCTATAAGATATTTAAGATGTTAGATTTGATAGAATAAAAAACAACATATATAATCATTCAATTAGTTGAGAGGTTGCTAAATATCTTAAATTCATTATAGAAGACGTGTTAATTGATGTTAATAAGTTCATTTTCCCAGTACACTATGTAATTTTTGGTATGGATAAGGATATAGATGTACCTTTAATTCGAGAATGACCTTTTCTAGTAACTACTAAAGCTATATAGATATATATGAGGGAAAGCTAATCTTAGGGGTAAAAGGTGAGGAAGAAATGTTCAAAATTTCTAAAATCATGAAATATTCCCTTGCTAATGATGAAAGTTGTTATTTTTATAGATTTATCAATGGTATGGTATCTTTATGTGTGTAGTATGTTTAGAGAAAAGAGAAAGAATTAAACAAGTGAACCCCTCATTAAATGTGAAATTAGAGTGCCTCGAAGTAAGTAAGTATGTGATGCAAGAACAAAACTTTAAGGAGATAGATAGAAGCATCTAAAGGAGATTAAAGCCCTTAATTAAAGAGCTACCTATATTAAAATTGAAGAAACCTCTAAAAAACTTATATTATCCATTTATAGGAGAGAATTCTAGGCTTCTGATGATCATAGCTACAAATATGAATAAGGAGAACACATTATGAATTCTAGGAGAGCAAAAGAGGGCTATTACATGAAAGATTTCTAATATTAGAGGCATTAACCCCTTCTTTTGCACACATTAAAAGTTAATTGAGGAAGATAGTAATCTAACTATGCAGCCATAAATGAGACTCAACCCAAAAATAAAAGAAGTTGTGGAGGTTAAGATAATTAAAATCTTGGACACAAGTGTTATTTACCCTATTCTTTATAGTTCTTAGTGATTCTAGTATAGATTGTCTAAAAAAAGTGAGGCATGGTGATAGTACTCATAAAAGGAATGAGCTAATCCCATTGAGAACCATCATTAGATGAAGAGTGTGTGTAAATTATTTGAGACTAAACAATGCAACAAAGAAGCACCAATTTCCATTACCCTTCATCGGTCAAATGCTAGAAGGACTCTCAGGTCGTATTGGCTATTACTTCCTAAACAAGACGTCAAGTTTACTTTCAAATTCCTATAGAACATAAAGATCAGGAGACGTTGACATTTCCATGGCAGTATGACACATTCTCCTATAAAAGAATGCCTTTCAAATTATGTAACACACCAACTACATTTTAAAGAAGTATAATGGCTATCTTTGATGATATGCTAGAAGACATAATGGACATATTTATGAATGACTTTTCTAACTTTAGTAATTCTTTTAATGCATGACTCTATAACTTAGAAAAAGTACTAAAACACTGTGAAGAAATCAATTTGGATATAATTTAGGAATAGTGCCACTTTATGATACAAGAGGCCATAGTATTAGGACACAAAATTTCTTGTCAAGAGAAAAAGGTGGACAGAGTTAAGATAAAGGCAACTAAGAAATTACCACCCCTTCTTCTTCTATTAGGAACTTTTTTGGATATGTAGGATTTTATTGTAGGTTTATTAAGGACTTCTCCAAGATTGAATATACTTTAAGTAATCTGTTTTAAAAAGATGTTCATTATAATTTCTTAGCTGAATGTTTAAATACCTTTAATATTTTGAAAGAGAAATTGAATAACGCCCTAACCATGGTAGCCCCAAATTGTAATCTTCCTTTTGAATTAGCGTGTGATGCAAGTGACTTTATAGTAAGAGCACTGCTTAGACAAGAAAAGATAAGTAGTTCAAACCTATTTACTATACTAGTAAAACTTTGGATATTACATAGGAAAATTGCATAATAATAAAGAAGGAATTACTAGCAGTAGTATATGATTTTGATAGGTTTAAGTCCTATTTAATTTTGTCTAAAGTCATTGTTTATATAGATCAATTGGCCTTAAGATATTCAATGGGTAAGATAGACATCAAACCAAGGCTGATTAAATATTGTTTTTAGTAGGACTTTAATATTGAGATTAAGGATAAGAGGGGAGCTGAAAGCTTAGCAACAAATCATTTATCTCGCCTTGAAAATTTTCATTCAAGGGATAAATTAGAGAAAGATATCATTGACTCTTTTCCTAAAAAGAGTTTATATGATTTAGATGCATATGTACGTGAAATTACTTAGTTGGAAAATATAGTGAATTATTTGATTACTAGAGTCATATCCAAAGGTTTATCATATCAAGAAAAGAAGAAATTCTTTTATGATATTCGATATTACTTTTAGGAAGACCCCTTTTTGTTTAAAATTTGCACAATTTAAGTTATATGATGATGTAAACATAATGGGAAGCTAAATCTATTTTAGAGAACTACCATTCTGGCCAGGCAGGAGATCATTTTAGAGCCAATAGAACTACTCATAAGGTCCTCAAATCTAGTTTTTGTTGACCCACTCTCTTTGAAGGTGTCTATAGGTATTTCATACCTTATGACATGTGTGAACAAGTAATATCTCTAACTAGATAAAATACCTTAATCTATTTTGGTTGTGTGTGAAATGTTTTATGTTTGACGTATAGATATTACAAGATCTTTTTCTAATTCATATGGTAGAAAATATATACTAGTAATTATAAATGATGTTTCTAAATAGGTTAAAGCATAAGCTTTACCTACTAATGGTGCTATAGTAGTAGCTAAATCCATTAAGAAGTTATTATGATGATTCGGTATACCTAGAGCCATAGTAAGTGATAGGGTAACACACTTCTTTATATATAACATGAAAAGACAAACGTTATGGTGTTACATGTAGGATTGCTAGTCCTTACCATCCTTAGACTAGTGGCCAATTACAAAAAACAAATAGGGAGTTAAAATGAATATTGGAAAATAAAATAAAGCATTTTAGGAAGGATTGTAGTAATAGGTTAGATGATGCTCTTTAAGCAACTTATATAACTCCAATATGTGTGTCCCCTTTTTAGTTGATATATGGGAAATCATATCATTTACCTATTGAATTTGAGCACAAGGTTTATTGGACGATTAAATCTTTTAATTTAGACTCTTCCTTTGTTAATGAAAAGTACAAACTCTAATTAAATAAACTTGATAAATGGAGACTGATGGCATATAGTAGTGGATAAGTGTGTTTCATACTATGTTTCTAGGTTGTTTTTAGGTGTTTTAAGTATTGTTTATGTGCGTTAAACTTAGTTAGTATGAAATTTTGCATTTCTTTTCATTATCTTTTATATTTTTAATTGTTTTTGGTATTATTTAGTGTTTGAGGGAAAAATATGAACTTATTTGAAGGATGAGTTGATGCAGTTTGATGTTTGAAATTGTAGGTAACGAATGAGACCCGAAATCAGTATCAGTTTTCGTACTGCAACTTTGGTGATGAATTTTATGCCCTTATGGAGGTTGGATTGCAATGAAATTTTATAGGATGATAGAACAACATGTGAGGAGTCTACATATCAAATTTCAAGTCAAAATGAGGTCTGTGGACGAAGATATACGAGAAATACCAAGCAAAGGTCAAAGCTGGAAAAGCTGATTTGTTAGGATGACGTGGAAAAATGTGTGGGGCCATGTTTATGAGTTTTTGTGTTTAAAAGGACGTGGGAATTAACCTAGCAGCAACAATTCTTACCCTAG
>JAOXYD010000136.1:11982757-11997117 GCA_028565735.1 Pinacopodium congolense
GATAAAAAAAGGTGGATGAAACTGCTAATAGATTATGACAGCACAATTTAGTATCATCTAAGGAAGGCAAATGATGGCCAGACCCAAACCCAACTCTGCTCCAGCCATATCTGTAGAGCATAGACACTAGATCATCTTGCGCGTTGTTCTGCCCAAGTAATCATTTATCAAGCTCTTTCGTTAGTTTCATGGAGATTTACGATAAAAAACAAGCTTGTGAATTTATGATAACCATACAGGGTGGTAGGTTTTATGTGGTTGATGTGAGATTGGACAATTTCAAGGTGTTTGACAAGTGTAAGAGGATGGTGATGGTGACAACGACAGTGGAACCATTTGTGAAGAATTTTCTGGGTGGAGAAATGGAGAGAAGCCAAAGTTGCAAAACGGGAGACATGAGACCATCGGATTTAAGTAGCTATACGTAAATATATTTTTGTGAAACCTATACATTGATTTGATTAACTTATATTATATATTATCGCTTCATTTATTTATTTATTAAATTATTGTAATATTTTGTATTATGTTAACAAGCAATATGTAAAATCCTTGTTGGATAAAAATCAAATAATAAATAACTCATTTTATATAATTATCATTTTCCATGCAAGTGCACTTTGATATGAAATTACATTTACCAAATTATTATTCAAATTATTTCAAAACCTTTTATATAAAAAAATGTTTATGAGAAAATACTTTTTTTATATATCCTCTTCAAATTAAAGTTTGTGTTTTGAGCTTTTAAATTAAAGAAATGTCTTCATCCAACATAGCGAATTAGACCTTAATATAAGTGTATGTTAGGGAAGTGTGGACTAAATTTCAGGAATATAATAGCAACTAGGAACCTTATCAAAGGGAGTGTGCAGAAACTAATAACATATTGTCACAAGTTATTTTAACTTAAAAAAACATATTGACACAAGCATTTTACTAGGAACTTTATTAAAGTGACTGTGCAGAAACTAATAACATATTGACACAAGCATTTTATTAGGAACTTTATTAAAGTGACTGTGCAAAAACTAATAACATATTGACACAAGTAATTTTAACTTTAAAAAAACATATTAAGACAAGCATTTTATAACAACCGTGACCAAAAGGCAAAAAAGAATGCCTACATAAACTTAACTTCAATTCAATTTTGTATATTGCAGAGTTGATAAGATGAATTAGTGCCTTTGATATAAATGATCTGATAATGATCATTATTTCCCTCACTAATTTAAGTTGTATATTTATTACTTCATTTATTTATTTATAAAATATATAAATATTTTATATGCATTATATAAAATTCTTTTTGCATAAGAACAAATAAATTTCATAAAAATTAACGTAAGTTTGATATAAGGATTACAAGGTCAATGTATTCATAATTCAATTTTGTTTATATTACAAACAAAAAGTTTAAAAGTAATTCGATTTAGTTATATATACTATGTAAATCATATAAAGCATACATTATGTAAATTATATATTAACATAAAATTGATATGAGGGTTATGGTGTCAGATCTATAAAAAAAGTGATAAGGATGTATTAGAAAACTCTATATAATCATAATTCAATTATAAAAGATAAAAAGCAACGGAGATTTAGGTATGTTCTATTTAAATATATTATATAAAGTATATATTATTTCTTAATAAAGGTGATAAATTATAAGGATGTAGCAAAAATTATACAATTTTGTAACTCAAATTTGTTTATATTTTAATCAAAAGCTAAAAAGAAATTAAAAATTTTACTATACTGTATGACGCAACGCGGAAATGCAATACTCTAATATAAGAGTATAAAAAACGCAAATCTAATTCAAGATCTACAAAGAATTCAAAAGGTAGACGAAAACCTTAAAAGGAAAAGAGTAATCTAATTGAAAATAGATAAAAGATTTCTTTGCAATACATAAAAAAAGAATTTATATGAATTATAATGATCTAAAACCTAATAATAAGGTGAAAAATGTCTTTTATCATTCTAATAAAAATTAAACACTAAAAAATAAATCTCTTAGTAAAAGTAAAACACTCAAAATATAAATATTTTTATATAGAAAATGTGTCTTTGTGGATTAACTGCACCCGTGGGTTTGATCCCTTGAATTTTGTTTTTAAGCTCCGCGTCAGACTCCCCTATTTATAAAAATAACTCGACCTCGAGTTATGATCAAAGTTTTCAAATCGTTTGTACTTCAAAGTCTTTGTAGGTTTTAAAGCCTGTGAAACATAATGAAAAATATTGCCTTTATAGCTAGACTTAATTCTTAATTTTTTCCTTCTTCTAAAGACACCAATTGTTGGATCCAAATTCTCCTTCCTTTGCTTCTTTTGTTAGAAAGAATAGTACCGGTAAATATACTGTAACCTCTTACAGGCTAAACACCAAAATTGCCGGTACACTAACTTGAGCTATAAATTCATCTTGACTTCAAACAGATCAAAAAGAAGAGTTTTGTTAAAGAATAATCCTTTTTATCGTTAACATTATGTCAGATGCTTCATTTGTTAATTTTGTTTCATAAGTACCCCTTGAACAAAACTTTATGTCCTTATTTGATTCCACCACAAGAGTACAATTCTTTTTAAATTCACCTGGAGCTTGTACAACCTTCTTTTGAGGACTAAGTGTCATAACATCCATGCCTAACTGATACTTATCGATTAACCACATTAACTTTTTTTCGTCAATTTCTTCTTGAAACAAAGGTTCTTTCATACTTTTCTAACATAAGATTCTTAAGCCACTTAATAACATGAGATACCTCAATTGATTTTTGTGGAGAATGAACTAACCTTCCAACCATCTGTTGAGGGAATGTAGAGTCGATATTTCCATCTTTGTGAACAATATCCTTCTTTCTACAAACTACTCTACAACTCTCATTGATGATTTTTATAATTTTAACATCGTCCCTTTTACTCCCTTGTTCAAACTTCATCAAAGAAACAATTCTTTCATCACTATTTAGAAATTCAATATCTTCTTTATTTGCATTATGACTACCTTCATCAATAGAAATTATATTCATAAGTTTCACAATATTTGACCCATCATCCTTCCTAAGATTTACTTCTTTTTCATGTTTCTCAAATTGAGATTCACTCTCCGAGAAAATCGTTAAATTTATAGATCACACTACCTCCTTGTCTTTTATCAGCTCTTCTCTTTTCACTGTCAACAAAGGAGTCTCCTCTATTTCCTTTGCTCCTACCATATATTCAGATTTATTATCTTCCACTTGTAATAATTGGTTCGTATTTTCTTCTACATCTTTTTCACTATTCTTGTCATCTATGGACACCAAAGTATATTTTACCCCGTCTTTTATAAATTGATAAATATTCTTTTTACCTGAATGAACTGCATCCACATCATACTACCATGGTCTCCCTAACAGAATTTGATACAATACATCTCAATTATATCACAATAATGCTCGTCAAAATATTTACCAATAGAAAAAGGCACCTTACAATATTTTGTCCCGCCAACTTCTTTAATCCATCCAATCTTATAAGGTTCCAGATGTAGTTCGGTAGTCAACTTTAACTTCTTTACTGTTGATTTGCTCATGATATTCTCTTGACTCCCTCCATCGATAATCATCTCACAGAAATTTCGTTGCATTTGACATCGTGTATGAAAAGGTTTATGCCTTTACAGGTTATTATACTTCTTGCGAGATATCGTTAATTTTCTAATCATGCCCATAAATACTTCTTTTGACTTTTCGAGGTAGCTGACAAAGTAACCACTAATAATTCTCCCATCAAATTTTTTTTCATGTGGATTATATATCCTTATTTCTTCTGGACAATCTTAATTGTGAAAGTGCCTTAAACTAGATTTCCTTTCTATCTACAATTCTTAAGGAGTCTTAGGAATTACTTTACTAGGAACCCTATTAGGCAGATATGCAGTAGTTTTTAATTTATATATTAACAAGGATAAATGTGCAGTACTATAACTTAACATACTCTTAATTATGTCTATAAGAGTAAGATTTCACTTTTTAACTATATCATTTTTTTAAAGTGTACCAGACATTGTATACTGTACGCATATACCTTAATTTGCAAGAAACTTTGCAAGTGAACCTGAACATTGTCCACTTTCATCAAATTTACTATAATATTTATCACCCTTTTCAGACTTCACTATTTTCACTTTTCTATCTATCTGTCTTTCTACTTTGTTAATGAGCATCTCTAGAATGTTCACAGATTGAAACTTTTATGCAGCAAACATATATAACAATATTGTGAAAAATCATCAATAAAGGTAATAAAATACTTTTCACTACCCTAAGATGGAACGTCAAAAGGATCATAGATGTCATTATGTATTAACTCAAGTAGTTCACTTCTTTTTGTGACTGGATGTGATAGGGTTAAATTATATTAAGTTTCTATATGCATTTCAATGTGAATTCATCCTTATTTTAGTGTTTAAATGATTATTTTTTATTCTTATTGAGCCCACATGCAGATTTAATGATTAAACACAAACATAAGCTAAAAGGAACAAGTTTGGAGAGGATTTGGAGCAAATTTAGACTAAAGAGCTTCTATCAGGTAGTCAAATGATGGGTACTACAGAAACTGAATGACATAATTTAACTCAAGTGTAGACATTGTTTTATTCCATTTTCTATAACCTTAAATAAAGGCTTAACTAGGGGACGTTTAGCCTTAAATAATGCTGTTTAGCCCTAAATAGTGTCGTTTGGCATGCAGAAAATGAAAAAGTAAAAAGGGAAAAAAGTGACTTTTCATTCTCTAAATGTATAAAACCCTATAAAAGACATATAAATAGAAGAGGAGGGTATTATCCAGAATTTATCATCCCATCTTAGGTTGTTTTTCTATTTTCTTCTTATTTTTATTTAGTTTTTTTTATTTTTGTACTTTTTTTTTATTTTTTGCTTTGTAACTAGTGATTAGTGATAGATAACTTTGTTAAGGCCTTAAATATTTGTTTTTAGTTTGTTAATATTCTCCATTACTGTTATTATGTTTTTCTTAGTTGTTATTCCATTTGTGATGAGTTTTATATTATAATATTGTAATAATCCTCGTTATTTTATTAATAAATGGATTTATTTCATTTTTCCAACCTTGCGTTCTTTAATTTCTTTATGTTTTCTGCATCTTTATCTTTTATTTTGTTAATTTTAGATTTTATTCTTATTATTTTTAACACATTAGCTTAGTTTTCTTATGGGTTAGAAGATATTGATAGGTTAATAGCCTTATAGTTATGATAAATGACTTAATTTGCATTAGGAATTCTATTTTTTATTGAGATTGAATTGGAATTCCGAGTTAATGCCATGAATTAGGGATTTATTCATAAGATTGGCCATCATAAGTTTAATTTCTATTTCAATTATTAAGATTTAACTTTTTATTTGTAATTATCATCAGTAAAATCTATACATAGCAATAGGCTAAATGATTTTGTAGGTAAACTTAGTCAGCTTATCTTAAGATTTTAATTCTTTAAGCTATATAATCTTAACTTGCGAAATTGTAGCTTAGACTAGTCGTTTCCTAGTATCTAATGATATCGCACAATTAAATTTAAAAAGGTTGTTCTAAGTTATCATGTAATTAGGAATAAATTTTTTATCATATAGGATTTGTCTACAATTGGAGAAACTTAAGATTCAAAAGCTTATTTGGATCCATAGGTTAAGTTTGGATCTATAGGCTAACTTCTTAGATAAAGCACAATCTATATTTTCAATGACTAATTATAAGTCTTGAATTCCGAATATATTTTCTGCTCAACTTTTCTTTATTTTTGTGTATTTATTTTTATTTTCCATTTATGATTATTTTTGTATTTTTTCAGTTGTATTTTTTAATTTGTTTTAATTTCCCAAAAAAATCAAGGGGTTTTATCTATTTTTATTTTCTTTTAAGCAACCATAGAAATAGTTAGAACTCCTCTTAACTCCTTGTACGATCAATCTTGACTTACTATACTACTTTATAAGGTTAGTTAGATATTTTATTATTTGGTAGTTCACGACAGCTCCACTAGGATGCTTCGATATGTGTCTAGTTTGCTTACCTTTAATGCAATCCACACATATATCCCTGTCAACAAAATCTAACTGAGGTAAGATTATATTTTTTATGAACCTCAATACTCTTTTTTTAGATATATAACCTAAACTTTTATGTTACAAAAAGCAAATCACTTATTATGTGCATTATGTTTATTTCTTATAATATGGTTAACATGAAATAGAGATTCAGTAAAAACAATATTAAGATTGAAATGATAAAAAAATTAATAAAAGTACTAGAACCATAATAGTACTTATGTTGATACAATGAATAGTATTTATGTTGATACAATGAAAAAACATCGTTTTCAATCTTAAAGTAAAAACCTACATCATCCAACTTTACAACAGAAACCAAATTTCTAGTACATTCAGGGAAATAAAGATACTTTTGGAGATACAGGTGCCTAATTATTTCTATTCATGCCTTCATTTTGTTTTCTATATACAAGAACTTTTCAGTTCCGTTTATGGGTTGACTTCAAAGGAATCCCTATATAATATGTGACAAGTAAGTAGTTGCATAAGAATCTAATTGTTAGGTATTATTAGGCACGTCAATAAGAGCTGATTCAAAACATATTAAAATATAGTATAGACCTTTCTTTTCGAACCAAATCTTTCTTTTGAGACAATCTTTCTTGAAGTGACCCGCTTTAATGCAGAAGTAGCACCTCTGCTTCTTATGGATTTAACTCTCAACAACCTTTTTAAGAGTTTTATCTCTATCTTTGTTCTTCTTTTTCAGTTTGTTCTTACTGCTACTAGCTTCGTGATGAAAAGTGGGATGAATGGAGTGTTCTTTGATTTTCTTTAATCTCCCTTATTCCTAATCTAACGTGACTTTAATTTCTTAAAAGTTCCATTTTTTCTTAAATGTATTATAATTCATTTGGAACTGGTAAAATTAAAAAAAAAGTGAGTTGATAATAAATTGTACTAGGAAGGACTCACTCAGATTCGTACTCATTGATTTCAACTTTACTGCTAGATTTGTCATATTTGTTATATGATCATGAATGGGCTGTAATCAATCAAATTTCTTGGTTATTAGCTCACTTATTAAAGTCCCTGTTAGCTATATCCAATTGGGAGTATTCCTTAAGTTTCATCATAAATTCTTTTACACTATCCGTTTTAGGCATTGATGACTTAACATTTTTAGCGATTTTCATTCGTATCAAGTTCAAGTTCAGCATGTTAGACCGTTCTCAAGTCTAATAAAAAGACTTATCAGCTTTAATATTGGTCTTTGCGTCTGAAACTATTACTAAGTCCAAATCCGTAACACCTAGTTAAAATTAAATTTGTTCAAACCAATCCACATAGTTCAAACCAGTGAACTTAATCAGCCTATTTCCTAAAGCAAACAAGTTAGTAGATGCCACATACATAACATATAGTCCACACATTAATGCTTTGGGTAAAATTAAATAGATTCAAATAAACAATAAATTTGATTATGTATTTAAGTTTGCCTTTGGGTAATATTTAATTACATAACTGTAACCTGTAATGATTTCAATAAAATACATTGTAATAGACAATCAGTTATATTCTAATTAGCATATGTGTTATCTTTGGATAAACAAACATATTCAATATATATGTGGATCAGTCCCTTTAATGTCATTAATTATAAGCAATGATCTACTTTTTGGTGACCTCCTAGTGTTATAATTAATGAACTTAGTTGCTCATGTCAACCTTTTATGTCATTTAATAACATCATATAAATATGAACAATTGAAAATTTACAATTTAATGTCTAAATATCTTATCAAGTAAATAAACATTTAATTGGATAATCAATTAATGAATAACATAATACGAAAAATTCATAGTACCAACTAAAATCATATTATGATAGTACTGTTTCTAAAATTATATTATGCATAGATAAAATATGTACAACATTTATGTATATAAACAAAAAATTAATTGATTAATTAATTAATTAAATGATTATGACCTAAAATTTAAAAAGTACCTTAATTAGGGTCTAAAATAAAGTCCATAAGTCCAAAATAATGTTTTGGCACCTTCCTTAATTAATTAATTTAATATTTTACTTATTTTAATTATAATTTTAAATGTTGTTTTAAAACCAAAGCTGCACGCGCCTTCCTTCTGCTCATTATGGCTAGATGAGGCGCGTTTTCTTCATACTGTTCCTCTCAAGCGTCAGACATCTTCTAAAGCCAGAGCCGCATCCACCATAAGACCCAATCTGACCATCACATTTTCTTATTTTAAACCCATCCAAGTTTTCACACTTTACAAACAATCTATGAGTTGCTAACGCTATAATCCATTAACTGGCCAAATCCATCAACAAAATTCACTGAATCGAAAAGCCACTTCAATTAGTTGGTTGTTTTTGTTTTTTCAGAACATTTAACGCCTAACTTAAAGTGCTAATTGTCAAAGCAGTTCTCAAAAAACCATAGGAGAAATTTAGGTATATATATTATTTGAATATATTATATAAAGTATATATTATTTCTTAATAAAGATGATAATTTATACGGATGTAGAAAAATTAATATAATTTTGTAATTCAATTTTGTTTATATTTTAAACAAAAGCTAAAAAGCAATTTGATTTAATTATACACTATTTAACTATACTATATAAAGGATAGAGAAAAGGATTAAATTAAAATTTAATATCTTAAAAATATTTAAATTTCAGGGATTGGTGAACATTCTTCTTTATGCCTATATCCCCGTTGAAAATGATATATAGGTCCGTTAATATGTTGCAGGTCAATTCTTACTAATGTAGAGAAACAGTTCTGATCATTCCAAATAATTGTTTTGGGTAACTGATTTCATGTTATATAGCCAGAAACATAATTTCTATAGAGCCTATGTTGTCTCTATGTCATCTTCCTAATACCAAATCTGCTTCAAGGTTCGAACAAACTCCTTGATTTGAAGCAGATAACTCTTCAGAAGATGAACTTTTCACTGCCTGGAATGCCAGCAACAAGGTAGCCGTTTTACGTATTCTTAGGTAGTTCCATGTTCTGCCTCCTCTCGAGCAGCATTTGTCACCTATTTTCTTGCCACTCGAGCAACTTGAACATAACTCTTCCTATTCAAAGAGTATACTTCATTTTTTCCCCCAGTTTACCACATTTTCCAGTGTGAACCCCACTGGCAGTTCATCTACGTTGGTGGGATCACAGTAATGGGAGTGTTCACCATTGTAGTAATGCTTTGCCTTGTCCCTGCACTCCATGCAGTGGATGTCAATTGGAGGAACCCCAAACGTGATACAATTCTAGCTTATTAATCAGCCATGGCTTTCTTCCGCTTTACTGGCACCAGATTCTATGTTAGCCGGATTCAGGAAAGATTGAAGCCCGGCTGGTTTAATCTAGCAAGGCATAGTCATCAAATCTTCCATGTTTTTGTAGTACTGGGGGCATTGGCTCATCATGATGCCACTCTTGTGTTCTTGGACTACCTGATCATGTGGAAGGTGAAGAAAATTCTTGAAATGCTATACCAAATGCCCTCATTTCTTATATGGGAAAACTATAACAATTTACATTTCGAATCTTCTATTGAAATTTTAAGACTTCACGAATTGCAGAAGTTTAATTTGTTTCTACTCGTAAATCAAGAACATTCAAGTGAGAAAATCAAGAAATTAAGTTGTGTTCAAAGTTTGTATACGTTGCTTTTGGTCGAATCATAGATGAAATGGAGACTTGTAATATCACTTTCAAAATTTGAAACTGATTACCTGACCCCATCTGTTCCAAATCTTTTGGAACTTCGATTATGACTTCGATTTTGAAGCTGGTTGTATCACAAAGATTTCTTGGACTTGAGTGCTGAGTCTCTTTATTATAAAAATGAATTGAGTAAAATCTCCATTCTCAGCTCTTAAGCCCTTTAAAGGAGAATGCATTCTATTTGTATATGTATAATGTAACAACATAAATGGAAAAACAGGAATTACAATTCAAGTAAGAGTGAGTAACGAATGGTGCAGTTTGCTCACTTGAAGGCTTTGTTACTCTTCCGGTTAAGACTCCTGTCATCACAACTTGGCTCGTATAACCACATTTTGGGATTACGTAACTAAAGAAATTGCGTAATCCCAAATTTGGATAAGAAGGGGAGATGATCCACTAAAAAATAGTAACATGATGTGATGGTCACCTCAATAAAGTAGAACCATGCTTGCCGCCAATCGGAATTTATATACAAAACTAAAGCTATTGTCAGCAATATAATGGTGAATGTGACCCAAAAACTTATTTGAAAAACCTCCATGTCTATGAAACCGTCACTATCTGTATCAACTGTCGAACTCTCTTTTGTTATTGACGATGTTGGAGTGCAATCCTTAGGCAGGGGTAATCCACACAGAAAAGGATTTCCTTGATAACTGCTCTCGTCAAATGTTGCAAATTGTGCAACTCTTTCTAGCGTCTTACCAGAAAGATTATTATAAGCCACACTGAACACTTGTAAAAATTTTAACTGTACCAATTGTGGAGGAAGTGTTCCATTTAAGTTATTATAGGATAGATCTAAATTCTCCACTTCTGTCATGTTCGAAAATGATAATGGAATATATCCCATTAAATTGTTATGGGACAAGTTCAACGTCTTCATACCTTTTTTGTTTCCAATTTCAAAAGGAATTGAGCATGTCAAGTTGTTACTAGAAAGATCTAATCCAATGAATTTATTGTAACACATAAAAGTTGTGCCGTATGGGTGAGTGTTTCCTTTTACTACTAATTCCAAACTTTCTCTAGATGCAGCCGCAGAATAACCCTGAGAAGTGCTGGAAGTGTAATTCTTAAAAGAGAGAGTGCAAAACCTATTATGGGAAAGATCAACGACCATTAAGTTTTTCGTCATCTTCCATAGAAAAAAGGGGATCTCACCTTCGAAGTTGTTATGACTTAGTAGAACATATGTCAAACTGTACAAATTTTCCATAGATTTCGGTATGCTACCATTGAAGCAATTATGGCTGAGGTCTAACGTGGACAAATCAATCTTAGGAAATACCTTAGGAAGAGGTCCTTCAAGTTTGTTATAGGATAAAAAAATGTTGCGAGCTTGTGGAGGTACGAATATTGAGGGTAGGCTTCCAGAAAAGTTATTGTTTGACAGATCTAAGAGCTCCAGAAAAGACATATTCCCAATCCACTCTGGTATGATTCCAAATAATCTATTGTCGTCCATGTCCAGTTCTCTCAAGATAGAACAATTAAACAGGCTATTTGGAATCTTTCCGACGAAATTGTTTCTGGACAAGATTAAACTCTCTAGCATCGGAAAATAACTTCCAATCTCTGTAGGAATGTGGCCATACAAGTGATTGTTGGAAATTTCCAAGTACTTCAATTTTGCATGAGGATGAACTGGCAAATGCAATGTTCCTGAAAGAGAACAATTACTCAAATAAATGGTTTCCAATTTCGTATTGTTGTCTATTAACCAACTTGGAAATCCTGCTCCCCTCATTTGAATATCGAAAAGTCCAAGATATTTCAGTCCATACTGATGATATAGAAATCTGGGAAATGATAACAGTCCTCCATATGTAGAAACAATCCGAAGTTCTTCCAATTGAAACTTAGGAGTCAGATTATCGTCAACCCCACCACTTTCTGCATATATCTCATTGTTGCCGACGTAGAGATACTTGAGTTTCGAATGATTGAAAAATGGAGAGAGTGATATTGGAATTCGAAACTGATTGTTAGAGATGCCTAAATATTCAATAGATGTGAGACTCATCAAGGTAGATTCGGATATATTTCCAGTGAAATTGTTGTTGTAGAGGTCCAAATGATGAAGAAGTGTCAAATTCGCAAAACAAGAAGGCAAGGTGCCACGAATACCAATGCCTCCTAGATCAAGTGACTGAAGATTCTTCAACTTACATAGTTCTGAAGATAAATTAAAAGAATATTAGATAGTTAGAGAGAAAACCAGGGACTCCTCCAAATTTAAGTTAACTTTAAAGATTAAGAGGAACAAAAAAAAAAAAGATACCGTCGATACTGCCACTGAGCTTACACGCACTCAATCCTAAAGCTTCAAGTGAAGTAGTGTTTGCAATGGAATGGAACCAGGCATTGCCCACGGTAGTATAATTCAAATATAAAACTTTTAAGTTCTTGAAATTAGGAAAACCTACAAAACCCACACAATAAAAAGATATAATGTATAAGTAGGATTTACTAGTAGCATAATATTTTAATGGCATTATTTAAAATTTTCTTTTTTTTTTTCAGGTTGCAGTCAATTAATTAATTAATTTAAGGAATTTTCTAATAACATGCCTATATATGAAAATGGTTATTTTAAGTATTTCTAAAACTAACATGCATCCAACACTAAATGATAATTTTATTTTTATTATCCTTAATTATTAACAAAGTAGAAATTATTCATGAATTTGATCCAAAATAAAAGTAGTACTAGTCCAAAGGATTTTACTGCTTACTTTGAAATGTGGTGAATGTGTCATGGTTGACGGCAGCTAAGTTCAATAGTCTCAGAGATTGAAGCGTTCCAATCGATTGGAGGAAGTTCTCATCCATATCAGAATAACCCAAGAATAACTCTTCCAATTTATTTAGACCATCTTAAAATGCATAAAAAAAATTCCAGAAAAAAAAATATAATTTAATAACTGCAAGATAATAAATTGAAATAACAAATAAACAATTAAAGCAATTAATTACAAAATTTAATAATATCTTTAATTACCTGCAGGAAATATCACTCCATTGAAATTATTAAATTCCAAATGAAGAGACTTAAGGTTTTGGAATGCTCTTAATGATTGTAGCTCAAAGCTGCTTCCGTTACAAACGCCATAGTTAAGCCAAAGGCTGCTTATATTGCTCGAGCTCTCAGTGTCTGTCGTCGATAAATAAACAGAAAGTATTAAGTATTAACACAAACGGCATTTCTCATGGAAAACAGATAGACGGTTTAAATATTGCTGCTACTTTCGACGGTCTTTCCCAACCATTCTAACAATATCGGAAGTTTGATTCCTTTGTCTAGTTGTTTGCGTCTATTATAACTCTTGAAATTCCTTTGGTTCTTTGACACATTTCTTTTAACTTGCAGAAAAAAAAAGTGAGAATTTGAAAATAAAAATAAAAATAACCAACAAAAAAATTTGGTAGTCAATTTTTGTTTGAATTAGTGCCCTTAGAAAAAACAAATTTCTACAGTATTTGAACTTTTGATATCTATAAACAATCACAATGTTTTTTTTACATAAAAATAAATTATTTAATTTATTTTTTTGTTGAATTAAATATAAGGAGTAAGATTTTAAGAACTAAAAATCAGATCAATACAAAATTTATTCAAAATTTGTTCAGTACCTTCGGAAAGAACAAATTTCTCAATATGGTTGGCGCCTAAGATTAACTCCTCCAAGTTGGGTATATTGACCAAATCTAGGAGATAAGAAAAGACATATTAGATAAATATCATAATTATTATATATCAAAATTAAAATACTTTGTTAGTTGTAATAAATAATATGATAAAATAAAAATAAAGAATTTATGAAAAATAAAGAAAATCCGTTGACTCACCTTTCACATAAATTGATCCACTCAATTTATTATCCAACAATGATAAACTTTTAAGAGATTGAAATCCAAAGAACATTGGTAAAATATTATTGCTCAAATTATTGTTCCCCAAATCTAGCGTCTCCAAATTGCTCAACTTTTGCAATCCTTGAAAACCTGCATTACTTACATGTTCAAACTAATTAAAGAAAACAAATTAAATTCAACTAAATTGCCCAAACATGACAATCCCTTCAACTTAACCATATAAGAGTAAGTTTGACGGATAAATAAGAAATGATTTTAGTTTGTAATATCATATGTGCAGTGTTAATAGAAATAAGAACCTTCATTCTCTGCACAACAAACAATCTCGTTCCCCCTTAATACAAGACTTCTGAGTTGCTGAAAAGGAAGGAATAGTGAAGCATTGAAATTCCAGTCTCCTAAACTCTTATGTCTAACATAGTAAAGCTGTAGCTCAGTTACTCGGCCTGTTGTATTGTCGCATACAACTTCATTCCATTTGCAACAGTCGGTATTCAACCCCCAATAAACCAGAAATGCGCCGTTTGGGAAATTGAAGGAATCTCGAAGCTGCATTAGAGCTACTCTTTCCTTCTCCAAACAACAGTGGGAGCTCCAGAGTTGTAATAATAATAAGAACACTATCATAATAATAATAAT